>OY757917.1:66347794-66422794 GCA_963585895.1 Sepioteuthis lessoniana
GGTAGCACCTCATAGGGCTTTATCTATGGGTAAAAAAGAAGTAAACTGTATACTTATGCTAAACTGATTTGCTTGAAAGAGAACTGTTTTGACATGTAAACTGCGTACTTATGCTAAACTGAAGTGTTTGAAATAGAACTGTTTTTGACATTGAAATTGTACTTATGCTAAACTGAATTGTTTGAAATATAACTGTTTTGGCATTTATTTTGACGTGTAAACTTATGCTAATCCGAATTTTTTGAAATGGAACTGTTTTTGTATGCTAAACTGAATTGCTTGAAATGGAACTGTTTTTGACACTGAAACTGTACTTACACAAAACCAAATTATTTAGAATAGAACTGTTTTTATATTTAACTGTGTGTAAACAAAATCTATACTTATACTAAACTGAATAGCTTGAAATAGAAATTTTTAGAAAATCAAACTGTATACTCATGCTAAACTGGATTGTTTTAAATAGAACTAATTATTTGTATAAAAAATGGATTTGGCATTAAATAACCTATAAAGGTTGATATGCCATAAAACCCAAACAACCACCCACATGACGAGCTTAGTACCAGAAAAAGCAGAAATCATATAAAGGATAGTTGAAAACACTTGAACACTCTAAAATAATTTTTATTCAACAAATGGATATGCTAAGTTACCAATGCATTTTTTGTCACTCCTCTTATTGCATATCAACTCTTTGAAAATTTATTTTAGAAACTTTCTCAAAAAACAACCTTTCACAAAACTTTTTACATAATGATAACAAAAGGTCAAAACTAGTTGAACATAAAAAATAAATTGCACAAAAGAAATATTCCTATTTGTGTTTTTACTTTTGTTCATCTTAAATATATATATATATATATATATATATATATATGTGTGTGTGTGTGTGTATATATATATTAGTTGGATAAAGAAATTTCAAAACATTTCTTTTTTTATAAATCAAGAAAGTGCTCAATACTGATCAGTAGAGCAGGATAAAACCTAAAATGAATGTATGTTTACTCACTTCTTTGTGGCAGTCTCATTATTACCAGTCTCATGCATTTAGAAAAAGTCTTATAATTGTTTTTTTTTTCTTTTGGGTACATGAAACTGCCAGTAATGAAACTGCCAAAGCATGATGAATTAACATACATTCATTTTTGTTTTATGTGTGTGTGTGTGTGTGTGAGTATGTATATGTGTGTGCATAAATATATATGCAAAAAGTAAAGTTGGCGAACCATAGTTGAGGGTGACTCGAAGGCTACTTTTCAATAGCTACCACACCGAGGTGTAGTGGAGGGCACTACTCCATTCCCTGGATTGCTCCACCTTGACCTTGATCCTTACCTTATAATGCTAAGTGTTAAGCAAGGTGGCATCAAGTACCATTTTTTGAGTCTTTGGTATGACTCGACCTGCAACTGAACCCGGATCTCCTGAATCATTTGTGAACACTCTACTCATTAGCCCAATAGCTTGGTATAATATATATATATATATATATATATATATATATATATATATATATATATAATAAAAGTAGTATGTTTAAGAAAAATGAAAAAATTCACAATATCATTTGCAACTTAATGATAATAGTTGAGAATATGTATTTGCGTTCACTCTAGTCATTATATATTCTCAAGGGAGTAACAATTAAATGTTACTTATAGAGTACTTTCCTTAGATCTTTTATCTATTTAAAATTAATCATAAATCACCAACAAAGATTACTTACATGCAAATCAAAAAATGAAATAAAATCAATGTTTTCTTATTTGTTTTAATTTCCTGTGTAAAAACAAATTAATTTCTTCATGAATCTTAATTTGTATATAATTTGATTTTGTTTTATTGATTATTATTTTATCATTATCTTTTTGGGGTGAATAAGTTTGATTCAGCCTGATGTTAAATACAAATAGATTTATTTTTCAGTGTTGAAATTCTAATTAGTGTTGAGTGCTTCAATTTATAAAGAAAAATATTAGAAATAGATTTTTCTTAAAATGTTGGATAGAGATCAATATAAAATATCTAATTATTAAATTTGATTTCTGATAAAACAAAAATGTGTACAACCTATTTGCTCCCCTCTTTTTATTTAGGCATCCCTTGTAGTGTAATGGTTAATAAGCAAAGCTAACAAACCATTTCTCAAGAGTTTGATTCTTACAGGTTGCCCCATACTTCTGGCCTTGTGTTAAACTAAGCTAAGTCTAGTATATAGGTTTGGAGTATATGTATTGCATGTTCTGCATGTTGGTAAAATGAAAACAATTCACAAAATAAAGAAGCTAATACATTGATATTTTTTCATATACCAGTTTTTTTTATATTGCTTGAAAAAAAATTATCTTGGTATTTACCATTCAATTCCTTTGTGTGAAAGATTAAGTTGAGTTAGGTACAATTGCAGGGACAAGTCAATGTATTACTGAGTTGAAGTGTTTGTGTGCTACTTCAGTATCTTTGGGTTCTAGGAGCTGCTAAGAAAAGTATCTCTCTTTGAATAAAGCTGACAGTAAAAAGAAAAGAGCAGAGGAAAAAAGCAAAAAGAGAACATGGCCCTTGAGTAGAAATTTAGAACCCATGGGTCAAGCAACCAAAACCATTACATGTTGGAAGAAATGTCAATTTATATCCTTTATTTTTATCATTTTACTTATTTTATTAAAAAAAAAAGAAATTCTTCTATTTTTTAGATTTATTTATTATTTTATTTTATTTTTTTTTACCACCACATGTAAATGACTCTCATCTTTATCTTACAAGTTTAGTTCTTTTATATTAATTTGTAATATCTCTGCTTTATAATGATTGTCATTTTTAAATGTAAACTAGACAAAATGCTATTATTAAATGAAATAATAAGAATTATTCATCTCAGAAATCCAGACAATGATGTTCTTATTCATTATCTAACAATCAATACAAATAAAGACAGTAAATGCTTGTTTGGTTGTATGTGTCTTGTGAGTGGTTAAATGGCTGGACTCTTGAGACTGAAAATTAGCCTATAGGAGTCATTGAACTTGAGGGTGGACATGGAATAAACAGTCTTGACTTCTATGACCAATGCACAGATATGATTGGGTGGATGTCTTTTCAATGTTAAAGATTGACACTAAGCCATTGGTTGATTAACTCATCTGTAAAACAGAGAACTCAATGAGTATACAAGCAGATATCTATAAACACACATACATACATGCATATATATATATATATATATATATAAGCTTAAAAAATGTTTAGATATGTCCATTTTTATTTGAGAATAATCAAGATATTTCAAATATACAGGTACATTTATATATAGGAAATGTAAATCTAGTACATAGTTCCATACCTGTATAGTTTTTGCTCATTCTATTTTTTAAGTGATCACTTTTTGCAACCATTAAGTTTGTTGTTAAATCACATCCTCTTCATAAGATTTTTATTATAATTAATTTCAAATAAATAAATAAGGGAAAGAACTCTATATGTAGCTTTTTGTAATTATCTCTCTTATGAAATTATAATGACTGAAGTGATCATGAATGCTGATTCCACTTTTTTTATATGCAAATTAAACTGGAAATAGTTTTTAATACTATTGTGCTAATAAAATCTAATTCTATCTTGTATTTTCAAGCCTTACTTGCTTAAAGGCAGCCACTAAGGTCATGTTGAGCCCCATCCTGTTTTTAGAATTTATTTCATAGTAAATACAAATAAATAAGGGGAAGTAATCTATAATTAGCAGTCAATAATTATTTCTCTTGAGGTATAATAAAGATTGGGGTGAACATGAATGTAGATTTTGATAAGTTTTAAATTGAACTGGAAAGTGATTTATTCTCTAAGTTAATGAATCTTAACATTCTCATGCTAACAAAAATCTCACTACAACCTACTGTTTTTGCTATGCTACAGTAACATATATACAAAAATCAAATCATTATAATATAGATGAACTTGTCATGCAATATTTTCATCAAAATCTCAGACCTTATTGGGCTCAAACATTTGTATGAATAGTATAATGGTCTATCATCAATATGTTTCTCATTGATTTTATTTCTGTTCAGTTCAAGTTCAAATGAACTGATCCTTATCTCACTTGCTGACCCAAACTCAACTCAATCTGCTTCTAAAGTTGGAAATGCGTCCAGTTTAGGCCAATGAGACTTACATCCTTAATATGCTACTAATAATTTCTTTAAACTTGTATTTCTATAAATTGTTACAAGTTTTTCTTTACCTCTTATTGAACAATGATTTTTTTCTATTCTAAGCTCCTTTTAATAATCTCATATTCTCTGTTGATAGACTGTTATTTTTAAAGTAATTTTGTAAGTTTTTATTTATTCATACTTACGTGATGCCTACAATCAGTTTCCAGACTTTTTTTGTACAGGCATTTAAAATTGTCGTAGACTCTTGAAAATTCACTATGTTATTGCTATACATCTTATGACATGACTGACCAATTTTTATGATTCCAGGTTCAAATAAACAGCTACAACAGGAATTGGAATACACCCTACTAAAACCTGATTATCACAACTGATAAATTTCAAAAATGCAATCTAACACTTTAGAAGAACGATATGTAATAAAATTCTGTTTTAAACTTGGAAAAAATGCTGCCACAGAAACGTATGGAATGCTTAAGACTGCTTTTGGAACATCTTGCATGAATTGAGCATCAGTTTTTGAGTGGCATAAGAGATTCAAGAAAGGCACAGAGTCTGTGAGGGATTATGAGAGGTGTGGGAGGAGTAAGGAAGTAAATACACCAAAGTTGATTGGCCAAAGGGTTAGGGTTAGGGTTACTATGTTGAGGTTTTAAGGGAATTCAGGAAGAGATCCCGTCGGAAGAGGCCAGCACTCTTCAAATCGAGTCAGTGGCATTTCCAGCAGGACAATGCTCCAGTCCACAACTCCATCCTTGTCACAGACTATTTGACCAAGATGGGCATCAAGACAGTTTCTCAGCCTCCCTATAGTCCAGACCTTGCTCCCTGTGACTTTTGTTTATTCCCTAAGCTCAGAGGCTGTCGTTATGAGACAATTGAAGAGATGAAAGAGGCCGTGACGAAGGTCATTAACACGCTCAGACAAGAGGACTTCTATGGGGCCTTCCAGAAGTTATTGGAACAGTACAACAAGTGCCTTGCAGCCGGAGGAGATTACTTCGAAGGGGACTAGAGTTTCATGTGTGTACCATCAATAAAAGTGCCCATACGAAAAAAGTCTGGAAACTTATTTAATGATCCTCGTAAATGCTTCTAGTGTCATTTACCAGTTTACTTTGGCTTAAATGTTTTGTAATATATCAAATCATGCCAAGTTCAAGAAACTAAAATTTGAAGTTCTAAGAATATGCAGTTATTATTTAATTAATATGGGTTTTGATTAATGTGATTATGTATATTCTTGATATAACTTCTGTGTCAGATTCTTCTAAAAAAAATTGATGAAAACAGAAAGTCTGAATTGCATGCTTGAAATTCTTATTTTCATACACATCAACTAATATTTGATAATTACAATCTCTCTCTCTCTCTCTCTCTCTCTCTCTCTCTCTCTCTCTCTCTCAAAAATATGTTAATTTCAATAAGCATGAAATACCTTAAAATATGGACCTACCTCATCAAGCATAAAATTGTATAAGTTTCCACTCGTTATAGCATCAAAGTAAATATGCAAATTTCCTTTGCTCACATAAGAAGCTGACTTCTTGAAAAAGAGTAGCACACTATCTTAAGATGAGTTATCTTATTCATGGTACTAAACTAACAACTTGGTAAGACCAGATATCAAGTCTATGGTAGCAAACAGGTTAATGGTTATCGAAATGTCAAATCTATTTTTATGATTTTGATAATTCACCAGTTGATAAATGTTTTTTCTCATATAATTTCACTACAGTGATTCATGAAGTGATCTGAAAAAGATATGGGAAAAACATGTCTTTTAATGGTTAGTCTAAGACCTTGATAAAATTTTTATCAACTAAATCCTAGCTTCAGTATCTTGCTTGGTGTAAAGTTTATCAAGTTAGATAAGCAGATTCTTGATAGTAAGTTGGGTTCTCACTTCTGGTCTTGCACCAAAAAATGTTAAATTTAGTAAATAAATAACTAGCTTCACCATTTTGGTATTTTCTCTGAAACATTATAGAACAGTGAGTCTGCTTGTTTGTGATTTATAAACTAGTCTTGCACACTATTAATACTGTAAAAGAACCTGGTTGTGTCTGGCCTCCCAGGATTGAACGTGCGTCCTTTAAGTTACAGAAAAGATAAGTTGAGCATCCTCTGGGACATATAGTTTGGTTCAGACACCTAGATGTTTGGAAACTTGAGTGTGGAAATTGACAGAGCCAGTTTCAATGTGTGAAAAGTTGAGTGCATAAAATTGACATGCTATAAGAGTCATACCAAAGACTCAAAAAATGGTACTTAATGCCTTCTTGCTTAACACTCATCTTTATAAGGTATGGATCAATGGTAAAGTGGGGAAATCCTGGAAAAGGAGTAGCGCCCTCCCCTACACCTCGGTGTAGCAGCTATTGAAAAGGGAGCTTTCGAGTCACCCTCGACTACAGTTGCCAATTTTACTTACTTTTACTTATAAGAGGATGGGGAGACTTTTTTGGAGACTCTGGTATCTAGTGTTGCTAACCAGTAGCAGTTTTGAAATTTGGTCCAAAGATGTCCAGCATTACAGATGAGCAGTTATGGAGAGAGAAGTAAGATTAGATTTTTTCATCCACTTACATTACTGTACAAAACTTACAACTACTGTAGTGAGTGGTCATTCTGGGTACTTTATACTTGTGGTTTTATGCCACACTAGGCTAATCTCAGTAAATACCTATTTATGGTGGGGGTGTCCTCAGGGTGTAATGGTTAAAGCACTGGATTACAGGATTGTAGTAAGCAAGTTCAAACTTCGGTTGTGCTATTATGTTCTTTTTCGGTCAAATACCCTTGGAAAAGGTATAAAACCCTTATCCTTCTAGCTATGGGTTAAATAGTACCACTACTGTCCTTCTAGAAGAATGGCTTTGGCATTAAATAACCAACAAAGGTTGATATGCCATAAAATAAAGAAACCAAACCAAACCTATTTATAGCTTATTTTATGACTGGAATATTTATGTAATGACAGAAAAGAAAATGGCAACACACTGAACATGTGTTTCAATTTACTCAACATTTAAAGTACAGGTAATATAGGTAGATATACAGATCAATATGTGCTCATATTCTAAAATTTTAGGTGTATTTACTGTACCAGACTGTATGAACAATATTTTACTCAGGTAAAAATCATCATTGTACTTCAGGTGTATTGCAATTTTAGTTTCTATCTTTATTCCTTACAGGTGCCAAAAACTGGGTTTTAAGCCTAGTTAAAACCAAAAATTTTGAAATGCTGATTTCCAAATTAGAAAATTGGTGCAATACAATCTTCTTTGCTTCATTCGTCAACATTCAGCTTTGTGCGATGCTAACCTTAGTAAATACGAGAAATATGAGAATAAACATGTATCTACTCAAACTCTTCACCACAAACAGAATGTGACATAATCAATTTTTAAGTGGAGTAAAGCTGGTTTGAATTAACAGTTTTCTTTCTATTAGACTTGTTACCTAACAAAAGTTTGAGAACCTGGTCTGCCCTACTATTTACACATA
Organism: Sepioteuthis lessoniana; assembly: GCA_963585895.1. Taxonomy (NCBI): domain Eukaryota; kingdom Metazoa; phylum Mollusca; class Cephalopoda; order Myopsida; family Loliginidae; genus Sepioteuthis; species Sepioteuthis lessoniana. Next base: position 66,355,486 of record OY757917.1, read on the forward strand.
GCTGGAAGAGAGAATAGAAGATGTATTTATGTTTTTCTGAAAAGTATTAGAAAGAAATGAAACACACACAGCTTTGTGCAGGATCTGAACTCTCACTACCTATTCCATTTTCTGCAATGATAACTACTACACAAAGCATGTCACTATCAGAATGGCTATGTTAGCTGTTTCTGAAATCAAAACAACAACTTTCTCTCTTTAGGCATAAAGCTGCCCAGCAGGAATCAAACTGAAATTTGCTTACTAATACACCATAACCTGAAGCATTACTGAGTGATTACCAAAAGAATAACTTTGACTTTTATTACTTCTCTATATAACCTGCTTCTTAGCCGTCCAGTTTTACAGACAAAGAGCAGCTGGATGACGATTCATAATGAATTACAATTAATAATGAACAGGAAGCTGTATTGCAATGGAACTTTCAGATGGTTGTCCAGCATTTTAAGTGAATCTGGGACAGGATAATTTCTGTTGTTCCTTGTTTTGATTAGTGATAAGCTATACTACACAGGGCATCATGTGCATATATTCATATATTTCAGCTGCATTTTCCTCAGGAATCATTTAGTGTTCATATATGTGAACTAAAAATATTATGCCACCTCAAAGACAAAGAATTTATGGCAGATGTTCAGAGTACAAGAAAAAAATGAAGGAAGATGATATTTTGATGACGTAATTCTTTATATATATATATAACAGGCTGAGCACTCTTGCTGTATACAATATATATATATATATATATATATAGCTTGCTATATCTATAAGGAATTTTCAATATTGATGATGGAGCATATATATATATGGTAGGATAGCATAGACAGAGAGTTAATAGTAATTAGTATATGTGATTATCAAAATAAGCATTTGGTTTGATAATTACATAGGTGAGAAACTGATCATTACCCAGCACCACTGATCCTGTGTCAATGCTTTCCTAACTTATATATATATATATATATATATATACACACACACACACACACACATTATCCTGGTGAGATATGCCTTGATTAATGGGTTTTATGGTCTTTGAGGTGATTTTATAGCCAGATTAGTTGATTAGTTTATTTTACTAACAACATCATTGTTAGAATTATGAAATACAAATGATTCAATAAAAAATGTTATTTTCTGTGGTAGATTTCCCCTTGTTAAAATTTATAGACTTTGAGATGTTTATATCACTAGTTAAAAAGGATCTTCTTTTTTATTTGGCATTAATCTGTAGGTGATTGAATATATTTTGTACAAAATTATCAGAATATAATTTTAGTGACATTTTATATTCATAGCAAATGAATTGCATGCTGAAATCTTTTTTTGAATACATACAAATTTATCTAATTTAAACCTAGACTTGCTTAGAGCTGGCTGATAAGTTCAGGTCTACATATGTGTGTATGTTATCATTGCTAACTTAAATACACTGATTAATTAGAGTTTGGGCAAGGCTAAGCTAATAGGAAGGAATTTTTTACTGAGCATTCAATGTTGAAAGCTGTTGAAACATTGTATTAACACTAAATTTTGTAGTAATGAAATTTCAGTTAGAAAATTTGTTTAAATTAAAAAAATAAATCAATAAAAAATAATACGGTCAGAAGACCAGACCTAATAATAATCAACAAAAAAAGAGAATTTGAAAAATTGTCAACTCTGCTGTCCCAGCTGACCATAGAATAAAACTGAAAGAATGTAAAAAGAAGGATAAGTACCTCGACCTTGCTAGGGAATTGAAAAAACTATGGAACATGAAGGTGACAATTATACCAATTGTGATTGGTGCTTTTGGTACAGTAACTGAAGGATTATTAAAGGGACTGGAGGGCTTAGAAGTTGGAGGATGAGTGGAGACCATCCAAACTACTGCATTATTGAGAACAGCCAGAATACTGAGAAGAGTCCTGGAGACTTGAAGAGACTTGCTGTCACTCAAACTCCAGTGAAAGACCAGCTAAAACTGATGTGAAAAACTCTAATGAGTAAATAATAATTGTGGTAGTATCAGTAATAGTTGTAGTAGTAGTTTTTTTTGTTACTATCACTGCAACAATAACAATAATAAAAAAAACAACAACACTTTTAGTCACAGGTAGTCAAACTAGAAATAAAAAAAGAGTAATTTTCTTTGTATAGCACATTTCAACAGACTGACTAATTTTAATGGCACATCAACCTGTCTAAGGTTATTTTATGCCAAGAGGTTAGGGAATTACATTCATAGAATGTTAATATTTACATTTCTTGTATTTTTGCTTCTTAAGAATTTTTTTTTGTACATTGTCCTATTGAATATGAATGATATTTTAATGGATCTATTTGACCCAGAGATGAGACCCTAATAGACACTACCACTCCGGGTCAAAGTGGACCTGGGAGTAATAGCAATGAAGGCTTTCTCCACACTCCCCACATGTCCAGAACAGTAGCCTTACCATCAGATGCATTTTTTGGGGGGGGGGGGTCTAACAGGAGATACAAGCTGTGTATTCTAAGTTCTCTATCAGAATAAACAGAGTTAAGGGTTAATAAAAATGTACAATGCAAGCTACAGAATCAAATAGTTGCTCAAACAGCATTTTGGTGCACAGTCAGCACTGAATGTTCAAAAACAAACTCACTCCACTTGAAAGATTTTTTAAAAAATCTCATTAAATGAATGTAACACTGTGCATTAAAGATTATTTGTGATCTTAGAAAATTTAACAAACAGGAAACATCCAAAAATTCTTTTATTTTAAAAAATTTTTAATTGTTTAAAATTCCTGAAATTAATGTGAGATTTTATGACAATTTCACTGGGTTATGTGTCATTTAGTTTAACTTGTTCATCTCTACCCAAATTTTGTATTGTAGGAAAATATTCAGTTATCTGCCCTTGACTGAGAAAATCGAAACCAAACCTCATTGTTTTTGGAAACAGAAATCATATAAAAGACAGATACTTTAGATGTGAACCCTTTTTAGATGTGGTGCTAAGACCTGCTGACTTTAGCTGTCCTAAAGTTGATTTTTGTAGTGTGAAGGCAAACATTTCTAATAACTCAAATCACCACTTCTTCCAGCAGTTTTTTTTTTTTTTTTAAATAAGATCTAAGTAAATCATGAATTAAAAAAATAAGAGTTCTTTTAACAATGTTCATGAATGACTAAATAATAAAATCAGTTCTTTCTTTAATCTTATAAACATTCTGATCACTCAAAGTCACAATCTCTTCCAAACTCATGGAAGCTAAAATGAACCTTCCTTAACCTTTTCTTTTTCATTTGTTGTATAAGAATAAAAGTAACATTGGCAACCCAAAGGCTCCCTTTTCAATAGCTACAACACCAAGGTATAGGGTAGGGCATTACTCCTTTCCCTGTATTGCTCTACTTTACCCTTGATATGTACCTTATAGTGCTGAGTGTTAAGCAAGGAGGTATCAAGAACTATTTTTTGAGTCTTTGGTATGACTCTACCTGGGATCGAACCCTGGTCTCCTAAACCATTGGCAAACACTCTACCCACTCAACAACTTATCTTTATTTCTTATTCAACATAATCGTTTAAATAATGTTGATAGGTTGGTCATGAATTACAAGGCCAGTTATAAAGGTGATTGATGACAATCTGACGAGTTACATTGTTAACCTCAGCAAACTTGGATCGCTGATTCCATTTTTTATGGTGATAACTGTTATGCCAAGTGTACCTTCTAAATATTCATATTGCCTAGTTGACTGGGACTGTAAAATACACGGACTACATCTTTGCAGAGGGGTAACTCCCCCACCATGAGTGTCCTGTTTATGACTCTAAACAATCTGATGGTGAGGCTCCAGTAATTTGCCATCGCTCCCAGGTCCACTCTGGCTCAGAGTGGTTGTACCTGATAGGATCCTACCTATGAGTCAAATATAACTAAACTGTTTACTTATGCTAAACTGAATTGCTTGAAATAGATCTGTTTTGACATTTAAACTGCAAACTTATACGAAAATGAATTGTTAAAAATGGAACAGTTTTTCTATGCTAAACTGAACTGTTTGAAATTGAACTGTTTTTGACACTGAAACTGTACTTATGCTAAACTGAATTGTTTGAAATTGAACTGTTTTTGACACTGAAACTGTACTTATGCTAAACTGAATTGCTTGAAATAGATCTGTTTTGACATTTAAACTGCAGACTTATACGAAAATGAATTGTTAAAAATGGAACATTGGAGTAAAAAGATAAGACAGAATGTTTTGATAAGATAATTCTGCTGTATATTCTAATGCGTTTCTATGAATACAGAAATATAAATATCTATTGTTTGTTTGTTTGGGTTTTATGCCATATCATCCTTTGTAGGTTATTTAAAGCCAAAACAGTTCAATTTAGCATAGAAAAACTGTTTTTGACACTGAAACTGTACTTATGCTAAACTGAATTGTTTGAATTAGAACTATTTTAACATTTAACTGTGTGTCAACAAAAGCTATAATTGTACTAAACTGAATTGTTTGACTAAACTGAATAGCTTGAAATAGAAATTTTTTTGACAATTAAACTGTGTACTCATGCTAAACTGAATTGTTGGAAAGAGAACTGTTTATTTGTATAAAAATGAATTTGGCTTTAAATAACCTACAAAGGATCATATTCACCCAACCCCTCCGCTCGAGCAGGATATGACACAAGGTCAATTTTTAAGCGGAGCTCAACAGGTTTGAATTCAGAGTTTTCCTTCTCCTAGACTAGTTGCCTCACCAAGGCTGAAGAACCTAATCTGTCCTACTATTTACCCATAGCTGGAGGGAGAATAATTGGATTCATACCTTTCCCAAGGGTATTAGTGCTATGTGAAATGCAATCAGTCTCGTCCAGGATTTGAACTCGTATCGTCGTGTTCAATTCCTACGACGATAACCATTACACCACGGGCACCTCCAGGATGATATGGCATAAAACCCAAACAAACAAACAATAGATATTTATATTTCTGTATCCATAGAAACGCATTAGAATATACAGCAGAATTATCTTATCAAAACATTCTGTCTTATCTTTTTACTCCAATGGCATAGTTATTAATATGTTGGACTGCTACATTGTTGTAAGTGAGTTTGAACTCCAGTCATGCTATTATGTTCTCTTTTGGACTAATACCCTTGAATAGTACCACTACTGTACTTCAATAATGGATGGCTTTGACATTAAATAACCCATGAAGGTTAATACGCTATTAAATAAAGAAACTAACCAACCAGGTACCTCTGCTAGTAGATATACATTGATGAATTTGTTAATGGAAAATTAGATTGTGTTTATTTTTTGTTATTGATATTCTTATGCACAGGAAGCCAAACTAAAATTTTCCTGTTTCAATAAAATTCTTTTATCTGTGTTAGAAATTATCAGATAAATTTCACCTAAATTTGTTCAGCCATTTTGAAATGTCAGTATGATATAAACTAATAAAGACGATCCCTTTTATTAATATTTTCTTATTATTTGCTTAATTAAATTCTTTGTTAAAAGCTGTACTTGACAAAAAGATATGAGTCAGCAATGATTTGAGAAATATTTACCCAAGGCAATATGAGGGTGCTTTTACTACTTAGTAATATTATTTTTTTAATTCTTTCTATCTATTGTTGCTAAACTTGATAACCTTTCATGAAATCTCTCTGCAGATAAATGTTATTGGTTTTTTTTTTTTTCATTTTTTGTTTCATAACTTTCATTAATTGATTTTTTAAAAATATTTTGATGTAATTAATGCTTTCAGTTCTCAAAAAAGCAATAAAAAAGACAAAAAAGAAAACTAGAAACAAATTTTACTTATTTCGTTTCATCACTGAGATGTCACAATTGTCTGGCTCTTTTCTTGCTAAATTCATTTTTAATCTTAATTTCAAAAGTGGATTCCTGCACTACTCGAATGAAATGCCTCAAGAAGGCAGATAGCCACTACATAAGAATGTGGCATTTTGTTGTCCAACCAAATCCTGGAAGCAGCACCCTACAAAACAGCAGCCGATCATACAAACCATCCAAAAAAGACAAGCCAGACATGTTGAGCACATCTGGAGAAATAAGGATTTATTCATAAGTGACATTCCCTATGGTTTCTTACATATGGGCACACAAATGTTGGCTGATCAGGAAAAACTTATATCCACCAGCTCTCTGCAAACACTGGATACCGTCTAGAAGAGTGTTGACCGATAAGGACAGATGGTGAGAGATGGAATCAGCGCTATAGATCATGTCTTGATGATGTTGATAAACACTGAATCTTTTCTCAACAATGAAGTAATAGTTTTATAGGATTACACACATACACACTCACACATTTATATATATATATATATATAGAGAGAGAGAGAGAGAGAAAGAGAAAGAGAGAAAACCTGTAAACGTTTAGGTTCTCTTCGTGACAACTGTCCATTATCATATTTATGCTTCTATTTGAAAAAATAAAAGTTTCTAATTATCATTTCATAGTTATCCCAGTCATATTGAGGATTTGAGTGATTATAAAAGGATGTTGAGCATGAATGTAGAACACCCACAAAGTTATCATCGAGTTGTAAATTGAACTGGAAATTGCATTATTCTCTAAGTTAGAGAATTTACATCTATAGAAATCTTGCTAAGATGTACCATATTTGTTGGGTTTAAGTAATCTACAAGTATACAAATCCAATGAAAATCTTAGTAATATATACGTAAGAACATATAAGAGGTGTCATGGTGCAATGGTTATCATTGTCGGAAATGAACTTAGTGACTCAAGTTCAAATCTAGCATGAGGTTGCTTGCATTTCATTTAGTGCCAGTACTCTTGGAAAAGGTATGTATCCAACTATTCTCCCTCTGTTGGTCGGTAAATAATCGGGCAGACTGAGCTCTTTAACTTTGTTATAGTAACCAGTCTAGAAAAAGGAAAACTCTGAATTCAAACCTGTTAAATTCTGCTTAATAATTGACCTTGTGTCACATCCTGCTTGCAGCAGAGTTGGATAAATATATATATATATTTTTTTTTTTTATGTATATCAGCTGTTATTTTTCATTAAATCCTTTTCATCTTAATTATTTTTTCATATTCTTTATATATATATATATTCTTTTCATGCTTTGCATCATCTTCTTTTCATTTGAATCTCCTTCATAGTTTGTTGCTTTTCTTTTTTTTTTTTTAAATAAATCTAGAAATATATATATATATATATATATATATATATGTCGGTCATGCTACATGTAATCAGTATTTCACCTCAACTATTTTCTTCATATTCCTTTTCTTTTCTTTGTTTGATTTTCTGAAGACCCATAGAGAAAAATGTTGAAATCTTTATCACCTCCAGCAGGGAGCGTCTTTTATAATGTCTTTTCTCAACTTACTGCCAGCTTTTTTATTACTTTTTTTTAATTTCATTTCATTTTAGGATTTTTTTTCCTTTTATTCTGCTAAATTTGTTCTCACAATCATCATGCAAGTGTAACATAATAATTTCATGATTTTATGATCCTTGAAAGACCAAAGCAACATTTTGATATGTGAGAATATATTCTTCTTATGTTTTTTTTTTCTTAAATTTCTTTAGGTTGTATCTCTCTTTTACAGCAATGCAGGTAAACTTATATTGCTTCATCAGTTGTAGATTTGCAAGAGATAAAAAAAAGAAAAAGAATGGAACTCATTGTGAATCTTTCTGAAGAAATGGCTATGAAGACTGCATCTAACATTCTTATTTATAGATTCTTTTAGTAATTAAAAATCGACAGCTTGTTTTACTACTGAAAAGAGAAAATAATTAGAAACTTGCTACTCTATAATCCATATTGTTGCTGATATAATAATAAAAAAGTACCTGTATTTACATATGTAATAAAATCCATGGCTAAGATTCTATTCAACTTACTTATGCCAATTCCTTTGTTGTTTCAACACCAAAGAATAGTTTAAAGCCATAAAGAATATTTGAAATGAGAATGGGACTTATCATTATTATTATTATTATTGCTGCTGCTGCAATGTTTCAGATCAAAAGGAAGAAACTAGTGAACATTGTACACATTAGAGATTAGAGGCTGACATAGTGTAATAGTTACAGCTATGAGAAAAGGGATCAGCAACTTGAGTTCAAACCCTGAATAAGGTTGTTTGTGTTTTACTTCAGTTTAATTCCTTTAGGAAAGGCATGAATTCAACTGTTTTCCCCAACTATGGATAAATAAGACCTGACAGGGTTCTTTAGCCTTAGTCAACTCGTCAAGAAGGAAAACAGCCCAGTCAGCTAAGGCTGTAGAATACACTGACTTAATCTCTGCAGAGGGGTAAGATCCCACCCCAGCAATGAGTGTCCTGATATGGCTTTAAACAATCTGATTGCGAGGATCCAGTAATGCTGGAACTTTGGAGGATACAGAGTACCCCTTCATTGCCATTGCTTCTAAATCCACTCTGACCCAGAATAGTAGCGCCTGATAGGGTCTTATCTATGGGTCAAAAAGAACTATTTAATTGTGTGCAAACAAATGACTTATGCTAAATTGAATTGTTAGAAATAGAACTATTTGATCATTTAACTGTATGTAAACAAATGACTGATGTTTAATTTAATTGTTAGTGATACATAGCAATACTTGGAGCCATTTAACTGAAGTGAATGAATAGTGTTGAATAGAATAATGAGTGTTAAATAGCAATACTTGTAACTACTTCACTGTGTGCTAACAAATGATTTATAGTAAATATGAATGTTCGTGTTAGATAGAAATACTTGAAACCATTTAACAGTGTATAAAAGGATAAGCTTAGACTCATTTAAAAATGTATCTACAAAATGAATTTACAATCATATATATTTGATTTCATATGTAAAAACAAAATTTGGCATTAAATAACCAATAATGGTTGATATGCCATAAAAACCAACCAAACCAAACCTAGAAAATAAACCTGGATTTCAAACCAGCTTTACTCTACTTTTCTCTGCTTCAAAATTGAACTTTTCACATCCTACCAGCGGCAGAGCAAATACATACATATTAGAAATAAACTTATTGGAGCATTTGACTAAGCTTTGCTTAGTTTGGCACAAGGCCAGAAATATGGGGTACCCAGTGAGAATCAAACACATTAACTATGGTCAGCTAGCCTAGTTCAAAAATCATTGCCCCATTTGAGGTGCCTATTTGGAACAAAAGTAGATGAAGCATTTTTGATAATTATTAATTTTTTTTTATTAGTATTTCTTTCAATTCAATTTCAGTTACTTTTTTGTGCAATTTCTCAGATTGTCATTCTATAGCCTAAAAAGAGACCCTGTCTTAATCTTTTGTTCATTGGGGAACCTTTCTTAAGTGTCACAGCAGCCTTAGATTTTGGCTCCAGAGGCCCATTTGCAGAAACCAAATTTAACCATATACGTGGTGCATTCAATAGGTTTCCAGACTTATTTAGTAAAGGCATTTAAAATTGTCATAGACTCTTGAAAATTCAGTATGTTATAAGGTTGGTTATGCTCTAACATCCATGGTCAATCTTGACAGAGATTCACTCATATATGAATGTACGTGGTGCCTTCAATAAGTTTCCAGACTTTTTTGTACTGGCATTTAAAATTGTTGCAGACTCTTGAAAATTATCTATGTTATTGCTATACATCTTATGAGATGACTGACCAATTTTTATGATTTCAGCTTTAAATGAACAGCTACAACAGGAATTGGAATACACCCTACTAAAGCCTGATTGTCACAACTAGTGAATTTCAAAAATGCAATCTGACACTTTAGAAGAACGATATGCAATAAAATTCTGTTTTAAACTTGGAAAAAATGCTGCCACAGAAATGTATGGAATGCTTCAGACTGCTTTTGGAACATCTTGCATGAATCAAGCATCAGTTTTTGAGTGGCATAAGATATTCAAGGAAGGCAGGGAGTCTGTGAGGGATTATGAGAGGTGTGGGAGGAGTAAGGAAGTTAATACACCAGAGTTAATTGCCCAAAGGGTTAGGGTTACTATGTTGAGTTTTTAAGGGAATTCAGGAAGAGATCCCGTCGGAAGAGGCCAGCACTCTTCAAATCGAGTCAGTGGCATTTCCAGCAGGACAATGCACCAGTCCACAACTCCATCCTTGTCACAGACTATTTGACCAAGATGGGCATCAAGACAGTTTCTCAGCCTCCCTATAGTCCAGACCTTGCTCCCTGTGACTTTTGTTTATTCCCTAAGCTCAGAGGCTGTCATTATGAGAAAATTGAGGAGATGAAAGAGGCTGTGATGAAGGTCATTGACACGCTCATACAAGAGGACTTTCATGGGGCCTTCCAGAAGTTATTGGAACAGTACAACAAGTGCATTGCAGCCGGAAGAGATTACTTCGAAGTGGACTAGAATTTCATGTGCGTACTATGAATAGAAGTGCCTGTTTAAAAAAGTCTGGAAACTTATTTAATGATCCTCTTACCTTTATGTACAATGTTTATTTACATGCACTATTAGGAGTAAAATTATCTTGAATTATATTATAAGGTGAAGTATTGTCAATTGTTATTAAACTTTCATTAGTATTTCTTTCATTGTTGAAGGAAGCCCCAATGGTACAGTTGTTAACATGCTGAACTGCATCATTGTTGTAAGTGAGTTTGAACTCTCGTCACACTATTCTGTTTCCTTTTGGGAAAGTTATGAAAACCCCTCAGCTGTGGTTTAGATGGCACCACTTTTGTTCCTCTGCAAGGATGGCTTTGGCATTAAATAATCCAAGAAGATTGAGATGCCATTAAGAAAAGAAACCAAACCAAACTAATTTCTTTCATCTTAATTTCACTTGCTTTTTTTTTTTTTTTTTTAGAGACATCAGATAAATTTCTTCATTATTTCAACTGGAGTGTATATTTTTTTTAATAAGATATACATAGTACATGTATATTCTTGTTTAATCTGAAATGATCAAACTTCTTGATTACTCTTTGTCTTATCTCTTCACAAGTTTTATTTTATACAGCTGACTCTGATTGTTACAGGGATCATTTCTGCCCTTTCCTCATTTTACTTAAAGGCTTTTTTTAACCAACCCAAACAAATATCTTTGTTGTCCTATCTCTTTGTACCACTGTGCATCCCTGCAGGATATTTACCATTCTTCATTTTCAGTTCTTAAGTAGGCCATTGCTCCTTTCATTCCTCTACTTTACATTTTCCTCTGCATCCCACCCCCAACAACCACTTCCTGGAAATGCTGTGTATTCATTTTGCTGCATGAAAATTCAACTTGTAAGCCTCACTCGTTGCAGATTCCTTAGATGCACTGAAAGGCATTGATAGATTAATACATTCCATAGGAAAAATTTCTGCCAGTCATGGCATCTTTTCTATTACAGAGACATTCCTCCATTTTGAGGTTCTTGAATTCCTTAGAAGATTCTCCTGATTATTCTTTAACTGGACACTTCCTTTTCAGTCAAGTATCCAAAACTCTTACATGTCTTAGGGATTATTAATTGAACCTCTAGGGTAGATTTATCATTACATCTTTCATCTAAACATTCTTGAAAACTAAGCAGTGTGTGGGTGTGTTTATATATGTGTATATGTATATAAGAGTATACATATATATATATATATAAACATGTGAATGCAAACTCTTCTAATCTATATATATATATATATACACACAGATTAAAACATATAATATATGTACACATGCATGTAGATAGATAGATAAATAGATATGATCAAAAACATTGTTGAATCTGTCATGCCTATGGTATGCCATCAGATGTAACTCAGACTTGTACATTTTTTTCAGGTAATAATATTGGAATTTGATCTTACTGTATTTGTTTTGGTCTGTAGTGATATTGTTTGCAATTTGTATAGGAAGGAATGGGACAGATATCTAGTCATGTGACTAGGAGAAAGGGGGATTATTCTAAAGGAGGGTATGATCACCTCACATGGTGTAATAGTTAGCAAGCTAATCTCACAGTAGCATTGCTACTGAATAGTGAGTTTGTTCCTCACTAGATGCCCCATTCTTCTGGCCTTGTGCTAAGCTAAGCTAAGTTTTTTTTATGGACACCTCATGTGGTGTAATGCTTGGCAAGTTAGCAAACTATTGTTAGTGAGTTTGATTCTGACTGTGTGCCTGGTATTTCTAGCCTTGTACCACAACTAAGCTAATTTCCCTGTCAGCTGGGACTGTAGAATACACCAACTGCTTCTCTGCAGAGAGGTAAAACCACCTCAATGAGTGTCCTGGATATGACACTAAACAAACTGATGGTGGGGCTCCAGTAATGCTGGAGCTTTGGAGAATGTGGAGTACCCCTTCATTCCCATCCCTCCCAGGTCCCCTCTGGTTTGGAGTAGTAGCACCTGATAGCATCCTATCTATGGATCAAATAGAACTCAACTGTGTACTTATGCTAAACTAAATTGTTTGAAATAGAACTGCTTTGATATTTCACTGTGTGTAAACAAAAGAAAACTATATGTATACTAAACTGAATTGTTTAAAATAGAACTGTTTATATGTATAAAAACAGATTAGGTATTAATAACCCACAATGATTGATATGTCATAAAACCAAACCAAATCAAATCACATAAATTTAATAAATATGTATAAAGAGCATTTGGCATTAAATAACCTAGTATGGTTGATATGCCATAAAACCAAACCAAACCAAGTCAGGCTTTGTAAATAACAACAAAAAAGAACATTGAAGTACAGTTTTGAAACAGAATGATTTACTTGATAACATTTTAAATGGTCCTTTCCATGATGGAGAGTTTAAATTCTCTTCTTTTTTTTTTAAGAGAATAGTAAATGTTTTCAAGTATTTTTATCAATTTCTAAAATTTTACATTTCAGAAAATCATAATTTTTCAGCCAATATTCATTAATATGATTTATTCATATTATTTTATCCAATAACAAATTTTTAAGAAATTTCTGACAATGAAAAAAATATTGATGTAAGTCTTTAGTATTGTTGGTGATTCTTAGAAAATTACCATTTTCCTTTGGTAATCCAATTAAAACACGATTGTGATATTTTTCCCCTTTAACTGCAAAAACATTTATTTCATTCTAAATATCCAAAAGGAAAGAATAGATGTGGAATTGTGAGACAAAACATATTTACAGTTTATTAGAAGTTAGCAGAAGGAGGTCAAAAGATAAAAGTGAAAGATGCTCTTGCAGCAGGCATAGAACAGTAAATTAATACATGATAAGTTTTAGTTCTTGAATATTTAGCAGAAGTTGGAAGATGTCCTTTAAAGAAAGGAAAGAAAGAATGAAAACAAAAGTCATTCCTATATCTGAAGATGGGAAAAGGAGATTAAAATTGTTGATCCTATCAAGGAAGTTCATGTTTGGATGACCTGAGGCAAAAGAGAAAAAAAAATGGCTGGAAGAAACTAAGGGAGGTAATCCTTGTTACTTGTAGCCTAGTTTAATTGACCGATTATGCCCCAGCAATATAATTTGGGCCAATAACAATTTATTAATGTAATTTATCAAATAAATTTCTGTCAATAAAATTCTTAAACTAGAAGGTAACTATTGGTTTCTGATCTTATCATACCTGATTTAACCATTTCATATTGTAGTATTTAAAATTTCCCTTACTTCTTTCTTTTAATTAAATCAGTAGATGCTTTTCTAATATATGCAATTTCAGATTTTCGTAATATATTTTTTTCTTTTTTTTTTTTTATAGATTTTACTTGCATACCACTGTCCTTGAGTTACTGGACAAAATAGTTTGGTTATATTGTTGCTCAAAATTTAAAAGTATGCTTCATTTTCATTTTTTCATGGTAGTGGTGGTGGGAAGGGGTTAAAAATTCTAAGAAATTTAGATTTACCAACATATAAAACACATCCTATAAGAACAATTTTTTGATTACTGCTCACCATAGCTCTTCTTTTTCTTCATTTGTTCTACTCAAGCATTTTGGGATTGCTCACCTGTCTATAATACCAAGGCATTAGATGTTATATGATATTTGGACCCATTTTTCCAAAATAACTGTATTTTAAATTAACAAATATAGTAATATTAGAAGTAATATTTGTTAAAACAAACTTTTTTTAAATTTTGTTATTTGTGTTTTAAAGGTTAAAAAGATTAATTCACAGTTGACATTAAGCTCAAGAATTTATGAAACATGACAGGAATGTATGAGCTGAAAGATCATTGGCTTAATTATTTGTGACAGATTTGATTTTGGTTTTTAATGTGCAATGATAATCAAAGGCTGAAACACAAACAAGATTAACAAATCACTAAGGATTAAATCCACTTATTCAAACTTTTTAATCAGTCCACACTAATCTATAAAGCACCTGAAAGCTTTAAATTCAGCTAGGTAATTTATGAAATATGAATCCAGAAATAAAATTTAAAAAAATGACCAGGCTGATATATCACCCTTTTGTTTGATTTTGAAAATAATTCTCATTGATAAGTCTAAGGGACATAATGTTTGTTTTGTAAAATTTGTTGAATATTTTTTTTAACCCTCTTAGTTTTGGAAAGGCAAAACAAACAATCAGTGGATGCCTTTTATAGACTTTTATTTTCTTTCATCTTTTATGAAATTTTGTTTTTATCTTATTTTTCTTTTTTGCTCTATTGTTTCTTGTTTTTCCTGTCAAGTTTTATATTGACAATTGGACTTTGTTTTTGTGTATATAATGTGGTCCACAAAATCTTTTGGTTAACCTGTTCTTCAACCCTCATCAGGAGAACAGTCCATAAAAAATAAGGAAAAATATTATTTTTTTGAGACCACTCTGTTGGTGAAGCTGAGAATATATTTTATCCCTGGCACAAGAGATACAGTTGGAATATTCTAAGCCTCACTAACAAAAAAATGAGTATCTTGAGTAAGACTCTAGACTGCACCTGATGATGCTCAAGTTTTGGAAGTCTAAGGAGTGTGACATATCCCATCATTGCCATTACTCCCAGGTATACTCTGACCCAAAGTGGTTGTAAATGTCAGGGTCCTACCAATGGGTCAAATAGACCTGTTTAAAAAATATTCATATTTGATTGGAACATATACAAAGAATTAATCAATTATTTCTATGAGAAAAATATAGATGTCACTAATATAAGATAGACTTTTCTTCAATTTAGATTTTTTTTTATGGTTTCAGAAGTTTGTATTTTATTTTGCTTTTCCTCTTGTTAAAGTTTTCTCAACAATGTTTATATTTTATGCTTAAAAAAATCAATGAATGTTTTGCTGATGTTTTGTTTTAATTTAGTTCATCATCAAGTTGTGCTGATAACATAGATTCCCCTGACTCTTTCTCACCATCTAACCCTATCACCCTTGGTAGGTCCTCTAGACTGTATCCAATGTCTGCACAGAGATGATGAATGTAAGTCCTAGCTGGTTAGCCAATACTGGTGTGTCCATGTGTAGAAGTCCTTAAGAGAACACCACTATGCATTTGTTCCTGATTTTCTTGCAGTACCTAATTTGTCTTGTTCATCTTACTTAGATGGTTAGTGAGAAGGTGAATAAGTGGCTGTACAGCTGCCATTTCTAGGATTTGTTCGAAACAGCACACAACATCCTTCTGTTGTTCCCATCTATCTTTTACTCCAAATGCTTCCTGTCCAGTCATATAATCATCCAATAGTCCTGACTTACATACAGAATTTTCATTTTATTTTATCTGTGAGATCAGATTTCTATATGATCTATAAACTGTCAACAGCAATACATGCCTTTACTGTGCATATTTCTATAGTTGAGATATTGTTACTGAGTTTTATGAAGTGGTCAACAAATTTTGGAGATGGCATCAACATGAACTTTGTTTTGTCTGAGTTCATGTTTCCCTAAAACACATCAAAGACAAAAAATTAATCTTACTCTCCTCTTCTACTGATTCACATTTTTTTTTCATCGGTCTCTTTCCGAAGTTAAATTTTCAAAATGCACCAGAATGGAAAAATTATAAGATTTAAAAAAATTTTGTTTGAATGATTTTAATGATATTTCAAACCATCTTGGATTAGTTTATTTCTAGAGGTTAGGGAATTGCATTCATTATACATTTATACTTACATTTTTGTGATGTCCTTTCTGAAGGTTTTTTTCTTGCATATAATATCAAGTATTTTTTTTTTCAGCATATGATATCAAGTAATTTTTTTTTTTTGGATATGATATCAAGTATCTATTTTTTTTGCATATCATATCAAATATTCATTTATTTTCTTGCATATCATATCAAGTATTCCTATTGAATGCAAATAATTTGCTCACAGTTGTATGATATCAGGTATTCCCATCAAATACTAATAATTTATAGTTTTAAGTAATTATTTCCCTTTGATAATAATCATTTGTTTGCACAAAGTTATGTAGTAACTATAGTAAGTAATAATAATCCTTAGTAAGCAATTATGACTTTAAGTAACAATTCTTAATACCAACAATTTGCATACTACTAAATGGTTTCAAGAATTCCTATCTAACATGAATAATTTTCAAATGGATCTATTTGACTGATAGATAGGACCCTAATAGGCACTATGACTCTGGATCAGGGGTAATGGTAAAGTACAGAGTACTTTCACACTCCTCAGACCTCCAGAACCATAGTTTTAACATTTGATGCAGTTCAGCATCATACCCAGAACACCTCCTTTTTTAGAGAGTGTCTTACCTCTCAGCAGGGAATAAAGTCAGGATATTCTAAGCTCTACTGATAAGACATTTTAAATTCTTGTGTATAAAATGGAAAATAAATTCAATTTTGACGAGAAAAATTTTTTTAAAAATTTTTCCTTTGTACTTTTGTTATTTAATTGTTACATGGTGCATTCAATAGGTTTCCAGACTTTTTTTTTACAGGCATTTAAAATTGTTGTAGACTCTTGAAAATTCACAATGTTATTGCTATACATCTTATGAGATGACTGACCAATTTTTATGATTTCAGCTTTAAATGAACAGCTACAGCAGGAATTTGAAATAACCCTACTAAAGCCTGATTGTCACAGCTGGTGAATTTCAAAAATGCAATCTGGACGTGAGGACACTTTAGAAGAACGATATGCAATAAAATTCTGTTTTAAACTTGGAAAAAATGCTGCCACAGAAACGTATGGAATGCTTCAGACTGCTTTTGGAGTATTTTGCATGAATCGAGCATCAGTTTTTGAGTGGCATAAGAGATTCAAGGAAGGCAGGGAGTCTGTGAGGGATGATGAGAAGTGTGGGAGGAGTAAGAAAGTCAATACACCACAGTTGATTGGCCAAAGGGTTAGGATGTTGAGGTTTCAAGGGAGTTCAGGAAGAGATTCCGTTGGAAGAGGCCAGCACTCTTCAAATCAATGCACCAGTCCACAACTCCATCCTTGTCACAGACTATTTGAGTAAGATGGGCATCAAGACAGTTCCTCAGCCTCCCTATTGTCCAGAGCTTGCTCCCTGTGACTTTTGGTTATTCCCTAAGCTCAGAGGCTGTCATTATGAGAAAATTGAGGAGATGAAAGAGGCTGTGACGAAGGTCCTTGATACGCTCAAGCAATGTTGTATACTACGTGTATACAGATATACATGGGAACATAATCAACTGTAATGATGACTTCAATAACAAATGGACACACTTCTTTATAAAAATATATCTCTCACACTTTATTCTCCAAAGGGTGATGTTGGTTGTGTGTGAGAGATGAGCTGGAGACAGAGACTGACTGCTATTTTGACCTAAGTTCTTCTCACCATAGCAGCACTTCTTTCTCATCTTGGCTGGGTTGCTCAACCATGGGTCACTGAGGGCCCAAAGCCCTTGGTCTGCCGCTGGTTCTTACTTCAGTATCTTGTCTCCAACTAACTTGAACCGTCTGGGCACCTGGTTATATTATTGTCTAATGCCCACCTGCTTCTGCAGTTCTTCCGCTTATTTACACAGGCGCATCTCTTGATTGACAGCTCAGTTGGGGGTCAATATATAACAACAAGAGGACTTCCATGGGGCCTTCCAGATGTTGTTGGAACGGTACAACAAGTGCATTGCAGCTGGAGGAGATTACTTCGCAGGGGACTAGAGTTTCATGTGTGTACTATCAATAAAAGTGCCCATACAAAAAAAGTCTGAAAACTTTTTTAATGATCCTCGTACTTCTGGTATGTGTAATAATATTTGCATCATATAACTGTTTAATTTAGCATGTACTGACATCTGCTTTGCTTTACTGACATGATATGGCAGACTGTTATCTTATGATACAGATTTAGTATTTACAAAATATAGAAAGGAATCCCCATAGCATAATGGCTAATATGCTGGACTACAGACTCAAAGTAAGCAAATTTGAACTCCAGTCATGTTATTTACTTTTAGACTTTGAGAAAAGTATAAATCCCCTTATCCATCCAGCTATGGGTTGAAAAGCACCACTACTGTGCACCAAAAAGGATGCCTTTGGCATTAAATAGTCCAAGAAGATTGATATGCCATCAAACTAAAAAAAAAAACCAGACCCCATAAACCCAAACAAAACATAGAATCAGATTTTTTTTTTTCTTCATTTTCATCTTTGATTGAATTAAATGTTATCTTAATCACAGTCTGTTTTACATATTAGTTATTACTCGAAGATTATAACATTTATATGAAGCAAGTTAAATGCATCTAGCAGTCTCCATGAGTAGTAAAGGGCTATAGCCAAACCATATTCGTGATAGTGTTATACTTTTAATAATAGGTGGGTTTTTACGGGTTTAGGTTTCTAGTCTCTCACCCTCTAGTTTTGAATTCCGATTGTTTCCTTCTCCTCAACTGGTTTCTTTACTTAGGCTAAAAAAACCCAATCTACCTTAACTCTTTTGTTGGTAGATAAAATGACAAAAATGTTGCACTGCTTGCAAAATGATAACATTCATATGAAGAAAGTTAAATGCATCTAGCAGTCTCCATGAGTAGTAAAGGGCTATAGCTTGTCTGATGGTGAGACTCCAGTCTTGGAGTTTGAGGAATGTGGAGTACCCCTTTATTTCCATTACTCCCAAGTCCACTCTGACTCAGAGTGGTAGTGCCTGTTAATTTCTCATCTATAGGTCGAATTAAACAGTTTAATCATTTACTACACTTGAAACCATTTAACTGTGTGTAAACAAATGATTGATGTTATCCATAGCTGAAAGGAGAAGAGATGGATTCATGTTTTTTCCAAGGGCGTTAGCACAAAGGGGAATGCAAAAAACCTCATTCTGGATTTGAGCTCAGCCCATTGAGTTCATTTCCTATAGTGATGACCATTATGCCATATAAGCTTCCCTTATGTTAAAAATCTGTTTATTGCTTAATCACCATGAAGTTTATATAACTGGTCATCATAGAAAATATTCTAAAAGTGAATTGCAAACAAATGTGTTAGCTATCCAGTGACCTGCACATTTTTTCAAGAAATCCAATGTCCTTACTCTGATATGTCTGTTTTAAAAAGAGATCTATTGGTCACTAGGTTTGGTCAAAACAATAGAAGCCATAGGTCAGGTCCACAAAGGAAAAGGAAATAAAAGGAATCCAAGAATAAAATTATATGGCTGTCTTTACAGATGCCAATTTTTCTCTAGTCAACCATGAAAACATGGGCATGTGTAACACTTCACTCTTCAGCATAAGTCAAATAGAACTCTAAAGATAATGTGGAGATTGCAGATGAAGCCTTGGTCAGTTTTTGATCCAATTCTGTTCAACAACCAACTCCTAAATCTGTTCTCTATGTTCTTGTTGTGACATCAACATCGTGCCATCACTTAGCTAGTCATTGGTCTTACTTTTATCTTATTCTCTTGACCCAAACTAGATTCAATCTTTTCTCTGCAGTTCAAGGTTCTTTGCTTGGCTGAATAAGCAAGATAATTTCTTTTCTTGTACACATGCTTTATTAATCATGGATATCTCTTACACACGTTACTCACATTTTGAATCCTGGGAATTAGTTGGACCATAGATAGAAATAGACACCTGCTCACCTCTGCAGTTTTCAGCGAACTAATTTTTTGCTAAAAACTTTCTCCTAGCTTTTAGAAACCCTTGGTTATCTGACTGAGATTATCCTATCACAGCCAGGTTCTGACCATTTGGCTGGGGCTGTAGAATACGTTGACTGCATTTTTGCAGAAGAGTAAGACCCACTCAATTAGTGTCCTAGATATGACACTAAACCATCTGATAGTGAGCCTCCAGTCCTGGAGCTTGAGAAATGTGGAGTACCCCTTCATTTCCATTACTGCCAAATCCACTCTGACTCAGAGTGGTAGTACCTGTTAATTTCTCATCTATAGGTCAAATCATAGGTTTAATCATTTACCACACTTGAAACCATTTCAAATGATTGATGTTAAATTATCAGTATTACATCGCAATACTTGGAACCATCTAACTGTGAGCAAATGAATGAATAATGTTGAATAGAATTATTAGTGTTGGCCTAATGAGTAGAGTGTTCGCCAATGGTCTGGGAGACCGGAGTTCAATCCCGGGTTGAGTCATACCAAAGACTCAAAAAATAGTATTTGATGCCGCCTTGCTTAACACTCAGCATTATAAGGTAAGGATCAAGATTTTGGTTTGCTAGGTTTTATGGCATATCAACCTTTTTAGGTTATTTAACACCAAATCCATTTTTATGTAAATAATCTGTTCTATTGAAAACAGTTCAGTTTAGCATAAGTACACAGTTTAATTGTCAAAAACATTTCCATTTCAAACTATTCAAGCAGTTATATGTAATAATTCAGTCAAGTGTAAATACACTTTTAATGTCCAAAAAAATAGTTCTATTTGAAATAATTCAGTTAAGCATAAGCACGCAGTTTAAGTGTAAGTACTGTTTAATTGTCAAAAACGTTTCTATTTCAAGCTATTCAGTTTACTCAATTCATTTTAGCATAAGTATGCTATTAGTTCTATTTAACCCATAGATAGGGCCCTATCAGGTGCTACCACTTCGGGCCAGAGTGGACCTGGGAGCGATGGCAATGAAGGGGTACTCCACATTCCCCAAAGCTCCAGCACTGCTGGAACCTCACCATCAGATTGTTTAGTGTCATATCCAGGACACTCGTTAGGGGGGGGTCTTACCCCTCTGCAGAGGTGCAGTCAGTGTATTCTACAGCCCCAGCTGACTGGGCAAAAGGATCAAGAGTAAAGTGGAGCTATCCAGGGAATGGAGTAGCACCTTTCCCTATACCTCAGTGTACTACCTATTGAAAATGGGCCATCGGGTCACTGTTGACTAAGGTTGCCAACTTTACTTTACTTACAATACTTGAAAGAATTTAACTGTGTGCAAACAAATGAGCTCTGTCTCATTTTGAAATAATATTATGTACAAAGTATTTGTTTACACTATTGAAAAGGGAGCTTTTTGGATAGCCCTTGACTATGGTCACCAACTTCACTTATATATATATATGAACAGTATTTGGCATTAAATAACCTACAAGGGTTGATATGCCATCAAACAGAACCAACAACCAAATTCTCAAATTGATCTCAGAATCATCACTTATTTGACTCCAGTGGTTTCCACTAATGGAAAAACCATTTAAACTTTTTAAAATTATCTACACTACTTCTCAAATAATAGATTCAGTTTAATTATTTGATATTGTGATTAATTATGGTGCCTCATTTTATCAAAATATTGTGAAATTTTTGATCTCTCTAATATTTTCATTAGTCACTTAAAACCATATGGAAGCTCAAAAAAAAGACTGATTTCAACATTAAATAACCTGACGAGGGTTGACATGTCATAAAACCAACCAACCAACCAACTTTCAGCGTTCTTAAAATTTATGAGAATTTTAAACCAAATCCTTTATTCTACTGTCTGTTTAAAAGGATATTTTGTATCAGTTAAGTCTTCCTAGTTGTCCTTGAACTGTCACTTGTCTATTTTCTCTATTAAACCAGAGTATATAGTTTTTTTTCCTAACCTTACCCAGCCTAGTTTATAAAAGTACTGAAAAAAGTATATCTAGTTACCTGGCAGTTGTGAGTTCAATCTCTGGCTTTGGTAATTCAAGGGAAATCATATACTCTGGTTTAGTAGAAGAGGCAGAGTTTACAATCTTCTATCTGCTCATTCTGATCCTGGAAATAAACTTCATATGATACCCTAAAAATGGTTCTGGGAGAATATTTAGCTTTATCCATGACTATCTTAATTCTAATGTCAAAGTTTGAAATGTACATATTACAGTTTCTAGACTGAGTACTTTCTTATCATTTTATATAAAAATGCAATACTTCTTATTTTTTCTCTTGATTTTTATCCAGCCAGCTCCCTAACTTCTACTTAATTTCATTCATTTTAAGAATCTCTTTTAAGAATTTAGGGGATGAAAAGGAGCTTGAATGTTCTTGCATCTGAATTCCTGATTTATTTGTCTCACTAATGAAGGCTGGAATGGAATGATGGGAATGGTAAATACAAAAGAAGTTCAAGAAAGAAAAGGAGGAATCTGAAGAGGTTCTTCATCCATGAAGTATGGCAGCTGCATCAGTTATCTCTCAGCATTATTATAATTATTGAACTAATTTACAAACAATGAAATCAAACAGATGGCTAGAGAAAAGAAAACCTAAACAAGAGTAAAAAATATCAGGAAAGAAATGGAAAAGAAGATAGGGTCAAAAAATGGAGGGAAAATTGAGGGAGAGAAAAAAAGAAAGAAAAATAGATGGAATGAAGATAGGGAATAAAAGAAAAAAATAAAGAATGAAAGAAAATGGAAGAAATGAATAAAAAATAAAATTGAATGTAAGAAACAAAAAAAGAATAAGAATGAAAAAAATAGAAAGATGAAGAATTAAAAAAAAAATAAATGAAAGAGAAAAATGAAGAAAGGAAGAACAGAAGTTAAAGATGAAAAAATGAAGAATGAAATGAAGAAAAAAGAGAAAGAAAGGTTAAAATAGTAGGAATGAAGAATGAGAAATAAAGAGAAAATAAAGAATGAAAAGAAGAGATAAGAAAAAGAACAGAAGAAAATAGAAAGAATAAATAAATAAAAATAAATGTCTGAAAGAATAAAGTGAAGGAAAGAGAATGGTAGATAAATGATGTAATAAATAAATAAAAAAAAAATAATAAGAAAAAAAATCTGAAAGAAAAGCAGCCAATGATGTTACCATGCAGGAGAAATGAAGAGGAAGCAAATAAAAAAGAAATAAAAAAAACACAATTATAAAGTAATAAAGATAGAAAAGAATAAAAGATTGCATTAAACACATTCCAAAGAGCAACATTCAATATCATCTTCCTGTTTGTGTGTCACTTCTGAAACTGACATTGATATCTTTTCTTTCTACTCTCTTTTTTTATTGACATTTTTATTTTATTTTAATTCAATAGTATTATGCAAATATAAATGGATTTTCATACTTTCAATTTCATATTATTGACTAATTAATTGACTTTGTTTCTATCACAGCATTGTACCTGTCAAAAATGATATGATTATTTAGGTATGGATCGGCAGTTGTGCTCCGGATCAGGGTATCTGAGTGCTCTGTCTAGGATCAAAGGGCTACTCCCTCACTCTCTTCCTCATATCAGAATAGTTGCTATGAGGTTTGCCTAGGATTATTTATATTGGGATCAGCACTTCAGAGAATAGCTCTTTGGCCTTCAGATTGAGATTTGTGTGTACTATCTGTTTTGCTTCCTCCTTAAGATATATATATATATATATATATATATATATATATACTGAAAAACTTGACCATAGATTAGTAATACAAAAATAAGTTGATATGGAAATAAGATTTGTCTTTTTTTTTGTATTTGTTATACTATCATTAATCTTTGGTTCAAATCATATCTGTTTGAATGTGTATATCAAAACTATAATCTTATAAATTTATTAAGTTTTTCATTTCATATTTTGTATACAAAGATTTTTTTTCATTACATTAATGACTTGGTTTCAATGATGAGTAAAGGGAAATTTGATTGTTACAGTAACATGAGGAATGTTCATTTTGAGTTGCATTGCTTAATATCTCATGTTTCCATAATGATGGAATTTTTCATTCACAAGATGTAGTTGATTGACTAATTTATGTGTATATATATATATATATCCATATATATATATATATATAGAGAGAGAGAGAGAGAGAGAAGGAGAAAAAGAAAGAAAGAAAGAAACAGATATGCAATATCACCCATAAATAATTACATATATTTCTTATTAAATTTCTTCTAAACAAAAGTTACTAAGATTTTATTATTTTTAGTGGAATATCATACAACCAAAATGGATATTATTAGGTATTATTTATCACCAAACTCTACAGTATTGAAACACTGAAACTAAAAATATGAATATACAGCAGTCCAAAAATTTTTTGGACCAGTCAGCCAACCATAGTTGAGGGTGATCCAAAGGCTCCCTTTTCAGTAGTTACTACACCAAGATCTACTCCTTACCCTGGATTGTTCCCCTTACCCTTGATCCATATCTTATAATGCTGAATGTTAAGCAAGGAGGAATCAAGTACCATTTTTTGAGTCTTTGGTATGATTCAACCTGAGATTGAACTCCAGTCATAAGTATATCTTATATATATCTAAGCAATTTCATTTTTTGTTACAGTTTTAATGCTTTAGAGTAATAAATCATCATCATCATCATGTCATGCTGCTTGCACAAATTTCTCTAACTCTCTCTCTTGCCATCTGTCTCTATCATCCATTGCTTCTGGCAGGTTTTCTAGGCTACATCCTGTGTCCTTACAAAGCTGTTGTAGATAAGTTCTAGCTGATCATCCTACACTTGTGTGTCCATGTGAAGGAGTCCATAGGAGAACATTGCTTATGAATTCATCCTTGCTCCTCCAACAATGTCCCACATGTCTTGTTTGTCTAAATTAGATGGTCTTCGACATGGTGGTAGGTGGCCGTACAGCTGCTGTTTTAGGATGTAATAAATAAGTAAAGTTGGCGACCGTAGTCGAAGGCGACCAGAAGGCTCCCTTTTCAATTGCTACTACACTGAGATATAGGGGAGGGTGCTACTCCTTTTCCAGGATTGCTCCACTTTACCCTTGATACGTACCTTATATTGCTGAGTGTTAAACAAGGAGGTATCAAGTACCATTTTTAAAGTCTTTGGTATGACTTGACCTGGGATTGAACGTCGGTCTCCCGGACCATTGGCAAAAACTCTACCCTCTAGGCCACTGTTATGGTTGTATAATGTTCTACTAGAAATAATAAAATCCTGGTAATATTGGTTTAGAAGTAAGTTAACTTTTTATAAAAGATTGTTGGAGTGGTACTTGTATATATAGGAAATACTGTTTATACTGCCTAGTTTAGCAGAAGACCTTTTATTTATAGGTGTTAATGTATATGTTACATTGTGTTTTATATATAAGTTGTTGACATTTTCATGATATGATGATATATACTGGACAACAGAAACTTGAAAAATTAATCTTAGCTTTTCTAAAGCATTGATTTCAAATTTGGAATGAAACATATCTCGGTTAAATTTAGTGATCAGTATTCTATTTATTCATTATGTCCTAGTTTAGCAATTATAAAACTGAATAAGATCTCTATTTAAACCAAATATTGTTCTGTTGATATGACTGTATATATCCCCATAACTCACATACTCATGAAAACAAATAAACAGCATTGTTTATAGTATAAACAATGTTTTAAAAAAATTGATGTCATTTGAAATGTATAGGGTATTTTAAAAAAATTAATATGATTTTGTAATCAAATAACATTAACAAATTCTTATTTAAATTATCTCAAATTCGAACAGTGTTTGTAGAAACAACTCAAAATTATATATTTAATATTTAAATGCCTTTTCTTTGCCAGTGAATGGAATTGCTATACCTGAAAAGAAAAAAAACATGAAACCTTAAACATAGAATTTTGAATTGTTTCTGTACCTGCTGTCAAAATTTGAGATCATTTGAACAAGAATTGGTCAAGTTATTAGATTATGAAATGATATTATTTTTTAAACACTTTGTATATTGTCCACCATATCTCATTCTTTCCTTAAGACTAAGAAAATAAATTTGAATATTTTTATAGGCCCTTTTATTATCCCTTCATTTGTTGTACATCTGTTTTTGTCTGGTAGGATGAATGAAAAGACATTTGTAAAGAGGTTACTGTTTACACCAGTGCGTAGGTGAATAATCGAATATAAACATTTCATTGAAGACCCAGACATATTTCCTTCAATCTCATATTTATGAAATGCACATTAAATGTTGCACAATTTATTTTCTTTTTGTTATAACATTTCTTCAGAAAATGTTTTCAATTTGATCCAATCTAGAGAAATTGAATTATGTTCAGGCTGAAAACCAAAGTGCATCTTTAAGTGTTCATATCATTTAACCCCTTTGAACTTGTAAGACTGATTTCAGGCTGAACACTGTTTTAAAATACACTGTAAGCTTTGATGCTAAGTATTACGAGGGTGAATCAAAAGTTTTGCAATATTTTTGTAACCTATTTGTTTTATTCTTCAAGTTCCAATAAAAGCAGCCGAGTATTCAAAGTAGAGGCTATTGTGTTGCATTATCTGAAGCCACTTTTTGGCAAGTTCTTTGATCCCATACTGATACCAGTTCTTGTATTTCAAAGAAAATAACTCCTTCCCTGAAGCTTCCACCTCCACTTGGTTATTAACGTGTTGCAAGCTCAGTGAGTGAGTCATGGATCCGAACCAGTTATAATCTGAGGAAGCTAGGTCTAGATTATAAGCTGGGTATGGCATCAGTTCAATTTCCTCAAGTTCATTGAGCATATTGTGTTATTCAAATGGTATGTGGTCCTGCAGTTGAAGAGCTTGCTTTCATTTAGCCTATGTTATGTATTTTTTGCTGCACAATGCATATATCTGCTCCAGCTACTTGAAATATAACTCGGCATCAATGGTCTGTCTAAAATGAAATCTTAATGAATTACCTCCTTGTAATTTTACTAGACACAGAGCATTAGCTTGTGTTTAAAATGTCCATTTTTTGGTGACAAGTTCCGAAAGCTAGCCCTTGCTTAACCACTGCTTATGCATTTCTGGATTGTGGAAAAAATATACCACTTTTCATTACTCATTATTATCCTCTTGAAGAGATTAGGTTGGTTTTCCAGTTCCTTGCAAACATCCACTTGCTTCTGTGCCTGAGTTGAGATCAATTCACGAGGCTCAGTTTTGCAGCTCTGGATGCTGTTGCCAAGGTTGTGAAGGTGACAAACCACACAAGAGTGTGAGATGCTAAGCTCACCTGATATTCACCTGATACAAGTACAACTTGCTGGATTTGCCTCTATAGCTCAAAGCACAGCCTAGCATTTCAGGATCAGGGAGATCATGTCAGATAGTAATAAAAGACTTAATATAGTGATCATTCACAACTTTTCTTT
Organism: Sepioteuthis lessoniana; assembly: GCA_963585895.1. NCBI lineage: Eukaryota > Metazoa > Mollusca > Cephalopoda > Myopsida > Loliginidae > Sepioteuthis > Sepioteuthis lessoniana. The sequence goes on from OY757917.1 coordinate 66,382,955, forward strand.
GAATGAAATAATGGAATAGCTTTAAACAAAGATTACTGTACCCTGAGGTGAAGTTCAAATATCTTTTATGCTCAATTTTCTTTTGTGACTTTTTTGTTCAGGGCATCTGAGGTGTAAAGGCTTTAGAGAATTAGGATTTTTCAATAACTACCTTTTGAATAGGCTGAAAACTATCAATGGAAAACACTATTTTATGTACCCTGTGTATATAAATCCAATGCTTTGTTCTGTAGTTATTCAGGTTATATTTAGAAGAAGCATTACTTTATAAAGTGGAAGATTATCATCTTTGGATGGATTAAGCATACATTACTTAATCCATCTAAAGATGATAGATATGAAGAATGATTGTCGAAATTCTCTTTGCATGAAATACAGCTATCTTAACTATAGTTGTAGTGGTAGTAGAAATGATAACAACGAAAATGTTCTTGTATAAAAGATTGCTTTTATCAGTTATATTCAAAATTGTATATATATATATATATATATAGTCATCCACAGACAAACTGTTTCATTGTATTACAACTCTTCAGTGTGGCTAGACACTTAGGACGCTTCAAGCTGGGATTGAAACCCGCCCAACTTTATGTTAGACTTAGTATCATACTGCTCAGCCACCAGTCGACATACATCATCTCGGGAATTATAAGGCATTATGTAGAAGCTTTCATTTGTTTACATTTCGCTTTACTGAATACAAGAGAGCTCAGTTCATATGAGGAGCTTTGCATATATATATGTATATATATATTTCAAGTAATTTAAAAATTTATTTGACAAAGAAGTGTTGTTATCAGTTGTATTCAAAACAATATGTCATTATTTATCATCAAGTCATAGCATGGATTCACTTGACTCTATCTCAGCATCCATCCCTATCAGCCATCTCCCTAGTAGGTCCTCTAAACTGTATCCAGTGTCTGCACAGAGATGATGAATGTACGTCCTAGCTGGTTAGCCAATACTGGTGTGTCCATGTGTAGGAGTCCTCTGGAGAACATCAGTTTGTCTTTGCTTCTCAAACAGTGCCCAGCATGTCTTATTTATCTTACTTGGATGGTTTGTGAGATGAGAGGCAAGTGGTCATATAGCTGCTGTTTTTCTTGAAATGTATTTCAAGTAAATTAAGAATCCTTTGTACAGGAGAGGTTTTTAATCAGTTATCAAAATAATGAATATACATATTTAAAGTAATCCACATTTAAATTAAAAGAGAAGTAATGTAGAGTTAAAGCAACTTTAATAAAACACCACATATACTTATATATTTATTTTTATCTGCAATACCCTATTCTATCAAAGTTTCAATGGTGATAGCCTAAGAAAGAAATATTGAGACATTTGTTCTGAAAACATCATTTACAAGAGTAAATATAGGTTAACTCTCTGAAGAGTTGTTGTTAACAAATTAACTACTATCATGAATTTACTTCAGACTGGGTGCCCTACACTTATGTTATGATAAAATTTTATTCTTATATAGGATCATATGTGTATTTTGAAAAATATATTTCAAACATCACATGTTAAAAGTCTTCTACAGGGTGTTTCATAATTTTTTAAACAAAATTATTTGGCACATGTAAGTAAAAGTAAAGTTGGCGACCTTAGTCGAGGGTGACCTGAAGGCTCCCTTTTCAATAGCTACTACACTGAGGTGTAGGGGAGGGTGATGCTCTATTCCTAAATTGCTCCACTTTACCCTTGATCCTTATCTTATAATGCTGAGTGTTAAGCAAGGAAGCATCGTATACCATTTTTTGAGTCTTTGGTATGACTCGACCTGGGATTGAACCCCAATCTCCCGGACCATTGGCGAACACTCCACTCATTAGGCCAATGACCCAGTTTGTAAAGGTCCATAAATGATAAAGTAATGAAAATTACATTACTTGAAAGTTAAAAGAATAACATTTTAGAATATATAACTATTTAATCTCAAACATGAACCAAAAATGTCAAGAGGAGCCCTACAGCACATGCTCTAGATGTCCACTGTTTAGTTGAAGACACAGTTGACTGCAGTGTACAAAGTTATTGCTAATTTATGCATGGTCCAGATGGTGAGGAACCCATTCCTTTACAAGAGCTATTTGCTTCAATGTTCTTGACCAACTTGAAAATCTGATGAATTTGAACAATCTTAAAATTCTTAGTTTTGTAATATGTCTTCATAAAAAAATCTACTCTATTGTCCAAGGTATGATTTTGCTATATTTGGTCAAATATATTAAAATGGTAACTATTTCCCGCAAATAATCTGAAAAGAGAAAGATTATAATGTTAACAGGGAAGATCTGAAAGACCCCTGCTTTGTTTCAATGATTGTGAAACACCCTGTCATAGTAGAGACATTACAAAATATCAATTTCATAGATTATACCAATCTAATTTATTGTATTCATACTAATTAGTACAATGGAATGTTAACATTTCAAGTAATATAAGTAAACTCTAAAATAATAAAAATAGTTATCAATAAGCTTGTTTTTCTTTTATTCAGTTACCAATCTAATAATTTTTGAGGTGAGGAATTATTATTTGTGTATACTAATTTTGTTGCTATTTTTTTGCATTTTTTCATTCTCATACTGTCAGTTAATAATTGCTGAGTTACCCCTTCAGAAAATGAACATGGTGATTCAAGTTCAAAACCTGGATGAGGCTGTTTACATTTCACATAGTGCTAATACCCTTGTGAAAAGTTTGTATCCATCTATTCTCCCTTTAGCTATGGGTAAATAGTAGGGCAGACAAGATTCTTTAATCTTAATATGACAACTGGAACCAGGCCATTGACCTAATGAGTCGAGTGTTTTACAGGAGACCGGAGTTCAATCCCAGGTTGAGTCATACTAAAAACTAAAAAAATGGTATACGATGCCACCTTTCTTAACATGCAGCATTATAAGGTAAGGATCAAGGGTAAAAGTGGAGCAATCCAGGGAAAGGAGTAGCACCCTTCCCTATACCTCGGTGTAGTAGCTATTGAAAAGGGAGCCTTCAGGTCACCCTCGACTAAGGTCGCCAACTTTACTTTTACTCATGACAACTGGTCTTAGAGAAGGAAAACTCTGAGTTCAAACCAGTTAAAATCCACTTAAAAAATTGACCCTGTGTCACATTCTGCGTGTGCAGAGGGGTTGGATAAATACTTATAATTGCTAAGTAAGCATGGATGGGAATGGAGTAGCGCCCTCCCCTACACCTTGGTGTAGTAGCTATCGAAAAGGGAGCCTTCGGGTCACCCTCGACTATGGTCGCTAACTTTTTACTATTGGATGAAAAAAAATCAGATAGGTGACATAAAAAATATTTATTAAGATAATTGATAACAATTTATGAAGTTTATAACAAGTAAGGACAATTTATGATCAATAAATATTTGGTAGGGTATCCATAAGCAGCAATTTTGTGAAATTGGTGTTGAACAGGTTCTGGAGAAACATTTAATTTTAACTTATCTTTGAGTTTTTTATCATTAAGGTTTTTCGGACTATTGTCTTCATCTTTATTGCTATTTCCACAATGATTCGGCCGATATGTCTTCCAGCCTTCTTCAGGTGTTTGTCGAACTTGGGAACCTTCCCGGAACTTCAAACTACGTCCTTTATTGAAATCACGGGGGTCGCCTGTTCTGATTCCATTAGCCATAACAGGGTACAAGTGTTAAGTATTCCGGTATTGTTACTCGCCTGTAGTGAGGATTGAACCTGCAACCTTCAGATGAATGTCTTACCTAGAAGCTCAGGGAACCAACGCCTATAACCGTTACGCCATGTGTCCTGCTGAGTTGTTGAGATGTTATAGCTGATGGGATGTTGCAGTGTTCAGTTGCTTTGCTACTCTAATAATTTTTGTATCTTCAGATGCAGTGTCTTCTTTTGTCGACACAACCTTCTTTTTGATGATAATTTCCAGTTTTCTTATAATTTTTTTGTAGGAAGCACCAATTGATGAGTGATTAACTTACTTTGCAATATGGCAAAGTGACAGTCCACAATCATTGTATAGCACAATTTGACCTTTTTTATATTTAGACAACTGCTTATGAGTCATTAGCAAAGAACGAATCACAAAATAGGATATCAAATCAATGAAAAGAAAATTCTTAAAAAATTTCTGTCTTTTGATATTTTTGAGAATTTTCTTTTCAGAAAATTATGACTTTTCATGATACCTAAAGGAACATTGACAATGATAAACAAGGAAATAATCTTTTCCTCTGTGTGTCTATGCCATTGAAGTTTTGTTAAAATTTGTTACAATAATAAAAAATGGTTCAGTTTTTTCACAATCTGTTTTTTGATTTTGTATATAATTTTTAATAAAAACACCCTTATCGTTTATTTCTAATCCATGCTACTAAAAATGTTCAAATTTCTTAAATAAAAATTATGATTTGTTATCATTTATAACTAATTTTTCTTTAATCTTATTGCTTTTTATTGCTCAACTTAGATTATCATGGAATGAATTTTAAGTATACAGCATAGAACAGAAACAAATTTCAAATGAGATTTGAACTGGCATCCTCTATCCCTGGAATCATGTCTTACTGATTAAGCTATCAAATGGCCCAGTCAGCTAGGGCTGCAGAATTCACCAACTGCATCTCTGCAGGGCACTAAGACTCCCCCAATAAGTGTCTTGAATATGACACTAAACAATCTGATGGTGAAGCTCCAGTAATGCCAGAGCTTTGGGGAATGTGGAGTACCCCTTCAATGCCATCACTCCCAGGTCTACTCTGGCCCAGAGTGGTTGCACCTGATAGGGTTCTATCTATGGGTCATTAGAGCTGTTTGACATTTTGATAGTGTAATTATGCTAAACTGAATTGTTCAAAATAGAACTGCTTGATCATTTAACTGGGTGTAAATAAATGACTGATGTTTAATTGAATTGTTAGTGCTACATAGCAATACTTGAAAACATTAAACTGTGTGCAAACAAATGGTTAATAGTGAAGAGAATTATTTGTATTAGATAGAAATTGAAAAAAAAATGAGCTCAGGCCCCTTTAAAAATGTTATCAACAAAATGTGTTTAGTGTTGGTTGGTTGGTTTTTATGGCATATCAACCTTTGTAGGTTATTTAACGCCAAATCCTCTTTTATGCAAATAGTCAGTTCTATTTCAGAAAATTCAGTTTAGCCTGAGTACACAGTTTAATTGTCAAAAACATTTCTATCTCAAGCTATTCAGTTTATTCAAACAATTCTAATTCAGTTAATTCAGTTTAGTATAAGTACAGATTTTGTTTACACACACTTAAATGTCAAAACAGTTCTATATTAAACAATTCAGTTTAGTACTGTTTCAGTGTCAAAAACAGTTCCATTTAGCATAAGCACACAGTTTCAATGTAAGTACACAGTCTAAGAGTCAAAAACATTTCTATTTAAAGCTATTCCGTTTAGTCAAACAGTTCTAATTCAAACAATTCAGTTTAGCATAAGTATGCAGTTAGTTCTATTTAATCCATTGATAGGGCCCTATCAGGTGCTACCATTCCGGGCCAGAGTGGACCTGGGAGCAATGGCAATGAAGGGGTGCTCCACATTCCCCAAAGCTCCAGCATCACTGGAACCTCACCATCAGATTGTTTAGTGTCATATCCAGGACTCTCGTTGGGGGCGGGGAGGGGTCTTACTCTTCTGCAGAGGTGCAGTCAGTGTATTCCATAGCCCCAGCTGACTGGGCAAAAAATGTGCTTAGAAATCATATTTTCAATGTATATGTATAAGAAGGGTTTGGCATTAAATAACCTACAATAGTTGATATGCCATAAAACCAAACCAAACTAAACCATAAGCTATCAAAGTTAAGAGCCGGAGGCAATTCAAATTCAATCATATAACTAGTTACTTTTCGGCTTTGCTTTCCTCTGTGTCATTATTTTTTTTTCTTTATATATTCTGATCGTATTAGATATAATTGACTTCATCAAAGAAATTCAAAAAATAATAGTCTTGATATATTTATATTAGTAAGTGCTATAAAAAAAAATCGTTGCTCATGTAGTATATCTTACTATAATTTACCAAGTGTCTTTTTTGTTTATTTGTCTAAATTTCTGAGATAACGCTTTATAATTCTTATCACTTAGAATGTCTGAACTATGGTCTTCATCATCGTTATACTTACAACATTTCAGCTAAAATGTCCTTTGGCCTTCTTCAGGTTTTTCATATTGAACTCGTGAGCCTCCACAGAACCTCAAACTGAACCCTTTATTTAATCCACAGGGATAGATTGTTCCAATTATGTTAACCCTGACCAGGTACAAGTGTTAAGCTATTGTAAGTATTCCTTGTTATCTACCTGTTGTAGGGATTGAACCTGCAACCTTCTGATGATTTCACTCAGAAGCACTTTTCAACCAAACACCATTATCCAATGGGTCATGTGTTTTGTTTGTCTCTCTGTCTATCAACAAATGACTCTAACACATAAAAGTTTCTATGGTAACTCAAGTTATCAAAAAGCATGATCGTTTTTGGAAATTCAAAACAGAATTTTAAGGGGTTCGATTTAGAGTGTCAGTATATTACTAAAGTGAACCCTTACTTTGTGTCCATCAGGTTAGCTAAGCTGAATCTTTATCTTTTTTTAAAATTCCTTTTAAAGCTCTAAAAGTTGGGTTCAGAATACACTCACTGAATCCCCTACCTAAGAGTAATATCCCCACCAAAGGAGTGTACTGCATATGATACTAAATTGTATCTGCTTGTGAGACTCCAGTCCTAGATATCCTAGAGAGTGTGGAGTACCCCTTCATTGCCATTACTCCCAGGTCCACTCAAATCTGGAGTGGTAGTACCTATTATGGACCCATTTATGGGTTAAATAGATCTGTTTGAAAAATTATTTTTATTAGATAGGAATACTTAATATCATATCAGTGTGTGCAAAAAACCTAAGAAACTTCACTAAAAATATAAATGTACAAGGTATTCAATTCCCTAACCTCTTGGCATAAAATAGCCCCAGACAGGTTGACATGCTATTAAAATCAATTAATCATTTATCTTTTTTTAAAAACTGTATGTAGCTGACATCTATTTGAAAATTGTTAATCCAGAAAGTAATGTTAAAACCTTTTCATTGACTTTTTCCAACCGCCTGAAAATCAAGAGTTTAAAAAAAATGTATTAGTTGTAGTAAGAGCAGTGACAAGCAGGAGACTACAAATCTTTATTGCTTAATGAGGTTTATTAACTTATAAGTTATCACAAAAAATAAAAAATGGTGTTACAAGCTGAAAATCCTGTCTGTAGGGTGGGTTTTCAGCTAGTTTCAGTGGAGCAACACCAGATTATCTTGCTTAGTATTTTAAAAAAATTGTTTACATTGCATTGTCAATAAAAACGTTTATAATGCTTTATCGGCAACGTTACTGCCTCTTCTATGCTGATCCAACATTTAAAGGTTGGATTTAAGCTCATCAAGGAAGTGATCCATAAATCCTCAACTTGCTTTTAAAGAACAAAATCTGTGGTTTTAATATTTTCATTGTTTTGTTTTTCAGTCTGTTTTGTGATTGTATTGATTTGCGATACTTTAAATAAGCAGAATTACATAGGATTATTGTCCTGGGAAACAACATAGGTATTTCACAGCTGATTGAAAACAATTGCACGACTTATTAAAAGAAAAAAAAAAAAAGACAGAAGGTGCTCTACTGGGCATAACTTTGTATTACAGTGCTGGGTCACACTTTAAACTTTAAAAATTTATGAGCAGTAATAGAAAACAACAAAAAAACACAAACAATGAAAGCCTTTACTCAATCAAGATATTAGATTGAATTTCTTTTATAGGAAGAAACACCCTATCAATAGGGTTTAGAATATGCTGACTGTATTCCAGTATGGGATATACTGCATCTAATGATGGGTCTCCAGTTCTAGAGCTCAGGGGAATTCCACAATACTATTACTCTCAGGTCCACTTTGACCTTGAGTTGTAGTAGCTGTTAGGGTCCTATCTATGGATTAAATAGATTTGTTTTAAAATGGTTTGGATTTGATAGGGCTATGTACAAAAAAACACTTCAAGGAAACAAGTACATATAAAATGTAAATATGAACATACAATGAATGTAATTCCCTAAACTCTCAGTATAAAATAACCCTGGACAGGTTGACATGCCATTAAAGTTTTACAGTAAGAAAATTAAATTTTCAATATTATTTAATTTGTTAGGTGTATTTAATTAACCCAATCATAATGATACCTATTGAGATACAATAAATAATTACCTCCCTTAGAGAATTTGCATGTCTCTTAGGGGCCCTGTAGGATGCTACATGACAGTTCAGAAACCCCTTCTTGACTTCTTTTTGACTCAATTCTTTGAAAAGTAGAAATGTTGTCTCTTAAGAAACAACTAAAAACCTTTGTTGAGGCATTAGCTTGGCTATGTGGAAACACAGTGGATGAGATTAATGCCAAATTAGACTAAGCCATTGATACTATGACCTATGTTATTTACCTTAAAAAAAATAAAAAGTAAATAATGCCTCCAAAGTGTATTTAATCAATTACTTACATAGTTATTATATTATCAATGCTATTGCATATCAGTGGTAGGGTTTTAATATGTTTGGAATATCCACTTAAACATGGAAGGCTACATCAAGGTATAGACTACAGTGTTTATTTAAGGTATTGCATTGATTTTAATTGTGTTACAGTAGTAAAAGTATCGACAAGTGTTTTAATGTTCTCTTTTTATGTTATTGAATGTTGAAGAATTATTTTTATTGGCTAGCATAGCCAAAAGTTAGTTGTGATTCATTACATACAGAATAGGATAAAAAAGTTTTTGTGGCTAAAAATTAGGGGTCATTCATTACACAAATTCATTTAATCCTCTTGTATATGTGGTATATCTACTAACCGACTTTTGTATCTCTTGACATAAGACTGTGACCAAATTCTGGTGTTATGTCAGCTTTCTAGAATCTGTTTACCTGCAGTGAGTGAAAAATAGAATAATTAATAAAAAGAAAGGAAAATAAAATAAAATATTTAATCTCCAAGTATGCTATGCAAGAGACTAAGGTTCACAAAGAAATAAGACCAAAAAGACAGTTACTGAAGAATCTTGAAAACGAACAGATATGTTTAAGATCGATTGTAAATAATTTCTGTGTAGCATGAACTATGATTGGTCTTGTAGGTAGAGTGTTTGCTAATGGCCCGGGAGACTGGTGTTTAATCCCAGATCGAGTCATACCAAAGACTCAAATAATGGTACTTGATACCTCCTTGCATAGCACTCAGCATTATAAGGTACGGATCAAGGGTAAAGTGGAGCAATCCAGGGAATTGAGTGGCACCCTCCCGTATACTTTGGTGTTGTTGCTATTGAAAAGGGAGCCTTCGAGTCACACTTGACTACAGTCTCCAACTTACTTATATATTTAAAATAACTTTCGTACTCAACATTGAACTGAAAAAAAAATAGAGCAAAAATAGTTTAAAATCCAAAATTTGTGCAGAACAACTTCTTTTAAAACTTAAGTATGTTTGAAATACATATTGTTTTTTTTATCTTTTGTTAAATAATGTTGTTCATCTTTCTCTTTCTTTTTTTTTTATTTCTCTGTGTAATATTAAATAACTTCTGGGATCCCAATTTGCTATTAATCTCTCACCATTTATCTAACATATCACCCAGTTTGAATACCACACATGTATTTGTATGTCTGTCCCATAATAGTTGTTAGATTTAGTATTTTTTTTACTTTTCTTTTTTCATCTTCTTAGTGTGCACCTGGCTTCATATCTATAGTTGCATGCCCATATATGTCATTTGCTTTATTTATTTCTGTTTTTGCTTTCTCTACGCACTTGGCTTTATTGAAGAAAGCATGTGATGTAATGGTTAGCACGCCAAGTTAGCAGACTATTGGTGGTGAGTTCAGTGCTCACTGCAAACTTCATTCTTCCAGCCTTGTGCCAAAAATAAGATAAGCTAAGTAAATAACTCTTTAAAGTGGTTGTTTTAGCGATACAATACAGAGGCTTTAAATCTCTCTCTAAGGAAGAGTAGATTCATAAGTCAGTCCTTGGCTGAATTCTTTTGATTTGAAGCTTTCACTCTATAATCTTCAATCTTGAGTGATTAATATTCGCCGCTGAATGACATACATTGACAATGAAGGAGGTTATGTTGAAAAAATATTTGTGGTTTAAAAACATCTACTTTTTCCTCATGAGGCTAAATTGTTTTTTTTATATGTATATATATATATCACTTGTATTGATACTCCCATCCCCCACTCAACATTAAACTTTATTTTTTTATTAAGTGCTTCTTGAAAACATTCTTTTTCTGCTTTGTTGATTTTCTTCAGTAAAATACCTTCTGTTTTTGTATGTTTATTTGTTGTCTGTAATACCCCAAATCATTTAAATTATTAGAATGTTTCAAGTGTAGGCTAAAAGATAAAGCAATCAGTAATAAAATTTGATTTGATTAAAACTATATATATGTAAATACACACACATCTATCTATTTATCTATCTTTACTCTGATGGCATCCTCTGCAGAGGGGTAAGATAGCCTCCACCACCACAAGAAAAGTGTGTCCTGGGTATAACACTATACTACTTCTGGTGGAGAAATTTCACTTCAGGAGCTCTTACGTAGTGTGGAGTAGCCCTTCATTGCCATTACCTCCAGGTCCACTCTGACTTGGAGTGGTAGCACCAGTTAGGGTCTGCTCTATGGGTCAAATAAATCCGTTTAAAAATGATTTATATTAGATAGGAATACTGAATACCATATAACTGTGAAAATTATTTGTATTATGTGAGTTGAAGATATAATTATTTACGAAGTATTATTATTATTATTATTAATTACTTGAAATCATAATTGCTTGCAGATTATTGGTATTCAATAGAAATACTTGATATATAACTGTGAGCAAAAAAAGGACTATTATTAAATAGGAGTAGTAACTTTAAACTATATAATTGAGTATAAATTATTAGTAATAGATAGGAATACTTGAAACCATGCAACTGTGTGCAAATTATTTGTATTAAATAGGAATACTTGATAACATATATAATTGTGTAAACAAAAAAATGCATTGGAACATTGAAAATATAATTATAATTAAAATCAAACATTTATCAAGGAATCAAATTTTGGCATTGAATAACCCATAATGAGTTGATGTACCATTAAACTAATCAACCCATTTTACTCTCCCCACCCTCTTTCAGTTACACGCACACATGACATCTCTTTTTCTCTTAGTTGTACACTCCCACATTTTAGCTATCTACCTCTAGGTTTCAATCTCACACACACATCACCTCTCCCTCTCTTTGTCACACACTCACACATTCGACTTATCCACCTCAGTTTGTTCATGTCTATCTATCTATCTATCTATCATTTTTCCCTCTGTTTTACAATCTCACACTCACACATCTCTCCTTCTCTTAGTTGTACCAAAACACATTCTATCTATCTATCTATCTATCTATCTATCTATCTATCTATCTATCTATCTATCTATCTATCATTTCTCCGTCATTGTTGCACACATGCGTCTTATCTATCAACCTCTTCCTCTTTCACACTCATGCATCATCTCTGCCTCTCTTAGTTGCACACATTTTACTTCTCTCATTGTGTACATATCTATATCTGTATGTATCTATCTCATTTGGTTCATATCTATCTATCTATCTATCTATCTATCTCAAAACTTGTATGATAAAACCAAGTAGTAAGGACTTGACAATTTATGTCATCATTTTTTATAACACAGGTACACTAGTTTCCTAATTCTGTATGACTCATGGAGATGTTTTCATGCTTGTAAACATCTGTATCATCTGTTTTTGTTTATCTAATGTGTGTCTGATGTTATACATATGTTAACTTGTCTCACTCTCAAATAAATCTATTGTGCAAGCATCATATCTATATTATGTTGTATATAACTTTCTTGTCTCATTTTATCTGTCTGTGCTGATCTCTTTTTACGCACGTACGTAATAGCAGCACGCACCATCGTCTGTGTTATGATGTCTACACAACAGTTGGCCGATGTTTCTGTCTGTCCACCTGGGATAAGTCAGTCAGGTGGGAAAGGTACTTAATTGATATAAAGACTAGAAATTGTCCATTTATCCAGGGGTCGTAACTCTTCATCCCTCTCTCTCTCTATCTATATTTCTCATTCATACTAAATCAACTTCCCCCTCTCTTCTCGTTCTTTATTCTTTACCACAGTATTACTGTCTTCTTCTTCTTCTTCTTCTTCTTCACCACCACCACTATCACCATCAACACCAACTGCTGTCAACTCCGTATTACCCAGTGCTGCTCTTCCCCTCATCAATAGATCAATGAACAGAACAGCAGCCTCTTTACTGACTGGTGATGGACGATTGATTACTCATGAGAGGGAGAAAAGGTGGGGGAAAAAGTAAAAGTTATTAACGAGAGAGGGAGAGGGAACCAGATTTGTGTGTATGAGAGATAGACAGACAGACAGACTGAGACAGAAAGAAAGAAGTAAGTGAAAGAAATGACAAATGACGAAAAAGAGGTCTAAAAAGAAAAATAGAGGAAGGAACGAAAAAGAAATATCCCCAGAAGACGAAAGAAAGTGCGAGTTAAAAACACCGGGTGAGATAGATAGATAGATAGATAGATAGATAGATAGATAGATAGAATGCGTGAATGTGCAATTAAGAGAGGGGGATATGATGTGTGAGTGTGCGATTAAGAATGATTGGGAGATATTTGAAAAAGAGAGGGAATGAGAGAGAGAGAGAGAGAGAGAGAGAGAGAGAGAGAGAGAGAAGCAATGATACAAATAGATCAGGAAAGAAAGTGAAAGTATAAATTTTAAAAGAACAAAAATAAAAACAAAAAAAAAATCGTTAGACTGAATTGGATGAAGGAAGAAAGAGAGAATAATGTCGAATTGATAGGAGGAGAAGGAGGAGATGGGTTGAGAATCTTGGAGTGAGTGAGCAACGGGGGCGATGAAAGTATAAAGAAGAAGGAATGAAAGGCAGTTAAAGAGATTAAAAAAGAAAGAAAGAAAGAGAGGCTAAAAAGCACAACTAACAACGAACGATTATACTGATGATAAGAGTAGGAGGATGGTGAAAGTAAGAAAATATAATTACGTGCAATACAGCTGGAGACTTGACATGGACAATCAGTGTTTATATTACGTTTTTTTCTCTCTCTCTCGCACCAATTCTTCTCTTTGAAACAAACATGTGTACTAGTGGCAGAGTAGTAGTACCAATAGTAAAAACTACTAGTAGTAAAGTGTTGTCGTAGCACTACTTTTTTTGGTAGTAAGTGCTGAGATTGTTTATATTTGTCTTCCTGGAAAAAAATGGTTGTGATTTATATCGTCTGCAATAATTCTTTTTGCGGAAACAACAAACTTTGGAGGTGATGTGAAAGTAAGCTGTTGAGGATGATTTGAAAAAAAAAAAAAAGTTTAAGAAAATACCGGTCCTTTAAACAACAAGTTTCGTTTTAATTCCTTAGGGAAAAAAAAGACCGACAGTTGCGTTGTATGTTATAACTTGAAAGAAAAGAGGAAAAAAAATAAAAAAGGATGATGATGGAAACATTGAAGAAACCAGGAAGATGTATTGATAACTAACAAGCACTAATGTGATTAATCTTAGTGCTTCTCACTCATGTTCGTCCTTATCATTTTTTAAATCATCGACGAAATCCCCCCCCCAATTTAAAAAAAAAATACCATTTTTCCCTCGTCTCTCAACAACAGCCTTAACGACATGTACACAAGGGTAAGTCTCTGTCTAGTTGCACACTTAAAAAAAACAAACAAAAAAAAAAAACAACTAAAATACTTGACTGCTGTTTTAGTTTTATTGATCTGTATAGCATGCTTGTCTGTTGTTTATATAAATAATTTTTTTCTACTTTTTACACTACAGTAATAGTAGTTACTAAAACTATTTTTATTTTTAAAAATCTCAACTCGATATTTCTGCATCATAGACATTAATAGCAAAGAAAGAAAGAGCAAGTGAAGACGATGTCAGTAAGAAGAATGTTCTTTAGATAAATGATAACTGTTTATAAAGATGATTGTTGATTCATTTATTCCTTTTATTTATTGTTTAAATGATTGTTGTGTTCTGTTAAAACTACTATAACATTTATATAATCTTTTATTTTTTTTAATAATCATTGTCAAATATATCAGAAATCTCCTTTTCTTTCTTTCTTTCTTTCTCTTTGTGCCTGTGACGTTTTAACTTTCAATATAGCTAAACAAAACAACTGTTAAAATTATAATAGACTACTAATCAAAAAACAATATTAGTTAATAATGACAATGAAAAAGTCATGTTTTCTTACGTGACTACCTTTAACGTAATCCATACTTAAGTGGATGTGGAGGGAGGGGGATCCATGCTGCTAATTTAAAGAAAAAAAAATGCTTTTTTTACTTTTCAAATTTCTATACATTTTTTTTAAAGACACTTTCGCAATATGAGACAAGACTTCAAAATTACCTGTTTACTCCACAGATTCCACTGTTGAATATTGTAAATTGATAGCGTATTATTATAATTATTTTCTTATATATATATATATATATATATATATATATATATATATATATATATATATATATATATATATAAGAATATACTCGATCCACACATTGTTTTCTTCTTAGGCGTACACCCACTTCGTTTACTTATGAAACGGTTTGTGTTTTTAAACTGAATAATATAACAACTGAATATGTGCTTTGAGTTTTTTAAAAATTTAATCTTTATTAATTAAAATTCCTATTCCTTTTTAACCTTATCTGTGACCAGAGAAGAAATCTCTTGTCACCTACCGAAGCTACAATGTACACGCACATTTTAAAAAGCAATCACAACTGTAAGTGTCTGACTGCGTGTTGTTCATATTATTTCAGCCTCCCGATTAGTTTTTAGAGATAAAGGGTGTTAAAATAACATCTAATTGAAAGATTAATGTTTTAGTTTTGTTTTTATGCGCTTTAACTTTAGTAAGGCTAGTCATTTTTAGAAGTGAAAAAAATGTTTATTAACTTATTTTCAATATCTGCAGTTTATTCAAATATTTTTGAAACAGCTGTTTTGACGTTTATTTTCATTTTTATAGATAATTCACCAATCTATGCTCGAAGTTTTCATTGTAAAACCTATGCTACATATAATTCTAAAAATATCGTCGAAATATCATTACTAAACCTAGTATTTCAAATCCATTAATAATATGAGAAATTAAAAAAAAACAACTATAAAACGACAAACAAACAATACTTGTAAAAGCATGAACAGCTATTTTTTCGAAGTTGTAGCAACGTAAGAATCAAGGAAAACGTGACAAATTTTAAGAAAGACTTTATAAAAATTTTCCCAGATGGGAGCTTTTTTCCGCCCTTATAGATGATCATGTGACCAAAACCATGCTTTCTTTAAGTGAGGTTTTTAGGATCAATATGCTCTTTGCGCGTCAAGCAAGCAACACTTCTTATTGGGCTTAGCGCTCGAATTCATGATTTAAAAAATAAGTACAACTTAAAAATAAATATACAAAACAATCAATCAATCATTGCTAACAAAACAAAAGCGTCAAATAATAAAGCATGTTAGCAATTAAAAAATAAGATTTTCCTGAATATCTTCAAACCCCATCCATAAGGAATAAGAGTCTCTGTCAGACTTGCAATAGAATGAATAGATGTTATTTATTGTCAACAGATTATATCGTATTGTTGTATGATTGAATATTCTAACGATCTCAGTTTAGATTGACGACTTCTCTCTTCTTTTTTTTTTTTTTTTTGTCAGTTAAGTAAAAAATATTATTCAAGACGACTAACCCTAAAAACTTTTGAAAACAAAAAGAAAAAGAACTGTAAGCACATGCCAAGTATAAAATGCTTCATAAAAATACAAATGATTTTTTTCTCTCCACCTCTTTTTCTTGTGGGGGGGGGTATTTTTCTTAAATCCAACGTATGCCGAAAGTATTGACCCACGATAGTCATGTAAAATGAATTGTTTTCCGTCTTTTTTTTTAATTTCCCAGTATCACTAAAAAACTTATGTTTGAACAAAGCCTTAAAAAAACTTTTGTTTATTATTTTGCCTTTAAGAAAACAATTCGAATCGAGTTTTTGAACAAGAAACTAATTTTAAAATATCCTTTTTTGTCTTCTTTTTCTTCTCTCTCTCCCTTTCTCTCTCTTTCTCTCATTTCAACACAATAGAATCAATATTACAACCTTTAACCTTAATTTCGCGTTGTGAAAATCAAATCTTCATTGATTAAGTCACAGTGTTATTTTCTTATTCTTTGTCGCTAAAAATAAAGAATAATGAGGGGTTTCGCAATCGCCATATACGAAACTCTGGTGTAGAGGAGGGGACTCTTAAATGGTCCACGTAGTTTTGTTGTGTAAAATCGTAATTCTCAACCTCCACTATCGTTTCTCCTCCTCTCGCATCAACACGTGTGGTGAGTCAGAGTCTCTTCTTTTAGCAGCAGCAGCAGCAGCAGCAGTTCATAGGGGTCAGTCGTTTGTAGCTTCTGTATTGATATAATCAAATAATGCAAACCTTAACAATGATTATCCCTTAAATTACACCTGGCCAGATTACCTGAAAAATAATCATCATTATCATTATATATATAATCTAATGTTTAGATATCAAGTATGTTTTTTTTTCTACTATTAGTTGTTTTTTTTTGCATGCATTATTTATTTATTTTTATAGACCTAATAATCAGAAGCATTGCAAGTTGGGGTCAGGAAATGGCTTGGCTCCTTAAGAGATCCTTTCCAACTTTTAGTGAGATTAGTTATTGTTTTATGTCAGTCAGTAAGCTGTATGTGAACTAATATTCATAAAGCTCTGAGGGAGTTCCCATTTAAAAATACCCCCTCTCCTTAACCCGGCTGCTATGCTTCTGACCTAAATGATTTTGATTGTCAATCTTAAGAACTTTGTATTAATTGGGATTGAAAGAAATGAATTAAGGAATGGCTCTTTGACATCTTAAAAAAACTGATTCAGTTATTAAAATTCTCAAAAATATTAATTAATTTTTTTAAAAGTCTGAATAAATACTAAGAAGATTAGATTATTATTTATTTATTCATTTATTTTCATAAAAAAATGAGGGGTAACATTTTCTTTCACGTTAGAATAACGTTGCTTCGGGAAGCCTTACGTGGTTTAACGGTCAGCCAGCAAGTCTTGTAGATGGAAATTTACTAAGCTTTTTGCTTAGATGTGGCACAAGGCCATATGAAAGGGGCACCCAATGAGACTCGAACTCACTCGTGTAGGTTTGCTAGTCGAGCTTGTAGATCATTGTTAGTTCAGTTCATACTGGAAGCTCTGTATATCTGGCCTTGTGCCAAACAGTGCTAAACTGAATAAATGCTTACTAGAATAACATTGCTTTGAAAACAATTTTAATAATTCTTTTACAACCTGTTCATCAGTGAGTATGTGTGTGTGCGTGTTTGTATATATATATATATATATATATAAAGAGAGAGAGTAAATAAACAAACATTTGCGATGTTGCCAACAGCACAAATTATGCTTGTTGTCAGTTTTAGTACTGCATAACTTTTGGACTATGTATTCTCTCCTCCCAACCTTTTTGGTGGTACGAAGATTTAGTCACCAACATTGATTTGATTTATTTGTTTAACGGCATATCAAACCTTTATGAGTTATTTTATGCCAAAATTTTATTCATTTGTAATTTTCTATAAGGTTCATAACTATATTTTCAATGTTCCGTTGTACTTTAATTTTTCTATCGTTTGTGCATATATGGTTATGATTTCTAGTATTCCTATCAAATACAAATAATTTACCTACAGTTATGATTTAAGATATTCATATCTAATACTAACAATTCATACACAAATATATGGTTTGATATAACTATTCCCTATGAAGAATAATCATTTGTCTACAGTTATATGATTTCAAGTATTTCTATCAAACGCCAATAATTTGCAAGCAATTATATGATTTTTAAGTAGCTTATAATCCTTTGTAAACAATTATAATAATAATGATTAACAATTAATACAAATAATCTCCGCAGTTATATGATATCAAGTATTTCTATCCAATACAAATAAGAGGCCAGTCGGCTGGGGTAGTAGAATACACTGAGTGCCTTCCTGTGGACGAGTAATACTCCTCTAATGAGTGTCCGAGATATGACACTAAACAATCTGATGGTGAGGCTTCAGTTCTGGGGCTTCAAGGAATTAGAGTACCTCTTCATTACCATTGCTCACAGGTCCACTCTGACCCGGAATGCTAGTATCTATTAGAATCCTATTTAAGAGAAATATGTAATCATTTTCTAAACTTGAAACCACTTAATTGTAATGTTGAATAGAATTACTAGTGTTAAATAGCAAAACTTGAAGCCACTTAATTTGAATTATTAGTGTTAGATAGCAATACTTGAAACCATTTAACAGTGTGCAAATAAAACTATTAGTGTTAGATAGCAATACTTGAAACTATTTAACTGTGTGCAAATAAAACTATTAGTGTTAGATAGTAATGCTTGAAGTTATTAACTGTGTGCAAACAAATGAGCAATGGCATGTTAAAAAATTGTTACCTACAAACTATTCATTTACAAATCGTATATATTTAATGTATATGTTTAACAGGATTTGGCATTAAATAACCTACAAGGGTTGATATGCCATGATGGAAAGGGAGTCCCCATGGCATAGTGGTTAATGGGCTGAACTGCTATATTTTATTAAGTTCAAACTTCAGTTGTGCTATTATATTCACTTTTAGACTAATACCCTTGGTAAAAGTATGGACACCCTGCTACTATGGTTAAATAGTACCTCTACTGTCTTTCTCCTAGGATGACTGGCATTAGATATACTGGATTGGTTGATATGCCATTAAAAAAAAACAAAAAAAAACGGCAAATAATTTTCAAACAGTTCTGTTTGACCCTTACATGGGACCCTATTAAGTACTACCACTCTAGATCAGAACAGATCTGTGAATAATAGTAGTTAAGGGGTAATCCCTCCCATCCAGATCTCCAGAACTGGAGCCTCATTACCTGATGCAGTTTAGTGTCATACCCAGAACATTCTTATTTGCAGGAGTTTTACCCCTCTGCATATTTTAAGCCCCACCTGTTGTTGGTCTTGGTACTGCATAACTTTTGTACTATGCATTCTCTCCTACCTATCTTTTCGGTAATGGTAAGATTAGATCATTAATAATGTTTTAAGAGAAGAGTACTACCGTTAAAAGACAGTAGGTTTGCTAAAAATTTGTGAAAGAAGTTTTATAAATTCACATAAGAAGGGTAGAAAAACATCAATTCAAACCTTGAGGAAGAACATAATTGGTACATTTCTTATTTCTTTTAATTTTTAAATGAAGCACTGTCAACTATTATTATTATTATTATTATTATTATTTTGCTCCTTGTGAGTTTTTCAAACCAGTTTTAGCTGGTGGTCTTTCACTGGAATCTGAGTGACAGCAAGTTTCCTCTGGTCTCCAGGATTCTTCTCAGTTTTCTTGCCAATCTCAACATTGTTGTAGTCTAAATGGTCTTGGTTCTTCCTCTGATTTACAATTCTTCCAGTCCCCTTTCCAAGCATTTGGGTACTATTCCAAGTTCACCCACTACAATTGGTATCACAGTCACCCTCATTCAACAGCTTTTTTAATTCTCTGGCAAGGTCCAAATATTCGTCTGTCTTTTTGCTTTCTTTTAATCTCACTCTGTGGTCTGCAGGAATGGCAAAGTCCCTTAGATGACAAGTTTTCTTTTTTTCTTTCAATGATTAGTGTAAAGTCTGGTCTTCTGTTCAGGATTATTATTATTATTATTATTCCTTGTGAGTTTTTCATGTCAGTTTTAGCTGATGGTCTTTACTGGAGTCTGAATGACAGCAAGTCTCCAGGACTCTTCTCAGTATTCTGTTGTGGTTTGGATGGTTTCCACTCGTCCTCCTATTATTATCATTATTATTGTTATCATTTATAGTGTTCATTTGTATCTTATTTCGTCTTTAATTTTTAGTTTCTTTTTATCACACCTCACTCATGTAGTCATTCTGTGATAGCAGGAAACTGTGCAGGTCAGAACGTTTTTATTTACTAAGCTTTGCTTACTCTGGAATACAAGTATCAAGTTGTTTACAATACTTGCTGTTTTGAAGTGACCACCCATCTAAGCTCTGAATTGGCTGATTGAAGCTTAACTTTTATGATCTATCAGGAACTGATGCTTTCAGTGTATGTTGGCTGTAAGTCATTAAGAATAAGTTCTTAGTGAGGTTCAAACTCATATTCCTTTGCTTTGAGGAAATCTGGGTCTAGTCCCTATGGCATAGTGGGAGGGAGTCTCTGTGGTGTAGTGGGTGGAGTTCTTGTGGCATAGCAGCTAACATGTTGGACTGTGACATTGTAATGAGTTAGAACTTCAGTCATGTCTTCAGGGTGGAGAGTCCCCATGGAGTTGTGGGCTGTGACATCGGCGTTTAAATGTCTGTCGCATTATTATGTTCACTTTTGGACTAATACCCTTGGGAAAAGTATGAACCTCTTTATCCTCCCAGTTCAGGTTAAAGAGTACTACTACTGTTCTTCTATATGGATGGCTTTGGTATTAAATAACCCACAAAAGTTAATATGCCATTAAACAAAGAAACCCAACCGAACCTTAAAAAAGTCTGTTTAAAGGTACCAACAGCTCGACTAACTGAGTGCTAGTGAATTGGTTTTTGACGTATGGTTGGTAGCCATCATACTAAGGTCGATGTCATTGCAGAACCCTTATGGACATCGTTTTATTCAAATATGTACTAAATCATGTTTTATGTAAAGGTGATGGCTAATGGCACAAAAAAAAAAAATGGAATTAATTAGCCAAGTACAAATTCTGGCAGAAATAGTTTGTGAGTATTTTGCTGTAATGTCTTTGGATGGAATCAGCAACTTTAGTTCAAATCCTAGACAAGGCTTTCTGCATTACACTTTGTACTAAAGCTTTGGGAAAAGGTATGGATCCATCTGTTCTCTCTCCAGTCGCAGGTAAATAATAGGGCAAACTAGATTCTTTAGTCTTGATTAGGAAACCAGTCTAGGAGAAGGAAAACTCTGAATTCAAATGAGCATTACTCTACTTAAAAAATTGACCTTGTGTTGCATCCTGCTTGTGGCAAAGAGGTTAGATAAATACATACATCTGTTTGAACAAACCCCTCCTCAGATATGGGTAAGATAGCAGTGCAAACTGACCATTCTAGTCTTAGTTGGTCACCAGGCTTAAATAAAGACAACTTTGAATTCAAAACCAAGAGGCTGTTGGGTGAGGAACTCCACCCTATAAAATGAGCCTTCTGCATAAACTTCAACACCTTCATTGATGTGATGAGATTGTGCACATACAAGGATCAGCTGAAAAGTTCATAGGCTGACCGAGATACTGTCATGGAATGTGACCAAATGAGGTTTATTTTTCAACATAGTCCCCCTTGTGGTCCATACACTTCTTCCGTCAGTGTTGCAGTGCTTGGATCCCATTGGTAAAAAAAAGTGCTCAACAGCAGATACAACGCCATCATATGAACTTTTCAACCTACCCTCATATGTCTCACAGTATTACAGTTATTTTTATAAATGAGACTATCTTCTTGGCTATTGCTCATGGTGAAGTAACACCCCGTTTGATATAAAATCATTCAATATTCTACTTTATCTCACCATCAGATGCAGTTTAGCATCATATCCAGGACACCTCATTTTTTGGGAGTGGGAGAGTCTTACCTCTATACTGACTGTATTTATTGGCAAGAGGTAAGACTCTCCCACTCCCCAAAAATGAGGTGTCCTGGATATGATGCTAAACTGCATCTGATGGTGAGGCTCCATCTCAAGGGAGTTTGGAGCACCTCTTCAGAGCCATTACTCCCAGCTCTACTCTTACCTGGATTTCTATCATTTATAATGGCAATCTTTCAGATTGCCATGGCATGTATAAATTAGAACTCCTGCTTGTCTAAGAAGAAAGAAAGTGTGTTAAGAGGAAAAAGAAAAGGAAAGAGGAAGGAAAATTGTAAGTATTGAAAGAATATAAAGAAATAAAGAGAAGGATTAAGACTGAAGTATAGAAAATTATACTGAGGGATGGAAAGAGAGAGAGAGAATCAAAAAGAAAGGTTGATTGGTTTGGGTTATGTATTCAGTGGCATATCAACCTTGGTGGGTTATTTAATGCCAAAGCCATCCTTGTAGAAGAACAGTAGTTGTACTATTTAATCCCTAGCCATTAGATAAGGGGGTTCATACCTTTCTCAAGAGTATTATTCTAAGAGTTAACACAATAGTACGACTGGAGTTTGAACTCACTTGCTATGATGTCACAGTCCAGTTTGTGAGACACTAAACCATGGTGACTCTCTCTTGCCAAAGAGAGATGGTGAGATTGAGTAATGTAGTCGAGTTAGTTACTTACAATGAAAAAAGGATTACTAATATGTTTGAATTTCTCAAATGTCTTGAGTTACTGTAACAAAGAAATTTCTTATTACTCTGTTGTGAGATCAAGTTGCTTGACTGAGATATATAGTCGCATTATATTTTGTATACAAGTAGATATTTTCTTTTATCAATTATTTTTATGACTCACTATAAACAGTAATAATAAAGGATTAAGAATGGTCCTAAGATCCATAACTGGAATGTTTAGACAAATAGGAAGAACATGAAAGGTGGAAATAATACAAATTATTCTACTTCTAATGTTGCCAAAGCTATTAAGAAAGAAGGTTAATTTCTTGGAAGAATTGGTGACATTTGATTTTCAACTGAGAATTCTTGCATGGGTGAATAGAGTAAATACTGTCTCTTTTCCATAATAGTTGTTACATTTGCATATGATTTTCATACACTAAATGTAACTGCTATTATGGGACAGAAGTTGTAAAACATACACCCTCTGTCCCATTATAGTTGTTACATTTGCCTATGAATTTCATATACTCAATGTAACGGCTAGTATGGGACAGAAGTAGAAATTTCTATGACAAGGTTTGTGTGTATCTCAGGGTGACAGCCAAATGGAAAGTTTTATGTTTTCAGTTTGGTTTCTGTATTTAATAGCATATGAACCTTTGTGGGTTATTTAATGCCAAAACCATCCTTGCTGAAAAAAAATAGTGTTACTATTTAATCCATAGTAGGGTGGTGGTGATAAAGAGGTTCTCACATTTCTCAAGGATGTTATTCTGAAAGTGAATGTATGTTATATACCCTACCTATGAACATTAATGGGTATGTCCCATTCCTCATATATATGTTGGATGCTGGTCACCACTAACAGCGTTTAGTTTCTTCATGACATTGGCATGTATTATATTTTGTTAATGTTATAAAGATTTCCATTTCATTTCCAATCTTCGTTTTGGTTATTTCTCATTCAGTAACCTTTTTGTTAGGTTAAATCAGTGTAATAGTGTTATATAATTAAGGTAATGATCAATTATATTTATCATTTTTCGTTAATTGTTATTCATTATTTTGTTTGGTAAAGCTTTGAACTACTCAGTGTCTCTTAGTTCAGGTGTCGTGGTCAGATGGTGCACTTGCATGCCTGCACAGAAAAGATACGACAGTCGTCATTTGTTGTGATAAACTCCCTGACAGGAAATGGGGCTGGATGCACAGTTGGAATGAATTGAATGGGTGGATGATGTCATGCCCGGAAGAGATGGCCCGAGAATTTTAGGACTTTAAAAAAACAGGAGTTGAGGTATGGCAGTTGACGCTGGCAGTTGATTTTTTCGGATCAGATCAGATAAGATTGAGTCTCGACTGGCAGAGATGAGTTAAGATCTTAGTCACTACAAGATGTGCCGCATGTGGGGTGGGATGCCAGCATAGTATGGTTAGAATAGACCTTATGATTTGTATCTCTCTCCTCGTGTCACCAAGGGCTGAAGGCAGAAAGAAATAAACCCATTCATATTAGAAACGACAGAGTCCACCTGTATTAGTATTATTATTGATATCATCATGGTTATACAACAATAGCACGACTTGAGTTCAGACTCACTTAGTATGACGTCACTGTTCAGATGTTGGACACTGCACCACGAGGAATCCCCTTATATTGCTGATATTCATTCATTGATTTTAATGGTATGCCAACCTGTCTAGGGTCATTTTAGAGTTTAGGGAATTGCATTCATTGTCTGTTCATATTTATATTTTTTGTGCAGTTCTTTCCCAAGAGTTTTTTTTTTGGTACATGCAATTATCAAATTCTATCAATTGTCAAACAGATTTATTTGAATCATAGATGGGACCTTA
The DNA here is from genome assembly GCA_963585895.1 of Sepioteuthis lessoniana. Taxonomy (NCBI): domain Eukaryota; kingdom Metazoa; phylum Mollusca; class Cephalopoda; order Myopsida; family Loliginidae; genus Sepioteuthis; species Sepioteuthis lessoniana. Next base: position 66,407,390 of record OY757917.1, read on the forward strand.
ACAAGCACTAACAATCAAGGTCAAAGTGAATGAAGGGGTACTCCCTAGATCTTCAGAACTTTAGCCTCACTAGCAGATACAGTTTAGTGTCATACCCAGAACACCCCTTTTTTGAGAGGTAGGTGTCTTACTCCTTTGCAGTCATGTGACAAAAAACATTTCAGTCCATGGTATTGTGTTCTACCAACATTTATTTACTGTCATCTATCTCTCACTTTCTCTCACTCTCTCTCTCTCTCTCTCTATATATATATATATATATATATATAGAGAGAGAGAGAGAGAGAGAGAGAGAAAGGGGTAGATAGATGTTTGTGTGTGTGTAACATCTACTTCTGTTTTGTCTTTACATTGAAAGACACTGTTTATATTATCAGCATTTGTTGATCAGATTTTAGCATTATGTGGTTTTCTTTCCTTGACAAAGAACATTGTGGCATTACCTTCCTCCCACACATATAGACTGGAATCTTCTGGGTACCCAGGTAACTGATGACTTCATCTGCTTATCTAGTGTTACTGAAATAAATTGATTGATTGGTATTAATGTTACTTATCATTTTTCCATTGCCATTTTGTAAAAAGAAAAAGGGAAAAAAAGAAGACTTTTTCCTATTTTTCTAATGGATTATTCACCTGAAATTGGGTTGGCTAAAATGTGGTTGCAATATCAAAGACATTAAGGAGTTCAGTTGTTTTAAGAAAATTTACTGCAATTCTATGTGTATAAGACGTACTATTTTTCCAGATTTTTCAGCACAAAAGTACATAATTTAGTTCTATTTGACCCATAGATAGGGCACTATCAGGTGCTACTACTCTGGGCCAGAGTGGACCTGGGAGCCATGGCAATAAAGGCATACTCCACATTCTCCAAAACTCCGGCATTACTAGAGCCTTACCATCAGACTGTTTAGTATCATATCCATCATTCATTAAACCTCACCATCAGACTGTTTAGTATCATATACATCATTCATTAAATCTGGTTTAGTTAAAACCAGTAAGCAAATCATCAACACTATATACTAAGTAAACCATTATTTCTTAGTGATATATGCAATGAACTGTACTGTACAATTTTAAACACATTAAGAACATCACCTGTTTTGATTTTGGTTTGGTTTGGTTTTATGGCATATCAACCATTGAAGGCTATTAAATGCCAAATCCATTTTTATATATATATATATATATATATATATATATATATATATATATATATATAAACAGTTCTATTTCAAATAATTCAGTTCAGCATAATTACATAGTTTAGTTCTATTTGACCCATAGATAGGACACTATCAGGTGCTACTACTCCGGGCCAGAGTGGACCTGAGAATGATGGCAATAAAGGCATACTCCGCATTCTCCAAAGCTCCAACATTACTGGAGCCTTACCTCCAGACTGTTTAGTATCATATCCAGGACACTCAATGGGGTAGTCTTACCCTTCAGCAGAGATGCAGTCAGTGTATTCTGCAGCCCCAGCCAACTGTGCCATGGATGTTTTGAAGCAAATCCAACTTAACTAGACTTTAATAGAGACATTAATTTGGAGAATACGGTGTATGCCTTTATTGTCATCAGTCCCAGGTCCACCCTGGCTCGGAGTAGTAGCACCTGATAATGTCCTATCTATGGGTCAAATTGAACTAAATTATGTACTTATGCTGAACTGAATTGTTTAAAATAGAACTGTTTCTATGTATAAAAATGGATTTAGCATTTAATAGCCTTCAATGGTTGAGATGCCATAAAACCAAACCAAACCAAAATCAAAACAGGTGATGTTCTTAATGTGTTTAAAATCGCACAGTTTATTGCATTGCATATATCACTTAGAAAAAAAGGTTACTTAGTATATAGTGTAGATGATTTGCTTACTGGTTTTAATTAAACCAGGTTTAATGAATGACGGATATGATACTAAACAGTCTGATGGTGAGGTTTAATGAATGATGGATATGATACTAAACAGTCTGATGGTAAGGCTCCAGTAATGCTGGAGCTTTGGAGAATGTGGCGTATGCCTTTATTGCCATTGCACCCAGGTCCACTCTGGCCTGGAGTAGTAGCACCTGATAGTGTCCTATCTATGGGTCAAATAGAACTAAACTATGTAATTATGCTGAACTGAATTATTTGAAATAGAACTGTTTATATATATATAAATGGATTTGGCATTTAATAGCCTTCAATGGTTGATATGCCATAAAACCAAACCAAACCAAAATCAAAACAGGTGATGTTCTTAATGTGTTTAAAATTTACAGTACAGTTCATTGCATATATCACTAAGAAATAATGGTTTACTTAGTATATAGTGTAGATAATTTGCTTACTGGTTTTAACTAAACCAGGTTTAATGAATGATAGCTTGGTGTTATTGATTTCTAATATCATTGTTTTTTTCTGAAATGTATTAAAAGTAAGCCTATGTATAATTTTATATAGAAATCAACAGTGGGTGTCCTCGTGGTCTAATGGTTAAATTGCTGGACTGCAAAATTGTAATAAGTGAGTTCAAACTCCAGTCGCGCTATTATGTTCACTTTCGGACAAATACCCTTGGGAAAGGTATGAACCCCCTCATCCTCCCCGCTATGGGTTAAATAGCATTACTGCTGTTCTTTTAGAAGGATGGCTTTGGCATTAAATTACCCATAAGCTTGATATGCCATTAAAATCAAAGAAAGAAAGATAAAAATCAACAAAAATGAAATAAAAATAAGTCTAATCTTTTTATATGCTTTCTAATTTATTTTTTTAGCCTTTCTAATTTAATATATTTCATTTCATTAAAACTTAAATAATTGCACCTGGAAGGTGCATATTTTTGATTGATAAATATTTTATTTTGATAAATAAAAAGAAAGTTGATAAAATAGTCCTGCATTCATATTCACTTTCAACAAATAGCTGTTTTTATTTTATCATAGTTGTCTTTGGTTATGGAGACATTTATTCCAACCTGATGGAATGCTTTGAAAATTGGGTGCATCTTGTCAAGTGCCTGTACTTGGGAAAATCATGTTTAGGAATCATATATTTACGTCTGTGAACACTCCCTGAATTCAGGCATTACGATTCCAGTACCAAATATATTTCAAGATAACTTAATATTTTTTTCTCTTTTTAATATATGTGTGTATGTGTCCGTTTTTTTTGTATGATTAAAGTGTTTTCTAAACCCACATTTTTGCCAGCTCATTACACCATTTACTAAGCTAAAAGGCACATTAAAAGACAAACAAACAACAAATTAACATATCTGAATATAAGGTCTAGTTGGTTTGTATTATGGATGAAAGTCTGATCACAAAGGCTTCAACTGTACAACTCCTGTTTAGGATGAGTGAACTGGTGTCCATAAAAATGTCCTTGTAAAACATACATTTAGAGGCTGGTAGATATAGTTTTAAAAGTGTAAATTTCCCTATTTTAGAAATTATATGAACAAATATATATATATATATATATACATACATATACATATTTTGTGTATATTCATATGAATGAATAATTATATAGTGTTTGTGCATATATATAACTAGTGGGTATGTGTGTGAAAAATATATATGTATATATAGTGTCTGTGTGTGAGTGTGTGTATATATATATATATATATATATATATATACATATATATATAGTGTGTACTTATGTGAATATATGTATAGTGTGTGTATTTATAGGATATATATATATATATATATATATATATATATACAGAAAGGGTATGTATTCATAGGCATGTATGTATATATAAAAAGAGCGTGTATTTATAGGAATATATATATATATATATATATATATATAATATGTGTATACCAGGCCATTGGCCTAATGAGTTGAGTGTTTGCCAATGGTCTGGGAGACCAGGGTTCAATCCCAGGTCGTGTCCTACCAAAGATTCAAAAAATGGTACTTGATACCTCCTTGCTTAACACTCAGCATTATAAGGTAAGGATCAAAGGTAAAGTGGAACAATCCAGGGAATGAAGTGGCACCCACCCCGATACCTCAGTGTAGCAGCTATTGAAAAGGGAGCCTTTGGGTCATGAACGACTAAGGTCGCCAACTTTACTTACTTATATATATATACATCGTGTGTGTGTGTATTTATCTGATATATATAGACAGTCTATTTATAGTATGCGTGTGTATATATATATATATATAGTCATGCACAGATAGACTGTTTTATATTTATGTATATATGTTTTTTTTTATATATATGTTTTTTTTAAAGAGAAAATTATTAACTCTGTGGATTTTATTTACGTTGAGCTCTTGATCGGAATTACTTTAATATTCTATTTTTGCATATTTTATTTTATTTGGTCCTGCTTGGAATTATTCCCAACTCCGGATTTTCTGGATTAAATAATATCTTATATATATATATATATATATATATATATATATATATATAGTATGTGTTTAGTTTAATATCCATGTATAGTATGTGTATGTTCATGTGAATATATATATATAGCATGTATTCATACATATATAGTGTGTGTATTTGTATAAACATATATTTAGTCTGCGTATATTTATATGAATTTATATATGTAGAAATATATAGGTAGAGTGTGTGTGTGTGTGTGTGTGTGTGTGTGTGTGTGTGTGTGTGTGTGTGTGTATATATATATATACACACACTCACACGCACACACACACACATATATATATATATACACACATACATATATATATATATATATATATATATATGTAAATGTGTGTGTGTATTTTAATGAATATCTATATATTGTGTGTGTGTATTTTTATAATATGTATCTAGTATGTGTGTAATTGTATAAAAACATATCGTCTGTTTATTTAGATGAATATATATAATATATATGTATAGTGTGTGTATATGAATGTATTCACTCCCCTCCTGTGAGCTGAGCATTCTGGTGAAGGAATTAACGGCTGCCACCCGTGTAATGCAAAGCTCTTCTTACGTATTGAGCACTTGCGTATCTGATTGCACAAAATGTAAACAAATGAAAGCTGATGCATATGCATTATAATTCCTGAGCTGACGTATGTTGCTGAAATGGCTGAGCAGTTAGATACCATGTTTGAAGCGTCCTGCATATCTTGCCACACTGAAGAGTTATGATACAATGAAACAGTCTGTCTGTGGATGACAATATATATATATTGTGTGTGTGTGTATATATATATATATATACTCCTTTTTTTTGTATTCATATGAATATTGTCACGTGGTGTCCCATTGAGACTGAGGAAGTAAGATTTAATTTCCCTTCCCTGTCTGTGTTTGAACTAACTGCCCTGCGATTGACTGCTGAGGCAGGTGGAAATCAAGGTCAAGCTATCTGCACTCCATGACCCTAAGCTGGTTGACAGAGAAGGGGATATGGAGATCATGATAGTAGCCCGAATGAATCGCCTGACAGGGTGAGGAAGAAGAAAGAGGCTAAATGATTGGCCTGAACCCTAAAGCTGGAAGTAGCACCCTTTTTGTCAGAGGAAATAGGAATAAAGAATTCAGTTTTTAGGACAGAGGTCACCGTGAGAGGACATGTGATCTGTCGCCAAAACTCCGGGCGAAGAAGCGAAATAGAGCTCTTGGACAGGAGATAGCAGATGCCTTCAAGCTGAGCTCCAAAGAATCCCGCTAGCCCGTGAAAGGAAAGAAATCTCAGAAGAAGCCCGTCAAAGAAGCTAAGTAAACCTTAAAACCATTTTCTCCCTCCCCACTTCCTAAGTATTGCCATTGTATGCTCTCTCTCTCTCTCTCAATTTAAAGAAAGAAGAAAGAAAAGAAAAAGGAAGAAAGACGTTTGAATTTGATATGGTCTGCTGGTAATATAGCCAGCATGCTAAATATTTGTTTGTGTCTGCACGTATTAAAAACCTTGTTATATTTTAAATGTCCCCTCATGTCAAAACTTATTCGTTGTGTTGTTTGCCTATCGAGTTGCCTTCTTTTACATATTCCATTTCAGCTTTATTTCGCCTTAATTTATTCTCGCTAAATGTCTTATTCGCCTTTAAAAACATTACACAGGAAATTGGAATTATCGACTACGGTAAATAATAATATTATATCTAAACCTAGAGGTCCATATCTTTCATTATCCTGGGGGTGGTAGGAAGAGGTAGTGGCCTGGTGGGTGTGTGTGTAACGTGAAATTTGGAAACCCCTTGCCTGCGGCGGTCAGTCTAGCCCCCACCCCCACATTATCTGCCAGTTCCCATATGCCTGAAAAGGGACTCTTAACTAGGACTTATTCTGCAAGGGATCAAGTGCCAGACTGCCCCGACTTCACATGTGCGAAAAATAAACTCCCGTCCTGGGATAAATATTTTTGCACCGTCATATGTATATAGTCTGTATGTGTATTTATATGAGTGTATATTGTGTGTGTATTGGTATGAATATATAGTGCGTGTATGTATATTAATTTATATGTATATAGTGTGTGTATATTAATATGAATGAATAACTATATATATATATATATATATATATATATATATATATATATATAGTGTATGTGTATTCATATGAACATATATATATATAGTGTATGTGTATTCATATGAACATATATATATATAGTGTATGTGTATTCATATGAACATATATATATATAGTGTATGTGTATTCATATGAACATATATATATATATATATATAGTGTATGTGTGTATTCATATATATATATATATATAGTGTGTGTACTTATAATAATGTATATATATATATATATATATATACACATTTTTTTTTTTTACATGTGTATATGTATGTAAAATATTTTTTGTGTCTAAGCATATATATTGTATGTTCATATATCTATTGTGTGTTGATATATTATTATGTTGTATGTATTTTTTGAAATTTATTGTGTGTAAGAACTCATCAATTATTTCTGTCACATGAACAATGCCTTTGGCATTACCGTTGGCATTAACATTAGTATTAATAAACTGAAGTCATCCATCAGCCAAGACCCACTCCCAAGAAAATAAGAGGTGTAAAACAGTAATCAGAAATTCACCAGTTTCCAAACACCCTTATTACTGTTATTGGCAAAAATTTAGAATATGTGAATTTTTTTCCATGTTTGAGCAAGAAGGTGAATATCAGTGCATCTCTAGATGACAAGATAGTCAACTGGTTAACTAAATCTACTTGTGTTTTTGGAAAACTCCATATTTGAAATAAAAGGGGTCATTATGATTGAGAGAGATTACAATTCAAAAGGCCATCATGCTAACCACTCCTTTATATAGATTGGAGTTCTGGATGCTCAATCAATCATAAATTAAATAGTTTGATACCTTTTACAAGAGTTGTCTTCACTTGATTTGTGGATACGCATCACAAGACAGAATCTCTTTGCTAATTGCAATATTGGATGCATAGAAACCTTCTTCATAAAATCACAATTGAAATGGGCTGGACATCATTCGAATGAGAGATGACAGAATTCCAAAGATTCTCATTTATAACCGGTTTCATGATGGAAGCAGAAATGTTTGAAGACCATGGTTTAGGTACAGAGAGAAGTTAAAAATAAACAATCTTATAGTTCTTGGTATACTTGTTGATACATTCAAAAAAGTTGCTTCAATTTACTAGTGTTGGAGAACAAAAAGCTGTTAAAAAGTTTGACAAAATCCATCTCCAGCTTATTGAGGGAGAAAGCAAAAACCTGATCTATCGTGCCAGCTACTTCATCGACTAAATCTCCTGCATGCACTATCTATGGACTTGTTTGCAAATCAGAGGCTAGTTGAAATCTAATTCAAGACATAAGCATCACAACTGATGGAAGAGTCCATCATCATATATATATCGGCACACATATATATATGTGTGTGTGTGTGTGTGTGTGTGTGTGTGTAATTGGGCAGCAGTCCTTCATTTAAGTATGTTTGATTAAATGATAGACACTTTTTGTCTATATAATTTTCTTAGGATCCTTTCAAGTTTCCTGACAAGTATTTTGGTTTTAGGTTGGAGTTGTTAGATGAATTTACCGAAATTGTCTTGAGCACTTTCAGACACTTCATAGGCTATTAGGGGTTGTTTGCAAGAATAAAGATTGTTTTTTTGTTTGTTTGTTTTTAAGATTTTTTTAACACTGCAAAAATCATGTAAGCATATAGTTGGATTGAATTGCGATGCTTATGACATTGAACAAATTTATAACAAAACATTATCAATGGAAATAGAATATTTATCAAGAGACATAGAATATATTTTAATTTCTTATCTTTTTCACTTATATACATTACCCAACTCCTCTGCCTCGGTAAGGTTGTGACACAGGGTTAATTTTCAGGCAGAGTAAAGGTGGTTTGAATTCAGAGCTTTCTTTCTTCAAGACTGGTTGCCTAATCAATGCAAAAAAAAAAAACAGTCTGCTACTTACCCATATCTGGGGCCAGAGAATAAATGGGTTCATGCCTTTCTCAAGAGTATTAGTGTGAATTGAAGTGTAAACAGTTTCATCCAGGGTTTGAAAATGGGTCACCAATTCCATTTCCTATAACTATGAGCATGCCTCCAATAGTGGGTAGAGGGTAGAGTGTTTGCCAATGGCCCGGGAGACCAGAGTTCAATCCCAGGTTGAGTCATACCAAAGACTTAAAAAATGGTACTTGATACTTCCTTGCTTAACACTGAGCATTATAAGGTATGTTTCAAGGGTAAAGTGGAGCAATCCATGAAAAGAAGTTATGCCCTCCCCTTCACCTCAGTGTAGTAACTATTGAAAAGGGAGCCTTCGGGTTGCTCTCGACTACAGTCACCAATTTTACAACTTTTTATATATATTGTCATCCACAGACAGACTGTTTCAGTATATCTAGACATGTAGGACGCTTGAAGCTGGGATCGAAACCTGCCCAACTTTACATTAGACTTAGTGTCATACTGCTCAGCCAGTAAGCGAACCACATCAACTCGGGAATTATAAGGTATTATATAGTAGCTTTTGATTGTTTACATTTTTGCCTTACTGGATACCAGAGTGCTCAATTCATTCAAAGAGCTTTGCATTATGTGAGTGACAGCTGTAAATTCCTTCACCAGAGTGTTTAACCCTTGTAGGGGAGTGTCAATGAATCTGCAACCTAGTGATGAAAAAGTATTCTTATTTTACTACAAAATTTATCAATATAATCTCTATCCTAGTTAATACACTTAACCTGATGCTTCTCCATAGACTAACATAAGAGAATGAAAATTTTATCATACAATGGAAATTTCAGCTAAAACTTCAACTAATATCTGTGTTAGTAATTATTAATTTTTGACTTGTATTTCTTTCAGCTTGATTGCATTTACTTTTTAGTGCAACCTCTCATCCTACAATAAACAATGGAAGTTAGAAATAATGAATAAGCTCTAGACAAGAACTAAATTTGTATCCCTTTTAGAATGATCTGATTAACTCTGATGAAAAGTTTGTGAAATTAAGATGAAAGAAATAAGAGCCAAAAATTAGTGATGGTTGGCAATGCTTCATCTAATAAAAATTGAAGATAATAATCTCTTTTGATTTGAGAGCTTTATTGATTTTAAACATATTTGTTTGAATTGTTAGTCCTAACTAAGCAGTAATACTACATAATTATTTTAACTCTTCAACTTGAAAGGCCCCTTATGAACCTAATTAGTAATATTTGATAAAATGTGGATTATTATTTTAGTAAAATAATTCTGTAATTTTCTTTTTTTAAATTTGGTATTTTAAATTATGTACAAATAGTTATGTCTTTTACAAACAACAGGAGTTATTGCTCATTTTTTATCTTAAATACACTATCTCAATGAGAGTCCCCCCTTTTGCATGAGAAACAATTTTTTTAAATGTTCAAACCTATAGGGAGACAATAATTGTCTTCCTTGGAGAATGGGTTGTGTCCATTGGGCTACTTATAGTCACATGTGACAATCCTAGAATCCATCTTGTTCTCTTTTGTCTCTGTTCTCTAAACATTAAAGACATTCTCTTTTTACCTCTGTTTTTGAACAGTAGAGATGTTGTCTCCTCTTCCAGCAACAGCTGCTGTACTGTCCCTTTTTATACTATTTGTTCATGGAACAATATGTGCATATTTTATCAGTTGGAACTTGTTTGTTCAATCTTGTCCATTCTTCTTGTATGTATATTATGTATGTATTAAATGTTTCTATATGAATAAATGATCTTATCTTGTCTTTCAGTATTAGTATATGATTTTATATATATATATATATATATATATATATATATATATACACCCACTCCTTTGCACTTGTAGGATGCAACACTAAGTCAGTTTTTAAGTAGAGTTTAACAGGTTTGAATTCAGCATTTTCCTTCTCCGAGACTGGTTGATATACCAAGGTTGAAGACTCCAGTCTATCCTTCTATTTACCCATAGCTAGAGGGAGAATAATTGGATTCATACCTTTCCTGAAAGTATTAGCCCTATATGAAATGCAAACAGGTTCACCAAGGTTTGAACTTGTGTTGCCATATCCATTTCCTACTATGGTAACTATAACACCATGAATGCCTCCTGGATATAAAGTTGGCGACCAGAAGGCTCTCTTTTCAATAGCTACTACACTGAGGTGTAGGGGAGGGCACTACTCCTTTCTCAGGATTGGTCCACTTTACTCTTGATACGTATCTTATATTGCTGAGTGTTAAGCAAGGAGGTATCAAGTAGCATTTTTAAAGTCTTTGGTATGACGACCTGGGATTGAACCCAAGTCTCTCGGTCCATTGGATCCAGGAAGTTTGTATACCAAATCTGGTTGCTCTATATCAAACTTTTCACTATCAATAGAGGGTACACAAAAAAACTCTTAGTAATGAGAGTTATTCAATAAATGATAATAATGGGTTCTTTCATACTCCCAAACAAATATTTCTATGTGATTAAAATAATTTTTGCTATCAACCAAATCCTAGTAATGGAGAGTTAATGTTTATGGAAAAAACTTCTGAAAAAAAGTTTCCTCCACCAAATTCCCCTTATTTTTTGAATGACCCTTGTATTAATATAGATTAGTTTCTTGATGTTCAATTTAATTTCTTGTCAAATAGCATTTCCTGTCATTCAGCAGTTCTTTGGACTCTTTTTTTCTGTATATGCATGTTTGTTCTTGAATTGATTTACTTAAAGGAACCAATAGGGAATCAATTCTCTGTTTATCACTTCTTTTGATCAGTAGCAAGGTTTTGCAACTCAAAGCTCAACTGTGAATCAAGACATTTTTAGGTGAATTTTTTTTTCTGAGAGTTCTTGAATACTTTCCAATAGAATTTTGCTCATGTGACCTGGATTTTTTTGTCAAATTGGATCCTGCACCTTGACCATGTCATCTGTCACAAACTTTTCAGGATCCAGGCACATTCCATTGCTTCCAGATAAAATGTATTCCGATATGACACCTTGTGATGGCTTTCTCTTCTCTTCTCTAAGTTGAAGAATTATTTAATTGGATTGTATTTTCTAAGAATCTGATAATATGCAATGGATTGCAGTAAAAGTTGTCATGGATAGTGTTGATGAAAATTTCCAATTATATTTTTCTGTTATGAAAGGAGCAGAGGAGGCAACAGACTCTTAGAAAATATTAGTGAAACATCAAAGTTTGCATGTTATGAATTTTCACAAAATTATATTATCTGTGTATATATATATATATATATATATATATATATATATATATATATAAAAATAGATGAGAGAGAGAGAAAGAGAGAGGTCATCTGAGGGTATTTTCCTTTTTTTTTCTATCTTTAGTACCTTGTTGTATGCTAGTATAGTTAGGGTAGAGGTGCATTTAGTGTAATGGTTTTCATTATAGGAAAAGGAATGAGTGATCTAAGTTCACTAGCTGGATGTAGCTGTTTGCATTTCACTTTGCACATCAGTTCATGTGTGGGAAATGTATGAATCCATTTGTTCTTCTCCCAGCTTTAGGGAAATAGTTGGACTGACTGGGTTCTCTAGCCTCGGTAAGGCAAGCAGTCTGGGAAAAGAGAAACTTTGAATTCAAACAACCAGTACTATGTCAAAAAATTGTCCTTGTGTCGAAGGGATTGGGTAAATGCATACTAGTATAATATTCATAATCAATGTAATAATTACATATCAACACTTCTGTTTGTCTGTGGATTCAAGATGGTGATATCAGTTGTGTTAGTGAGTTGAGAAATGCAGGAGCATCGCTTGATGGAAGTCTTTTTAAATCCTTAAAGTAAACAAAAAAAGAAAGAAAACATAAGAAGAAAGCAAAGAGAAAATAGATTGGAAAGAAAGAAACATTTAGAAAGGGAAAAAGCACAAAGTAAGTATTAAAAATTACATTAAGAGAATAAACCACAAATACAGAGAAAATGCAATACACACACACACACACACACACACACACACACACACACACACACACACACACACACACACACACACACACACTTATGCATGCATACATATATATATTTATATATATATATAGAGAGAGAGAGAGAGAAAGAGAATAAGAAATATAGTCTACCTAGAAAAATGAACTTACTTGAATTTTTAAAATGACTCATGTTACCATGACAACGGAATATTGTAGACCTTTAAAACTTAGATAGATCTAAATAAATATATGTATTTAAAATGGATTTTATTCATTGTTTTCATTTATAACAAAGGAATAAAGGATAAAATCAATCTTTATCTTTGCTTAATTTTATGTTTATTCTGGAAGTATTTTGTATAAACAATAAATACATACTGTTTTTAAAATTTTGTTGCAATGCAAAATTATTTCATCTTTTCACAATATGGGAAAACTCATACAAACACAAATGACATTTTAAGAGGCATGCTTAGCATAATTGTTAGACATAGAATTGTTGACCCAAGTTCAAATCCTGGAAAGACTGTTTGCATTTAACATTGAACTAATACTCATTGGAAAGGCATGAAAGCATGAGTTCTTTAGCATTGGTAAGACAATCGGTCTTAGAGAAGGAAAACTCTGAATTCTAACTCACTTTACTCTGCTTAAAAAATAACCTTGCCTTGCACTCCACTAGTGGTGGTGGGGCTAGTGTGCATGCATTTTCCTCTCTGTATGTGTATGTGTGTGTGTGTGTGTGCGCGTGCGTGCCTGTGGTGTAATGGTTACCTTTGTAGGAAACGGACATAGCAATCCAAGTTCAATTCCTGGATGAATTTGTTGGTATTGCGCATAGCACTAATACCCTTGGTTTGGTTGGGGCTGCAGAATACACCGACAGCATCTCTAGATATGATACAAAACAATCTGATGGTGAGGTTCCAGTAATGCTGAAACTTTGGGGAATACGGAGTACTTCTTTATTGCTATTGCTTCCAGGTCCACTCTGGCCCAAAGTGGTCGTACCTATCTATGAGTCAAATAGAACTAAATTGTGTGCTTATACTAAACTAAATTGTTTGAAATAGAACTGTTTATATGTATAAAATGGATTTGGCTTTAATTAACCTACAATGGTTGATATGCAATAAAACTAAACCATGGTTTTATAGCATATCAACCATTGTTGGTCATTTAATGCCAAATCCAGTCTACACATACATATTAAATATATATGATTTGTAAACATAAGTCAATTGTTTACACATATTTAAATGATCAAATAGTTCTATTTCTAACAATTCAATTTGGCATAAGTCAACAAAGTTAAATGGTTCCAAGTATTGCTATATATTACCAACAATTCAATTAAACATCAGTCATTTGTTTAAACACAGTTAAATGATCAAACAGTTCTATTTCAAACAATTCAATTCAGCATAAGTCATTTGTTTGCACTCAATTTAATTATCAAACAGTTCTATTTGACCCATAGGTAGGATTCTATCAGGTGCTACCACTCTGGGCCACAGTGGACCTGGGAGCAATGGCAATGAAGGTGTACTCTGCATTCCCCAAAGCTCCAGCATTACTGGATCCTTACCATCAGATTCAGGACAATCATTGACGGGGGAGTCTTACCCTAATACCTTTGGGAAAGGTATAAATCCAGTTATTCTCCTTCTAGGCAAACTAGGTTCTTTAGTCTAGGAGAAGGGAGATTCTGAATTCAACCTGTTAAACTCTACATAAAAAATTGACCTTATGTTGCATCTTACTCATGCTAAGAGGTTGGTTAATACATACATACACACTTTTTAGGCACCTCATGTTGTGTACTATTTACCAACCCCTCCGCTCGGGCAGGATATGACACAAGGTCAATTTTTAAGCGGAGTTTAACAGGTTTTGAATTCAGAGTTTTCCTTCTCCTAGACTAGTTGCCTCACCAAGGCTGAAGAACCTAGTCCGTCCTATTTACCCATAGCTGGAGGGAGAATAAGGGGGTTCATACCTTTCCCAAGGGTATTTGCCCGAAAGTGAACGTAATAGTGCGACTGGAGTACGAACTCGCGTACTACGATTCCGTAGTTCATCGCTTTAACCATTACACCACGAGGACACCCCCAATGTTGTGTAATGTTTAACAAGCTAGATTAGCTGACCCCCAATGTTGTGTAATGTTTAACAAGCTAGATTAGCTGACCACTGTTAGCGAGTTCAATTCTCACTGGGTACACCATACTTCTGGCCTTGTTCCACAATTAAGCTAAGCTTAATGAATAATTACAGACACTTGTTTAATTATGCATGTGTACAAGTTTTATTTATCTACTCATTCAAATGTAGGTGTGTACATTTTATATTCTACATTTAAAGTTAAAAAGTGAACTTTTAAGAGACTTGAAATTTCTTTAACAATTCCACGCCCCCTTTCTTCTTTTTTGTCTAATTTTTATTCTTAATCTTTGACATCCCTCAAGTAGTTGTATTGCACCTGTAGATCTTAATGATATCTCATCTTAAAAAAAACAAAGAAACAATTAATCAAAATACTTGCATTTCCCAACTTTAATTCATTTATCAAGAAATTACTTGATACATCTTGATCAAAGAACAGATTATTAACATCAAGTTTAATAGTCTAATCCGACACATCTTCGTTTTCAAAAGACTCAAAAATTGCTGTCAGCTAAATGCATCAAAGAAATTTGAATTATTTGGTGAAATTTTCTAGTTTTGTAAACTCTTATATCTTTCATTATCTTCTTCCTTATTCTCATTGTCCCTTTTCACTGTTATTTCTCTTTTTCTCTTTCTTTTAGAACTCTCTCAACTTTATTTCTTTCTTTTTCTTTCTTCACATTCATTTCTGTATTTCTCTCTTTCTCTCTCCATCCTTAATTCTCTATTTCTCTCTCTACCCTCAATTCCTGATTTCTTTTTCTCTCTCCACCCTCATTTCCCTAATTTTTCTTTTTCTTAATTCCCTCTTTCTCTTCTTCACTCTCA
>OY757917.1:66427794-66470294 GCA_963585895.1 Sepioteuthis lessoniana
TTGTTGTTTATCTTATTTTTACATATGTATTTTAATTATTATTTTATAGTTTTTTCTCATTTAAAAACTTTTGGGTTTAAAAAATTATATTTGTTCATACATAAAAAGAGGAAAAAACAACAAAAGACATTGTCATTTCAATACTTCTGTAAAGTGTATATATATATATATATATATATATATATATATATATATATATATATATATATATTCATCTTTTAAGAAGTTTGACAAATTATAAAACTTTTTTTTAAAGCAATTTTTCCATCTTCAAGGTACTTTACTTATTCAGTCAGTTAAGCTTGGTTTTTAGTTGACGGCTGGAAGTATGGGGTTCTCAGTGAGAATTAAACTCACTAATAAAGTTATTATATACTGAAATTATGAATGGCATCCCATATGTTTTTCTTTATGTTCAATTATTTGGGGATAACTTAGCAAACAAGTGAAATGTTAATTAAAATTAATATCAGTTAAACCTATATAAAAAGTTAGATAAAAAAAAGCATTTACTGCATATTTAGGTTTTCATGGCGTAATTGTTAATGTCTTGGGAAGTGGACATTGTAACATGGGTTCAAATCCTGGAGGCTTTTTGAATTTCTCATTGCACTATTCTCTCTTCAGCTGTGGGTAAATTAGTAGGGCAGACTGGGTTCTTTAAACTCGCTATAACAACTGGTCTAAGAAAAGAAAAACTCAAACCTCTTCAGTTATGCTTAAAAATTGACATTGTGCGACTGAGGGGTTGGGGAAATATATACTTCAGATTTAATTAATTGATTATTTATTCCACAATTTTTTAAACTTATATCCTCATGTTTATGGGTTTCAGTTAAACTCTCTGATTGATATGCTTTTTGGCCTTCTTCAGGTGTATATTCTATCTAAAGACTATCATATATGATGTGTCCCTCAGAATATATTATCCAAAATATTGTAATATAAAACAACAACAATGATTATATTAGTTTGAATAATATTTAGTCTTAAAATCTAAGGCTGGGATTGGCAAATTGTTCATTTTTTCTTCAGTTATTTCATTTTTTGAAAAAGTTGTACGTTGACTATTATCTTTGTTAATCTGTGGCTAGCCTAACATTGTAAAAAGTAATTTCAGTTTTTCTGACATTTACTGTGTGTAGCTATACTTCCTGTTAAAATTCCTACTGACTATTGGGACTTTCTTTTATCTAAGTATCACGTGTTCATCTTAAGAAATAAAAAAAAACTTTAGAAAGAGTAAACATTTAATTGAATTTTTAAAAACTGACTAGAGAATTATTGATTAACTTAGTAAATATGAATTTATGATATATAACTATCAAGTACACATATAATGGTAATTATGGTGGTGATTAGCTTATCAAGGCTGGCAATAAGTGTAACAACCTTTTACTATTTCTATTGAACTGCCAGTTTGGGGAGAATCGTTTGCCCAAGTTCTAAGCCACCTGTTATCTTTTTTTATCCACTATGATGTTTATCAGTGATATTTGATTTAATTCCTGACCTATGAGATCCCTCTTGATTATTTTTTGGCACAAAATACAGACTGAGTGTATGAACATGCTTAAATAAATTTCAGGTGAAAAATGATATCATTTTTAAGCATTAACCATATTATTGTGGTTTTTGTCCTCATACACAACATTCGAAAGACATAAAAGTAAAACTCACTAACATCAATTCAAATATTGAGAATCCAACTGCAATGCATCAAGCTTGAGGGTCACATTGAATTAATAATGTAACTAAAATATTTTAGTTTCATTAAGAACAAGTAAAAGTGGATGATATAGAGGAAGAAAATTTGATAAATATGATACTATAGAGGCAGGGCCAGTTTTAAGTCTTATTGGACAGATTGGTTCAAATTGGGCTCTGTGGAAACAGGAAAGAAGTTTTTTCAAAACTAAAACTGATTAAACCATACCTATGTTCAACAATTTCACAAGAGAGTCTAAATAAATTTGGTGATGATATCTGTAGAAAACAACATTACAAAAACCATCGACTTTGAAATAATTTTGTTGGGTAAAAAGGGCCTCACTAACACTTTTCTAATTCTGCTCCAAACTTCCTTTTTTTTTGTAGAGTAGAGGGCTCCACTAACAATTTTCTAATTGGACTCACATTTCCTTTTTTGTTGAAAGCCCCACCACTAATTGGGTGCTGGCCCTGATGGAGGTATACCAGCTGAATGTGTGAAAAGCAATTTAAATCACAATGAAACTGTTTAGCTTGAAATAGTGGTACACTTGGGAAGTTGCTATATTTTTAGGATAGTGCCAGTTTTCTGTTTCTATTCTCTGCACTCTCCAACGAGTTAAGTGGTGTCTTTAAAGTAACATTTTATATAAATAACAAATGTGGTATAAAAATGTGAACTTATAGCACACTGTATGTGAGAGTATTTATCTTATTTCTAGGATAATCCAGTGATCCATTAAGTCACCCATTATGTATTTACAAATAGATGAATAAATTAACAAATAAAAGAGACTGTTCCATAATTATCATTTCATAGCTACTTACCTTAAGTGTAACTGACCAAAAATTAATGTGCAAATACATGTGGTGAAAAATTCAAACTAGCTTACTTTTGCTGAAAATAATTGACCTTGTGTCGCATCCTTCCTGTAGCTGAGGGGTTGGCCAAATAAATACATGGGGTATTTTATTATTGTAATTTTTTTTTGATTGTGTGTAGTTGTATATGAAGTTGAAGAAACATTTGAAAATATTGTATTTTATCTTTGACTTTAAGAAAAAGTTTTATAGTTTTTTTTATTTTTTTTATTTTAAAGTGTATACATTGACCTTAGACCATTTGGAGTACCTTGTGTTTCTCAAAAAAATATGTAATCAAGGTCACTGATTTTTTTAGAAAAATATTTAAAAAATGAAAATACAAATGTAAGCAGTATTTTAACAAAATGCACTAAAAGAAGGTTTTTTTTTAATGTTTTTGGATAAACAACATCTTTTTTATAGGGAAAAAAAATGAATAGGTTTTTTTAGATCCTACCTTTGAAGGACTCATTTTATAGTAAATATTATCATTTTCTATTTGGTTAGAAATAGCAATTTTGACTCTTTGACCTGTGGTAACCTCTAGTAACCTTAGAGGTCAGCACCACCTATCCCGAGTCAAGTTTTCTTTAGAGATTCATTTTTAGTCATAGAGTTCTAACCATTTGGCAAATCTATGAGACACTAAGCAATAAATGACTTTATTAGTATAAATTAGTATAGATTTGCACTAATTGACCAATTATATATATTTAACCTACTCTTATTAGAGCATAGTAGAGAATTGATTTTTTCCTTTATTTGAAAAAAAAAACAAACTATTTTTATTTTCATTTTTTACTTTAGTGAATTTTATTCTTACTCGTTTAAAAAAATACTTTGAAAAAACTATTAAACTTATTTGAGTGCATAGACAAATGTATTTGACTTACATAGTGAACAAACTCTTTATAGTAATCAGTACAGTTGACTTAATGAGTTCAGTTCCTCATGGCTTTCCTACAGGTGGCATTTCTCTCTTGCCTAAAAGGCATATAGGCTGGGTTTAATTTCCTGGCAACTGAGCAAACCCCAAAAGGAAAATACTGAGGGGACTGAGTTATTTTTTACACGACTTCATCTGGAGTCTTGCTTTCTGTGGGGCAGTCTATGTTAAACAGATCTTGTGTCACTTTCTAGTCTCATGGGTAGCTTGATTAATATGCTTTACACCCTTAAAATATAAATATACATTAAGACCTGATAACCATGTTGAACAGTGGTGATACACTGTTAGCTGGTAGTACCCATTTTAAGACCCACTTATATATACTATTTTTTTTTGCTATTCTTTTGTTTTTGGTTTGGTTTAGTGGCATATTAATCATTATAAACAGCTCTATTTCAAACAATTCAGTTTTGCACATGAAAACAGTTCTATTTCAAACAATTCAGTTTTGCATAAGTACACTGTTTAGTTCTATTTGATTCATAGATAGGACCCTATCAGGTACTACCATTAAACGATTTCCTGTCCAATTTGCAACCTAATTATAGCATGGGGGTCTGCACTTGTACTCACCCTTATCATCATAATTTCACAAGGTAGATAACTGTTAAATGCTAATGATAGAGTACTTTCCCTTTATTTATTCAATTAATTCTAACATAAATTTGATAAATATGGCTCAACATCAGGTTTAATTGAGGCTTTTAAGTGTGTTAAGAAAAAAGATCCTCCTCTGTGTATAGTTAGAAATTACATTCTGTCTTTTGCATTATAATTGCTTATCATTTTTCACAAGAAGGCACTGGTGTATATATCAAACCTGTGATGGCATTTTAAGTAACTTGATCTGTTTTGTTGCTTTCACCTAATACTTTTGGGAGTGTCCTTGTGGTGTAATGGTTAAAGCGCTGGACTGCAGAATACAAATACCCTTGGGAAAAGTTTTAACCCCCTTATCCTCCCACTTCTGTTTTTCTAGAAGGATGGCTTTGGCATCAAATAACTCATGAAGGTTGATATGCCATTAAGCAAAGAAGCCAAACCAAACCTAATACTTTTATGGCTCTGTTTGTCTGTTTTCTTTTTACTTTTATCTTTTGCTGTTTTATTATTGCAAAACTATGTAAACTGACTAATGATTCCCAATAAACGTATATAAAGTTGTTGTTTACCATCCTCTTCTTAGTCTGGCACCCAGGCCTTAAATTGCTTAATGCATTTGCTGTTTTTGAGAGGGTTGTTCAAAAAATTCTAAATCTCACCCAGTTTTTACATTTGTCATGTACCTTTCATTCACCTGTACAGAAATTAAAACAGAAATCTGAATTAATGTTGTCATAATAGAAATCTTCTTTCTGAGTGAGACTTAGAAGTTTTGAACATCCCTCCTAAGTGATCACTCATCTGAGTACTGAACAGGCTCATTGATGCTTAACTTTGGTGATATGGCATGGCTTGTTACTTGCTGTGTGACTTTGAACATAAGTCATAAAACTGTAGAATTACTCTCTAATTTGTTTGTGACAAAAAGACAGCCTTGTTTTTAGTAAAGCTATTATCCACTGATAATGGTGTTGTCATTTTCCTAGTGTTTGAGTCAGTGTATATCTAAACTCATTCAGGTTTGCTTTATTTATAGAATATACATTCAAATATTTTAAAAAAATCTATAAATGAATTAGTGAGTTGTGTGTATTTATATCTAGTAGACAATTTTACTCTGTCTAAATTCTTTTCTCTTGAGAGGTGAAGAAAGAAAAATGGAAAAACTGTTGATTGTATTAACTAGAAATAGCTAAAAAAATATTTTGGCATGAAAATATTTAAAGTGTATCATATATGTGTGTGTGAGTGCATGTAAATATAGAAAAATGGAAAAAAAAGTATTTGGTGGATGAGTTTATCTGTAATTGAATATTATGCCAATGTTAAATGTTTCATTTTTTTTTTTTTTATTAAACCATCATCTGGGTCTTCTTAAGATGTCATGTTGTATCTTCTGAATTATATTCAAATTTAAAAATGAAATAAAGAAAATGAGAATATTCTATTACCATTAGTAGTTTTCTGTTTCAAATGGTAGTAGAATTCTGAGAATTTTTCTCATTTTTTATTCTATTTCAAATGGTTGTGTTGTAGTAAATATATATTTTTTCCTAAAAGTTTACAGTCAAATTTCTCCATAGCTTTTCCTTTCAGCTCTGGGTTAAATTGTATCATGACTGTTCTTCTACAAGGATGTCGTAGGCATTAAATAACCCATGAAGGTTGATATGCCATTAAACAAAGAAACCAAATCAAACCAAACTATAGCATTCTTAATATTTCCTGATAAATTTTACAGATAATATCAGAAGAGATTTTTTACTGATGTTTTTGTGAAGATCTTAAATGAAAATTTGAGCAAAATCCTTTCAAAAAGTGGAGAAAGAACAAAAGGTATTTAATTTTTTTTTTTTTAATCTTCAAACCATCATACAACAATGAATCAGGGAGATAAACAAGGATTATGGATTATGAAAGGTAAAATGGCTCCCCTATCCTGGCTGGGGTGATTTGAGTCATTATGCTCACAAGTGCCCTTATAAATGATATCCGATTCAAGCTTTTTAAACATAGCTAATGCTGGGTAACTTTGAGAACTGAAATCAATACCCAAGGTATGTATATTCTACTTGAGTTGAATAGAACTTGATATGTTTAGTGAAAACCTCCTTTCTATTGAGTGCTTCCTTTTTGGTTATATTATACAATTAGATGGCTGTGCTTTTCCAGTCATCTAGGAGCTGATGGATACCATATTATTGGATTTAATTTTCAAAATAAATGTCTATAGAGTACAATGTTGAAAAGAAAGTATGCATTACAATCAGTTATATATTTGTCATATCAAGTTGAACCTGGTTATTTAAATCTCTTGTATTTAAAATAGTTCAAAATTTTAAAAAATAACACCAGAAACAAAGAAATAAGTGTTGTATTGTTGGGTAATATCAATTCTCTTTCTGGTTGTGAATGCTGGTCAATTTTATCACAAATGAAGAAAAGGGTTGATTGATTGATTTGATTTTAATGGCATGTCAACCCATCTGGGATTATTTTATGCCTAGAGGTTAAAAAATTGCATACATTGTACATTTTTTTTTACATTTTTGTGTAGTTTCTTAAGTTTTTTTGCATACAATATGGTATCAAGTGTTCCTGTCTCATACAAATAATTTTTGAACGGATATATTTGACCCATTGATGGGGTCTTAACTGGTTCTATCATTTTGGGTCAGTATGAACCTGGGAGTAATGGCAATGAAGGGAAACTCCACAATCTGGAACTCTAGAACAAAATCTTTACCAATAACTGCAGTTTAGTGGCATACCCAGAACTCAAAATGGCTTGAGACAATAATTGTGGAGAATATCATGGAGAGAGGATGAGACCAATAAGGAAGTTTTAAGGGGAATAGGAATTACAAGAAAACAATTATGAACAATTAAAAAGAAACTTGTAATTTTTGGTTTGCATGATGGGAAAGGAAATCTTTGAGGACTTAACACTCACAGAATTGATTGAGGGCAAAAGAAATAAAAGTTAGAGAGTTACTTTCTTGATAAGTTTCAGGAAATGGATAGTGAAACTATTATCAGAAAGACAAAGAGAGATTATAAAGGAATAACTCTTACTAGAAAATAACAAAAGAAAGGAAGTTGTGGAGAGACATGGTTGTCTTTGTCCTTAAAAAGACATGGCATATATTTATATCTGCTGAAAAATTCTCATTCCTAGAGATAAAAATTCTAATTTTTTTTTTTTTAGAGTTAAAGAAACTTCGGAAACAATGTCTTAACTATGTATTCCCCCAACCCTTTTATCACAGGCAGAATATGACTTTCTCTTTGACTTGTTGCCTAACCAAGGTTAAAGAACCTAGTCTGTTCTGCTGGGGGAAAAACAGATGAATTCTGGCCGTTCTCAAGGGCATTAGTGCAAAGTGAAACAGAAACAGCTTCATCTAAGATTTGAATTTGGTTTGCCAATTCTATTTCCTATGATGATAACCATTACACATTAGTGAAGGTGCCCGTGGTGTAATGGTTATCATCGTAGAAAATGGACATGGCGACATGAGTTCAAATCCTGGACCAGGCTAACTGCATTTCACATAGCACTAATAACCTTGGGAAAGGTATGAATCCAATTATTCTCCCTCCTGTTATGGTTAAATAGTAGGACAGACTAGGTTCTTCGGCCTTGGTGAGGCAACTAGTCTAGGAGAAGGAAAACTCTGAATTCAAACCTGTTAAACTTCGCTGGAAAATTGACCTTGTGTCATATCCTGCCTGAGTGGAGGGGTTGGTAAATATGGATAACCATTACACTAAATGTGTTTCCACGACAATGTGATAAATGTATTGAAATGTCAAATGTGGAATTGCATGTGCTTTTCATGGCTTTAAGTCATTCCTTTCTTGGTTAGGCTGAGAATTTCTCAGGTTCACCTTCTATGTGTGTGTGTATGTGTGTGTGTTTTTCTTCTATTTTTGATAAGTTGTATACAATTATGCGCAACAAAAACATAAAGAAAAATATAATTGATAAAAACTAAGATTTAAAAAAAATCAAGTTTTCTCTTTTTGAAGATATTACTTTGATAAGAAGTGTTATAAAATTCATTTTTATCAGAATGGGCTGTTATGTAAATTTTAAACATGAAAGCTCACATAAATCTTTTTTTTATTGATCAGTCTGTTCATCTGTTAAAAAAAATCTTGTGTATCTGTGATTTTCTGATTGATTTTGATTTTTGAATAAATTCAAACATGAAATTTAATTTGAACATTTTTTGAGTTAAAAAAAGAAATGTTTTTATTTTTTAGATATCTATGGAAAATTATATCCATTTAATACTGAAATTATTGGAAGTAATGTATATTTTTTGAATTAATGAAATTACCTGTGGCTCAGCTTTATATATATATATATATATATATATATATATATATATATATATATATGTAATGTGTGTGTGTATATGTATAGCTATATTTATATGTATATTTATTTATATATAAGTGTATTTATACATATATACATACATATAAATATATATATATATATATTTATTCATACATATATATATATGATTAAGAATTAATATTTAAAGTATTTTTAATCCATAAAATCTTTACAGTGCTCAAGGCATGAAAATAGAGCAATATCACTAAGTATTTCAATTATAAAATAAAATGATAAAACAGGAAAAAAATTCACCAGTCCGAAGTTCATTTTCCTTCCTCAAGTGAGCTCATATTCAATACATGCGATATTGTTACATTCAACTGAATAATTATAGTTTCCTTTTTTTATATTCCTTTTTGGAATTATATGACTATTATGTAGTTGACATAGGTAAAGTCTGCCTAGAAAGTAAATATTTATTTTGTAATTGAACCGTATAACTTAAGTGTCACTTGTAAACTCATGAATGGGAATTAATTATTTATTAGAATGCTTGAATTATAATTTTTGTGGTAAAGACAGTAATGGTTATCATTATAGGAAATGGACACAGTGACCAGAGTTCAAATCCTTGACGAGGCTGATTGCACTTTACATAGCACTAATATGCTCGGGAAAGGTATGACTCCAATTGTTTTACCTCTAGCTATGGGTAAATTGTAAGGTATACTAGGCTCTTTAGCCTTGGTTAGGCAACCAGTCTAAAACTTTGAATTTAACCCTATTAAACTCTGCTTAAAAATTGACCTTGTATCACATCCTGCCCATTTGGAGGATTTGGTAAATATATATATGCTACCATATATTTTAAGTATCAAATAAAATATAATTCAGACTTGTATTGTTTCTTTTTGAGAGCCAAGTGAACTATCTCAAGAGTGTTGAAAGAAACTAAGTATTAGGATGAATAATTTTTTCTTCATAGTCAAATCTACAAAAATTTTAGGTCAAACCTTGTATGTATGTCTATTTATGTGTGTGTGTATATATATCATTTTAACAGTGACTTATGGGTTAATAAACATTTTCAAGGGGTTAATGTTAGTGGCCATTGTTCCTAATACAAATGTAAATGCAACATGATTTTTAAAAGTGTGAGTTTTCTGGTGACTGCAAAAAATTCAGTAGAAATTGGTCACTCAGTGTCTAGACTGTATCAATTGTAGCATATGATATTATGTTCATGAATCAAATCATTAAGATGTTATTAGTTTAACTTATGCGCAATCTAGATATACAGCATCCTGTGAATAACCTATATATTGGAAAGCATTTGTGCTGTAATAGTTACCATTATTGGAAATGGACACACTGACTTGAGTTCAAATCCTTGACAAGGTTGTTTGTATTTCCTATAGCACTAATACTTTTGAATCAAACTATTGTCCCTCTAGCAATGGGTAAAAAGTAGGACAGACTGTGTTCTTTAGCTTTGGTTAGGTAACCAGTCTAGGAGAAGAAAAATGCTGAATTCAAACCTGTTAAACTCTGCTTACGAATTGACCTTGTGTTTCATCTTGCCCGTGTGGGGTGGAGGTTGGTAATACATACATATTGATCATAGTAGATTAAATGGTAATGTACATATCTTTTGGGCCAACTTCTTCTGAAACTCTTAAATAAGAAGCTTCATATAAAACACAAGTTTATAAATGGTATTTACAATTCAAATATGGAGAAATGTCACTAGAAGATCCTTGATTAACTGCTTGACCTTCAATTATCTAAAATCAAGAAAATGTTCTAAAAGTTTATCAAACAATGAAGATCATCATGTAACCATTGATTAGATATTTGAGGTGATTGGTTTATTTTGGAGTTCAAGCTGGTGAATACTAACAGAAAATTTGAAAATGAACACTAAATAGATTTCTATAAAATTTCCACCCTGTCAGTGTGGCTTCGAATAAGCTGACTGTATCTCCTGTAGAGGGGTATGACTCCTCCAAAAAGAGGAATCCAAGTTATGACACTAAACTGCATTTGATGGTGAGGTTTCAGTTTTGGAGATCTGAGGAGTGTGGAGTACTTCATTACAATTATTCCCAGAGTGATAGTATCTGTTATGGTTTTGTCTATGTGTCAAATAGATCTGTTTGCAAATTATTTGTATTAGAGTTGAGGGGGTGCTTGTCAACTTGATTGAGTGATCTTAATGGTATATCAACCCATCTAGAGTTATTTTATGTCAGGTCAGTGAATAGCATTCATTTTCATGTTCATATTTACATTTTTTTGTGTAATTATTTCTTAAGAGTTTTTTTTTGCATATGGCTCAATTGAATATAAATAATTTTTAAACTGGTCTATTTGACCCATGGATGAGACCCTAATAAGCACTATCACTCCAGATTAATGAGGACCTGGAAGTAATGGTATTAAAGGGGTACTCAACAGTCCCCAGATATCCTGAACTAGAGCCTCACCATCAGATTCAATTTTGTGTCATATCCAGAACACCTCTTTTTAGGGTTAGGGTCTTACCACTCTGTTTGGGATACAGTTTAGGCCCTGCTGACTGAGTAATAGTGGCTGAAAAGTGCCCAGTTTAACCAAGGTTAGAATTATTTAGGACTAGGAAATTGAAATGTTATTTCACGGATTTATTCTGCAGTTCAGTGTATTTGGCAAATCATTTCTCAAGGTTCTTTAACCTTTCTAAAAAAAAGAAAAAAGGCAGAAAAAGTAAAGGTAATTTTTTTCTTGGTTAGGCTGAGAACTTTTCATCATCTCTTCTTCCCTTTAAATACATTCATGCTGTTCAGAGCTTTCTGCATATTTTTATTTATATTATTTAAACCAAGAGAATCCCCATGGTGTAATGGCTAATGTGTTGGACATTGTAGTAAGCAAGTTCAAAGTCTTGCTATTTCATTCACTTTTGGATTATTACCCTTGGGAAAGGTACAAACCCCTTATTCTGCCAGCTGTGGGTTAAATAGTACCATTACTGTCCATCTACAAGGATGGCTTTGGCATTAAATAACCCATGAAAGTTGATATGCCATTAAAGCAAAGAAACCAGTCCATTCAAATTAATATTGTATAATCTCTCAGTCCAGCATAGTCATTTAATAGATTACTTTAAGAGTCTGACAAAAGGAAATCTTTACTGGTTTTCTTGCTTGGTTTGAATTTGTATTGCTCCACTTGCTAAATGGGTTTTAGGTTGAAGTCTACTACTGTTCTATGCTACAGTTTTTCATTCCATTCACTAACTTTATTCACTAATATTATGAGCATAATCTGATTTGTTGTTGTTTAGACCTGTGAGGTATTCTAATTAGATTTGGTAACTAAAGAAAAGAATAGAAATTAATTAGGAACAAAATAAAGGATTTTTTAGAAAGATTACTAGATGTAGCATATACTGGATAAAGTTCAGAGAGTGCACTTTTGAGTGAAACAATGTAGATGATGGAATAATTATCAAACCTTCCTGAAAATCGTATATAAATTGGTCTTTTGCATAATCTGTAATATCATGGGCAGGATTAATAAAACAAATATGTCAAAATGAGCAACCTTTTTTGAAAAGTGGGCCACATGTGATATGGCTCATCATCATTTGGGCTACACTGGACATGGCTCATCATCCGGCTGGTCGTACCTCAACCATTTTCACCACAGAAGACCACATGTGATATGGCTCATCATCATTTGGGCTACACAGGACATGGCTCAACATCCGGCTGGTTGTACCTCAACCGTTTTCACTACAGAAGACCATATGTGTAAGCATCTGTTTTAGAAATAGGGAAAAGTTCACTTTTTTGTCTTTGGTAAAAAGATCTTTTCTTTAAACAATAGAAATCTAAGGCAGGCAATTCAGAAACCCCTGTGGGCCATACATGTTGCCCATGATTTCTTTAATTTATCTATATAATAAAACATATGATTTTTTTTCTATTTCTTTCTTTCTTTGTCAATAACTTCTGTAAGGATGAGAATGTTGTGTGTAATTACCCATCTTCTCTATTGCAAATTTGTTTGCAAAATATGGCAATTTGTATGCACAATATAGTGTTTTAGGCTGCAAAATATGTTGGTTAAATTGAAAACTGGAGAAAGTTAGTAACAGGAAAAAACATGAACACTTGGATGGTTTGAGAGTATTATATTACTGTTGCAAACAAATTGTTCTGTTTGCGACTATATGATATTATACAAGAATAAACATATATTAGTCCACTTTACTGAAGTCCTAAATTTTAACATACTTTACATGGCTCTTTCATTCACTGCTGGAATTGTAGCAGAGGCAATTTTAATGTCTGCTGGTTGCAGAGATTGGTAGAAAAAGGGACCTAGACATGTCTTATGAATCTGGCACCAATATATGTGGGCCAGTGATTAGTTAGTTTGAAAGATGCATTGACTAATTAAATATGTCATACAGGGTCTTTAGAGAGTAGGGTTGACCAATTAAGACAACCCACTTACCTTAGGTATATCTATTTTTTTATACTTTTGCCAAGGGCAGGATGTGACACATCGTCAATTTTTAAGCAGAGTACAGTTGGTTTGAATTAAGTTTTCTTTCTTCTAGACTAGTTGTGTAATATACCCAGTATACCTTACTATTTACTCATAACTGGGAGGCGAAGAAGATATGTATTCATGCCTTTCCCAAAGTCCTTAGTGCAAAGTGAAATGCAAACAGAGTTGTATAGGATTGAACTTGAACTCCCAGTTTTATTTTCTATAATGATAACTATTACACTCAGCACACTTCCAATGTAGTATTATTCAACCATGCAAAGGAAGAAAACATTGCTCCCCAGCACTTCTGCCAAGGATCAGAGAGTAGTATCTGTGAAATCTAATTAGATATACTTTCAAAATTTATAATTCTAAAAATCTTTACATATATCTATTTTTTTTAAATTTTGTATTTTTGAGAAAGTAATTAATCTTATAGATTTTTTTTAAAGTAAGAACTTTGTATATTTTACTATTTTTGTATATTTTACTTTGTATATTTTACTTTGTATATACTTTGTATATTTTACTATTTTTTGGAATAAAAACTTGGAATATTTTACATCTTATTGTCTTTGAAATAACTGAGATTTTAACAGTTACAGATAGTACAGTGATCTTAGAAGTGGCAGAGAGTGTCATTTTGGTCTTTAGCAGAACACACAGATATTACTGTGTAGTCCTAGGTAAAAGAACAAAAAAAAAATGAAGCATTAACTTTAGAGATGAGATTAGAGAGTAAAAATAATATATTTTGACTCTTCATTGCCTTCACAAGAAATTGTGGTTGCACACATTTGATGAATCTTTGTTTTCTATAAAAAGATGGGGTCATTCATAGGGCTATGAATAAATAAAAATCCCTATAGTAAAATTAATGCTTAAAATGGAATTTTTGGAGGCCTAAAATTGGTTTGAGCTAGTTTTTACTCTTAAACTGTATTTTGTACTGTAAAAATAAGAGATTTTAATGATTAGATATTAAAGAAAAAAAAAAAAATCACTGAGAGAACATAACAGTTGATAAAAAAAGAGAGCAAGATAGAACTTTGGCAAATGATTTTCCCCAAACTCCAATAAAAATTTTTTACATTTATTATCAGCCTTGATAAACCAGTCACTGACAGAATTAACATTATATGTGTATTTTATAGTCATAATATTATAAATTCATATTTAATAAGCTTATCAATGATTCCCTTGTTGGTTTTCAGTAATTCAATTAAATCTGTTATGATTTATTCAGTATCATTCTGATTTTTATGGCTTAATATCTAAATAAATTATATCTATTTATTTATTTTACACGGAATAAAACATTTAAACCATTTTTGGGCATTATGGTCAGATATTGTTTTATTTCCTTCCCCTTTTTTGAGGTCACATTTAAAATAATGTCTTGAAATTGTCAGAATCTCATTACTTGTATCCATCCTTATAACTTGTTGAACAAGACCATCCGTAGAATCCTTGAAGGCGTTCGGGCAAAAAACTTACAGGCGACATTACTATTTGTCGACTTTACCAAGGCCTTCGATTCCATACACAGAGGGAAGATGGAGCAAATCCTACTAGCATACGGCCTACCAAAAGAAACCGTAGCAGCGATAATGATACTCTACAGAAACACCAAAGTGAAAGTATGTTCACCAGATGGAGACACGGAATACTTCGACATTGTTGCAGGAGTACTACAAGGAGACACACTAGCCCCGTACTTCTTTATCATCTGTCTAGACTATGTGCTTAGGACTTCGATCGACAAAATCAGAGAAAATGGCTTCGAGCTGACTAAGAGAAGAAGCAAAAGGTACCCCGCAAAAACAATCACGGACGCCGACTACGCTGATGACTTGGCGTTACTAGCGAATACGCCTAATCAAGCAGAGACACTACTGCATAGTCTGGAACGAGCCGCAGCTGGCATTGGCCTCCATGTCAATGCAAACAAAACTGAATATATGTGTTACAACCAAACGGGCAACATTGCCACACTAGACGGAGCCTCTCTGAAACTAGTAGACAAATTCACCTACCTAGGAAGTAGCGTCTCATCAACCGAAAAAGACATCGACACACGACTGACGAAGGCATGGACAGCTATCGATAGGCTCTCGATCATATGGAAGTCGGACCTAACGGATAAAATGAAACGCAGTTTCTTCCAGGCAGCGGTTGTGTCGATACTGCTATATGGATGCACCACATGGACGCTAACGAAGCGGCTGGAGAGGAAACTAGACGGAAATTACACAAGAATGTTGAGAGCAGTATTAAACAAGTCCTGGCGACAACACCCCACGAGACTTCAACTATACGGACACTTGCCCCATCACGAAAACTATACAAGTTAGACGAACCAGACACGTGGGACACTGCTGGAGAAGCAAGGACGAGCTCATAAGCGATGTACTCCTGTGGACCCCCACTTATGGATGTGCAAAAGTAGGACAACCAGCACGAACTTACATACAGCAACTATGTGAGGACACAGGATGTAACCCTGAAGACCTGCCGGAGGCGATGAATGATAGGGAGAAATGGTGAGAGAGGGTCAGGGATATCCGCGCTGGCGGCGCGACATGATGATGATATAGTTTTTAGATGTGTATTTAGAAATAAGTTCAAAAGTTTGTAAAAATGAAAATACTTTTCATACACATGCACAACAATGTAGATAGTCTCTAAATGTGTACATGAAATGAGCTTTGGAGTAAAGGTCTCTAAAATGAAAAAGTTCCTTTTGATACACACAAATGTATATATAATAAAGATGAAAGTAATGATATAGTGTATTTAGATATGCTTTTGATTGGTTGGTTGGTTTGTTGGGTTTTATGGCATATCAACCTTTGTAGGTTATTTAACGCCAAATCCATTTTTATGTAAATAATATGTTCTATTTAAAACAATTCAGTTTAGCATAAGTACACAGTTTAATTATCAAAAACATTTCTATTTCAAATAATTCAGTTAAGCATAAGCACGCAGTTTAAATGTAAGTACGGTTTAATTGTCAAAAACTTTTCTATTTCAAGCTATTCAGTTTACGCAAACAATTCAGTTTAGCATAAGTATGCTGTTAGTTCTATTTAACCCATATTTAACCCTATCAGGTGCTACCGCTTCGGGCCAGAGTGGACCTGGGAGCGATGGCAATGAAGGGGTACTCTGCATTCCCCAAAGCTTCAGCACTGCTGGAACCTCACCATCAGACTGTTTAGTGTCATATCCAGGACACTCGTTTGGTGGTGGGGGTCTTACCCCTCCGCAGAGGTGCAGTCAGTGTATTCTACAACCCCAGCTGACTGGGCAAGATATACTTTTGAGATGTATATATAAAATAAGCCAGGATGTGCACTTAGCATAATGGTTATTGTAAGTGAAAATGAAATTGGTAACCAAACTTTAAATCTTAAATAAAGCTGATTGCATTTAACTTTGTGCTAATGCTTTTGGTCAAGGCATGAATCCATCTGTTCCTCCCGGCTATGAGTAAATAAGGTAAACTGGGCTCTTTAATCTTGGTAAGACAGCTAGTCAAGAAGAGAAATATTGAATTTAAAATAGCTCTACTCCACTTAAAAATTGATCTTGTGTTGCAACTTGTTCATGGTGAATAGGCTGGGTAAATACATGATGAAATAAGCTATGGAGTAAAGTTCGGTGAAAAGGAAAATTATTTTGATATACCTTTACATAGATGATAATCAGGATATTAATATAGTAGAGACATACAGTCTTTAGATGTACGCATGAAATAAGAATTTCATTGATTGATTTTGATGGCTTGTCAACCAGTCTTGGGTTATTTTATGGCTAGAGGTTAGAGCAGTAATTCCCAATGTGGGGTGCATGGTAATATTTTCGTGGGGCTTGTTTAGAGACCAAGTTAATAGCCTTTTAAGCTTCCTTCCTGTGAATTGCAGTAAAATTTTGATTATGTATGAATTAAATATTACCGAGGGGCACCAGGATTTTAGAAATACCAAAGTGGATCATGACTCAACATTGGTTGGGTAGCAACTAGGTTAAAGGATTGCATTCATTTTACATTTTTTGTGTAAGGATTTTTTGTAGAAGATTTTTTTGTTCTGGCTTTGATCAAATAGACATGATTTCTAAACAGTTCTATTTGACCCATAGATGGGGCTCTTAGTTTAACAGGTACTATCACTTCATGTCAGAGTGAATTTTGAAGTAATGGCAATGAAGGGGTTCTCTACACTCCCCAGATTTCCAGGATTGGAATCTCACCATCAGATGTAGTTTAGTGTCATACCTAGGACAACTCTTTTTTTTTTTTTTTTTTGGTGGGGCGGGGATTTTATCTCTTTGCAAGGGATACAGTCAATGTATTTTATGCTTCACTGATAGGGTGATAACATTTTGAGTGAAGGTCTGTAAAAAAAAATACTTTTGATGCACCCTGATATACAGATCTTGTCACTATAATTGACACCTTTTGATTTTCTTGCTATATCTTCAGAAATAAATAATCCAGCTGTGCTATTACATTCACTTTTGCACTAATACCCTTGGGAAAGGTATGAATCCCTTTATTCCCTCAGTTTTGGGTTAAATAATATCACTACTGCTCATTTACATGGATGGCTTTGGCATTAAATAACCCATAAAAGTTGATATGCTATTGAACAAAGAAACTGAGGAAATAGATAGAAAGAAGCAATTTTTTTATCATCATTTGCTGTTCTTTATCAACCATGAGTTGTTACTAGACCAAATCTGTTTCATTAGATTTTTTTGGAAGGAGATATTCTATATTATGTACTAAAAGTTCATGGGTACCAATAATTGTGACCAGAACTGTATATATGTATTTACCCAACCCCTCCACACAAGTTCAATTTTAAGCAGTGTTTAACAGGTTTGAATTCAATGTTTTCCTTTTCCTAGACCAGTTGCCATATTAAGATTAAAGAACCCAGTCTGCCCTACTATTTACCTATAGCTGGAAGAAGAGTTGTTGTGTTTATACCTTTCTCAAGATTATTAGCACTCTCTGAAATGCAAAAAGCCTAGTCCAGGATTTGAACTCTGGTCACTTTATCCATTTTCAAAAATGATAACCATTACACCATGAGTACCTCCATCAAATGTGTGTGTGTGTGCATGTGTGTGTGTGTATGTGTCCATGTGTGTGTGGTCATGTGCTCAGGGTGGTTGATTTCAAATTGAAAGCAGAGTAATGATCTGATCAGTTTCTCTTACATCTGCATAGAGAATAATGATTTAACACTTCATAAAGGCAGTGTTTGTTAATGAAGTTAGTGAACGAAGGAAAAAGAAATTTTGCAGTTTTTAATTAAGTAGCTTTAAGATTATTAATATCCCAGGTTTTGACTTTTTCTTTTTCATTAAATTTTCAAAACTCATTCCAGCAAATAACACATTTTGTAAATGTTGGCTTAAAATCGCTCTGTGTGTGTGTGTGTGTGTGTGTGTGTGTGTGTGTGTGTGTGTGTGTGTGTGTGTGTATGTATGTATGGGCTTGCAGTAAAATCATGATGTATGAGTATATGAATTTATGTATATATGTATGTATGTGTGTGTAAATGTCTTTGAGAGTATATACCTATATATGTATCTATAAGTATATGCATTTTTATGTGTGTGTGAGAGAGAGAGAGAGAGAGTGAGTATATGCTTGTATAAGTATATACATTTATGTGTGTGAGTAATATATATATATCTATATATATATATGAAAGGACACTGATTACATTTTATATATACACACATGATAGAAATTTCCTTTTGTATAAATATGTATTCCTCAAGCAACTATAAAAAATATATATCTTTATGGAGATGTGTGTATGTATGTGTGCTGGCTGTAACAGGATGCTGTGTTTATTTGTAAAACATGTTTGTATAAATGTGTATTCCTATGTATATAAGTAAGTAAGTAAAGTTGGTGATTTTAGTTGAGGGTGACCCGAAGGCTCCCTTATGAACTTTGAAAGTGTGTTTACAATCTTAGCTTTTATTCAAGTATTTTTTAACATAGAATCTACATATACAACTCATAAATTCAATCAATTGCTTTAAAATGTATATTTTAATGTGTGTGTGTATACGTATAATATTGATCATGTTTAATATCCCTATAAAGATATATATTCTCATAGATGCTCCAGGAGTATATATTCATGTATCATAAGGACATTTCTATGATGTGTGTATATATTAAATGTAATTGGTGCTCTCTCTCATATATATATATATATACACACAAATTTATGCATATACTCATACTGATATATATATATATATATAAGCATATATTCTCACTCACACACACACATATCTGAATCTATATATTCCTATCCTCATACATACATATATAGGCATATACTCTCTCACACATTTATATATTTATATGAGTATTTCATAAATAGGTGTGAGCATACATACATACATATATATACATATATATATATATATATATATATATATATATATATATATATATATATAAATGATAGATTTTGATGAATCTGACAAAATGATAACATTTTTTATCATATATACTGTTATACAGAGATATTCATATATACTTACACATTCACAGATATGCATAGACTTGTAGGCATATGACCTCATGCACATATATATGCATACACATTCACACTTATATATATATATATATATACTCCCATATTTACACATATATTCATATACTCTCAAATACATATGTACACATACATAGTCATATAATCTCCCACATACATTTATATATGCATATACACTCCTGTAGATTTATACTGTCATACTTATAGATTTGTATCTGTATATATTTTTTGAACATATATGTTTATATAGGTATACACACATCTTTATGTATTTGCCAAGGTTTTACAATACAGGTGTACTAACATATATTGAATATATGTAATCATTTCCATTTCATGTAGATATATCTGTTTTGTGTCAATGACTTCATAGCATTAGCAAACTAAACATAAAATAACTGCTGTAAATACAATCATTTCTCAACAAATAGCTATATTCCTTATGATTATCAGTGCTGAAATTGCCAAACTTACAATTCACTAATGTTATAAATATTGATGTATTTGAACATGCAACACTCCAAGTAAAGATTGCCACTGTTCAAGTCGTAATAATAACCGTAGTAGTATTTTTCTTCCTTTTTGTATTTTTTATTTTCTAGCATCAGTTTCTCTTCTAACCCTAAATTCTGATTGGTTCACTGCCATACACCATCCTTGGTTGGAGTGTACAATCTTTCGTAGTCTCTTAATTATTTCCATTTTGGATTAATTGATCAACAGGAGCAGAGAAATTTTTTGAAAAGTGCCAACATGACCCTCCTCAATGTAGGTAGGTTCAAGTTTTACTAAAAAAATGTATTCTTTCTTTGTTTTTCTATCGTTTGATTAATTATGCTAAGGTATTATTATTATATTTCAAACATCTTAAGGGTGCTTTATAAACCTTAAAACTTTTAACAGAATTTAATGAATATATAAAAGACAATTACAGGCAATGACAATAAATATATGCTTATATTCTAGTTATTTATTTATACGCTAGCTGAAGTATTCATCTGTACGAGGTAAGACGTGACAATTTGGATAGTAAATACATTGACACTAACAGACAAATGTTAAACATCCCTTTTGCTTATTTTATTTTTCTAAGCCATGTCTTTCTTACGATCCTTTTTCTAATTAATGATGTATGCCCAAGAATTTCTTACTTGGCTTCTTTGTTTTTAATGCCATATCAACTTTTGCGGGTTATTTTATAACAAAGCCATCCTTCTAGAAGAACAGTAGTGGTACTATTTAACTCATATCTGGTGGGGATAAAGATTTTCATACCTTTCCCCAAGGGTATTAATTTGAAAGTGAACATAATAGTGTGACTGGAGTTTGAACTCACTTACTATGATGTCATAGTCTAGCACATTAGCCACTGTACTGCAAGGTTTCCTCCCTGTTACAAAAAGAAATTGGTGCTATAAAAGATAAGTCTACTTAAAGAGGTTTACCAATTATATTATTTTATATTATCTTATGAAGATAATACTTTTCTATATAAAATTTCATAGTTTTGTAGAGAAATATAAAAAAAATTGAGTGTGTCTCTTAAGAGATTAATCAGTTTAAACATTTTTGTTTTTAGTTTAGATTGTTAATCTTAACTAACAACACAATGTATTTCATATCTCCAGCTTGAAAAACTACCTATAAACCTGACAAATAATGCTTAATTAAATCAGAATAATTATTTTAGTTAGACGATTTGAAAATTTGTTCTTTTTAAGGTTCGAAATTCAAATTCTGTAGGATTAGTTACTTATTGCAGGAATATGGCTTCCTGCTAATTGTTATTTAGAGATCCCTTCTTGATAAGAGCCTTCTTTTTTTGAGGAAGAAAAATTAGAACCTTTTCTTGGGTTTAATAGGTCTGCATATAAAACAAACTCTTCCCAATTATTAGTCGAGATTAATTTTCTTGTTGAAAGCTGAAAGCACAAAATGTAATACAACAAACCAGTTTCATTCTTTCTGTTAGATGGTATGAAATCTTATTTAGAGATTGAAATAATGTTTTAATCTCATGAAATTATCACAATTTGAGAAAAATATACATTTTAAAGAAAAAAAAAAATATCCTCACATACACACACATTCTATTTTATAGTCACACAAGATGTAAGTATTTTTTTTTCTTTTATACAACTTTTAAGAATATTATTTGCAAAGGAAAGGATTTATCACATGGAAATTTTTTATTTCTTTGACAAAATATACACACATTCCTTATATACCAATGTACTTGGCTTAATGTCCCCATCTTGGTCTGCCCTGTCGGCTGGTGGAGCTGTAGAGTATGCCAACTGCACCTCTACAGACGGGTAAGATCCCTCCTCTAAGAGTGTTCTTGATATGACCCTAAACTTAATCTGATGGTGAGGCTCAAGTCCAAGAGTTAGGGGAATGTGAAGTACCCTTTTATTATCATTACTCTCTGGTCCACCCTGACCCAGAGTGGTAGTACCTGTTCGGGTCCCATCTATGGATCAAATAGAACTATTTAATCATTTACTATACTTGAAACCATTTAACTGTGTGGTAACAAATGAGCCCTCACTTATTTGAAAATTAAGTTACTTACAAACTATTCGCTTACAAATCATTTTATGTATAAATAGGATTTAGCATTAAATAACCATCAAGGATTGACCCAAGTAACTTCACCTAACCCCACTTGATCATTACACTCAAATGTTTTGGCTGTTATGTTCTATGGCCTTTTTCACATGTATTTTAGTCAGTAAGCTTTTGTGAATTTTGAACTAAAACCTTTATTTAATCCATGTATTTAAATTTTTTGTTTTGTTTTGCTGTTCTTGTTTCGAAGGTATCTGATATCAGTTAAATCTTCTTTGTCAATTTATATTATACTTAACTGTATAACCTTAGCGCAATGTTCATTTGGGTAAGGCCCCAAAATGCCCTGGTCTGTGTCACACTGTCATGAAGGCACTGGACTACTCTAATTCTGATTCTTCCTCTTTGGTACCAAGAGGGAGGTCCTGCAACAGGGTTGTAATCCCTGGCTCAGCTCATTTTTCTGTGCCATGTCCTGGTAATATACAAAGCTCTCTGCTTCGATGTTGCACAAGGCCGAATGAATGGGGCGCCCAATGAGACTGTGGCATGTCCTGTCTGAAGACAAGAATATGGCTAAAGGAGAAGAACAGATACTACATAATCCCTGTTAGAAATTAATTCATCTTTATAGTGTTGCTTGTCAGTCTTTTCTCCTGAAGCAGAATATTTTACTTTTTGATCTGACTTAGAGATTGGAATTACTCATGCTATAATCTCTTTAGTTTATAATATGTATTTACCCAACCCCTCTGCTGTGGACAGGATGTGACACAAGATAAATTTTTGTCAAATTTTGTTGGGTTATTTAATTTCAAAATCAATCCCTGTGTTTTTGTTAAGTATATAGTTTCAAGTAACTAAAAATTTGAATCATTTGTAAAAGATTATAGTTTCAAGTATGTACTTAGCTAGTTCAACTTTTAAGCAGAGTACAGCAGACTGTAATTCAGTTTTCCTTCTCCTGGACCAGTTGCCTTATGAAAGCTAAAGAATCTAGTCTGCCCTACGATTTACTCATAGCTGAATAACATTCATGTCTTCCCAGGAAGAACAGGTGCATTCATGTCTTTTGTGTGAAGTGAAACACAAATAGTTTTGTCTAGGATTTGAACTCTGGGCACTGATTCTATTTCCTATGACATCTCTTAGTTTGGAGTAAGAAGTCTAAAATGGAGAAAATATAATACTTTCATGAAAGTTTCAAATTTAAATTTCTCTATTCAGTTCAGTCTTAAAAGGATTGAGCTGGTTAATTAGTTTTAACATTCTCTCATAAATTTAGAGTCTTTAAAGTTTGTTTTATAACTTTAGCAAAAATAAAAGGAAAAAAACATTGTTAGCCAGTTGTGTAATTGATATCAAGTGGTACCTGTACTGATTTTGATTTTTGCTAATTAATTGCAATTCATATTTTACTGATAAACTTACCTGCTAGACTGCTTACTTTGATTAATCACTTGCTGCCTTGAAGTTTCAAATTACTCTTCTCCCAACTGTCCCATGTTACCTATGTCCATTTTCCTCCTTTTCTGACTTGCTGTTGGTTATTACAAATCAGGTTAATTTAAATGAAATCATTTTAAGGTAGAATTTGATCTGCTCACTTTGAGCTTCTGTCACTGAGTAAAGATACATTAAATTTTACTTTTGAACTTTCTTGGCTCATTTGCTCCTGTGACTTTCTTATCCAATAAAAGTAGAGCTCTCAAATGATCTTGGGGGTCATCACATGTGAGTTACACTCATTTGACCCTGTGGTTTTTGTAATCATTTTAAACTATCTACACTTCATGCTAATTATAGATTTCACCAATCTATTATTTACCTCTTGTTATTTCTCAATCAAAAAAATTAAAGTTTGGGGGGGTGTTCATATAGTCTTTCTCAGTTCAGTTTAAGTCTTAAAAAAAGTACAAGTTTTTATTTGCATTTAGTAAATATCTGTGCATATATATTTATATATTGGCCTAATGAGTAGAGTGTTCGCCAATGGTCTGGGAGACAAAGGTTCAATCCTAGGTTGAGTCATACCAAAGAATCAAGTGGAGCAATCCAGGGAAAGGAGTAGTGTCCTCCCCTACACCTTGGTGTAGTAGCTATTGAAAAGGGAGCCTTTGGGTTACTTTACTTTTTACTTTATATATTTATGTATGAAGCTGAAAGAAGATGAAACTTAATCTTATAGAAATGAAAATTAGTGACTTCTGCATTAAATTTCTTTGGATATTTCTATAAAATTTTGATTAGATCATGTACCCAGAGCTATTTAGGCTTTATCAGTAGATTCAGCCATTAAAAAATATTTGTTCACTTGTATACAACATAATAGTAAAACTGTCTTTCACTCTAACCACCGATCCACCTCTTATGTGCAATTGTTTATAAAAATTATTGTACTTCTTTTATTGTTATAAGTACTAATATTGGGGGTCTGGTGTTAAAACTATTTGGGGATTTTACTGACATTTACTACAAAGTTTATTACATGTACACATGTAAAGACTGCCTGTTACTTCACCACAAACACACACATATTTTGTAAAAAGAAAATGACTATTTGGAGAGAAGAATAAGCAAGTTGAATTCATCAGAAAACAATCAAATATCTAAAAAAGTGCTCAATATTCGCATAAAGCAGATTTTTAGAAAAAACCAAAATATTATGTTTGTTGGTGTATATATTGATTCATTTTTACCAACCAATTTCCATTGACATTTTCCTGAAGATCTTTTCAATGAAACCTAAGTAGCAAACTTCAGCTGTTTTATTTATATATATATATATATATATATATATATATATATATAGTGAATATTAGAAAATATCTAAAATTCTTTTCATAGATTTTTACTGTAAAGCTTATTTCCATTTATTTATTTTTAACTGTGTGACTCCATTACATTATGAACATTATATATATATATATATATATATATATATATATATATATATATATATATATATATATATATATATATATATATATATATATATATATATGGTAAACAGATGAGAATTAACAATTGTTTAAAAACTGATTAATAAATCAAAAAGTAATTAATTACTTTTAGTTTATTTATATATATATATATATATATATATATATATATATATATATATATATATATATACATGATATTCAACTGTATTTTGGGGTTGTAGAATACACCGACTGCATCTATGCAGAGTGGTAAGACCACCCAACGAGTGTCCTGCATATGACACAAAACCATCTGATGACCAGGCTCAAGTAATGCTAGAGCTTTGGGGAATGCAGAGTACCTCTCCATTACCATTGTTCTCAGGTCCACTCAGACCCGGTGTGGTAGGACCTGATAAGGTCTTATCTATGGGCAAAATAGAACTATTTGACATTTAAACCGTGTTCAAACAAATGATTTGTGTTGAATTGACTTGTTTGAAATTGAACTGTTTGATCATTTAACTGTGTGTAAACAAATGACTGATAGTTAATTTAATTGTTAGTGTTGAAAAGATTTAACTGTATGCAAACAAATGATTGATCGTGCGTAGAATTATATGTATGAGATAGAAATAAGTGAAACCATTTAACCGTGTGCAGAAAAAAAAGAATGATCTCAAGCTCAGTCAAAAATGTTTTTTACAAAATGTGTTTACAAATCATATATTTGATATAAATGTATAAAGTGGGTTTGGCATTAGATAACCTACAATGGTTGATGTGCCATAAAGCCAAACCAAACCAAACCAAATCAACTGTATTTTTTCTTTCAGATGTTATGATAGTAGATACAAGTGTTAAGATTCTGACAATTTTGAGGTATTATTTTAAACTGAGCTTCAAACCTACTAAAGTTGCTTACAGGATTTAGAAAATGGAAAGAAATAAAACATCAGGTTTTAGTGCCTCAAAGTGGTTTAAGCATTTTAAAGTTGGCAATTTGTCCCTTGAAATAAAATAGAGAAACAACTTACCATTTATTGTCAATTATAATACTGCATCAATACTGATAAGACATGACTTCCATTGTTTGAAAACTTAAAAAAACAAAACAAACTAGAATGGTTGAAAAATGCCATTTCTAAAATTTTATATGAGCTTTAAAAACATATGGATGGTGGTGAGGTGTTTCCTTGAACTTTTAGCTGATTAAACCATAAAAATACTTTTGATGGAACCTAATAAATATCCCTTTGGTTGAAGTATTGTATTTATGTTTGCATTGTCTCGTTTGATGTGTACTTAGCTATACCATGTATTTATTATTTTCTAGACAACCTATCTTGTCTAGAACCTGTTCCATGATGATACAGATGCTTTTATTGAAGAAGGAGTGAAGGATTCTAATTAGCATTTCATGGTGATCTTTATTATATCAAGAATTTGAATGATTAAAAATGACGCTCAGTGTAAATGCACACCCTATAAAATTCAGTAGCAAATTGAATATGAAATTGCTTTATTCTAGCTTATATTATTCTAAGAGTTTTGCTTTGATAAAAATCTTATTACATGCTGTTTTTGCTGGGTGATGATATAAATATTTATATATATATATAATATATATTATAACTTATAGATAAATACAGTTCTCACAATATTTTTTAGAGAAAAATCAATTTTCTTCTAAATAAAAGATATCAGTATTTCATTATTTCCCGTGGAACTTTGAGCAGTCAAAACAAATATCATCAGGTGTTATTTAAAACCAAACTCTAGACCATTGAAATTTGATAACTAAAAATATGAAGATGTAGCAATTCAAAAATAAATATACCCCTTATATTTTGTTTCTGTTTTATTTTTAGCTATATAGTTTGATAATAATAAATACCTAATAATATCCACTTTGATTGCATCATGTTCTACTGGAAATAACAAAATCCTGTTATCTTTAGTTTAGGAGAAAGCTAAACAATTATATATATATATATATATATATATATATATAAAATATGTGATTACGATTAAAATTTAATGCTAAAACCATTTTTAATCTATAAAATCTTTACAGTGCTCAGTACTTGAATACATAGAGAAATATCACAATATATTTCAAATATAAAATAATGTCATCATTATATTACAAATATAAAATAAGATAAAAACTCTGGACTCACCTGAGGATTGAAAGCGTGAAGCTCTGAGTCATGAGCTTTTCTAAAGTTTTATATCTTATTTTATATTTGAAATATATATAGTGTGTATGTATGTGTGTATATAAATAAATAAATAAATATATATATATATATATATATATATATGGTGTATATTGTATTGAATTATCTATATTTGTAGTTACTTGCTTATTCATGTTGTTGACATGTGAAATCAGTATGATATGTTTCACCTGTTTGTCATCACCAGATCAACCCTTTTCATTTATCAACAGCCTTGTAACTTGCATTGTCTGTCTACCCGGTCTCCATCTCCACCCGCCTTATTTTATTTTATTTTATTTTTTTATCTATCCAGCTTGTCTCGCTATGTCCGTTTTCTTCCTTTACCTTCTCCACACAGCCTTTACATTCTGTACTCCTCTACCCTGCTCATTCCTTTCAGATCAATACGACACAGCAGATATCTCTTCAGCTTTCCTCTCACTCTCTCTCCCTCTCTCTTGCAACTGCGTTTGTGGAAACATTTGCTGCTGGATGTTGGGGAGGGTATATGTGTGTGTGTGTGGTGGAAGTGGTACGACATGGGGGGCAGCCGGTGCAGGCATGATGGAATGCAGTTGCAACAAATGGCACAAAATTGTCTCTACACATTTCTTGTT
This sequence comes from Sepioteuthis lessoniana, assembly GCA_963585895.1. NCBI lineage: Eukaryota > Metazoa > Mollusca > Cephalopoda > Myopsida > Loliginidae > Sepioteuthis > Sepioteuthis lessoniana. The sequence goes on from OY757917.1 coordinate 66,455,747, forward strand.
TGCTCGTATTTTTCTTTTTTCTTTTTTTTTTTCTTTTTGGAGAAATTGGTTGCAAAAATTACCGTATTTGATAGCATATTAGATGCCTCCTCCTTTATTTCACTTATTTTATTTTTCTTAATATCTCCTGGGTCTTATATGTGAAATTGAAGTATCTGGTTGATTGATGTTTATCCAGACACCTTAGACTAAAACACTTGTAAAAATTCCAGATAATAGTATGAGATTGTGTTGAAACAGAAATACTTATATAAATGAATGAAGTTGTTCCGTATTAGACTGCCAACTTCTTGTTTGTTTATTGATTGGTTTTATAGCTTATCAACTCTTATTATTTAATACTGAATGAAGTCAATCTTTTTTGCATACAGTTACATGGTTTTAAGTAACTAATGATAATAATCATTAGTAAACAATTATAACTTCAACTAACTACAAGGTGTTTAAAAAAAATTGTTATCATCTGAAATGTACAGGGTTTTTCAGAAAAATCAATATCACTTCATAATCTAATCACTTGACCAATTCTTTGATTTCAAATTTTAACAGCACGTGTAGAAACAACTCAAAATATTATATTTAATGTTTAAACACTTTTTCTTTTTCAGTGAATGGCCTTTCTAAACCTGAAAATAAAATAAATCAAACCTAGAATTTTTTGTTGTTTTTAAACTGCTGTTTAAATGTAAGATCATTTGAACGAGAATTGGTCGAGTTATTAGATTATGAAATGATATCAATTTTTCTGAAACACTCTGTATTCTTAATACTAACAATTTTCATACAGTTTCAAGTATTTCTACCTAATTCTAATAATTTTTGAACAGATCTATTTAACCCATTTATGAAAGCCTAACGGGTACTACCTCTCCAGGTCAGGGTGAACCTGTGAATAATGGTAAAAAAAGAATGACTTCATACGACTCAAAGCCCTAGAAATAAAGCCTCGCTACTGGATGCAGTTTAGTATCATACCAAGAACATGCTGACTTATTCATGTATTTGTGTATAAATAAATATATTCTTCCAATGAATTTTCATGCATTAAAGGAGAATCAGATTTCTTGGTATTTAAAATTCATATCTTTTTTTCCATTTGAAAATCACAAACTATTATGCCTTAGGGAACATTCATTGTTATTCAATGATTGTTTCTTGACGTGGAAATAGCCATTCTTTATTTAAGTGCAACATAAATGAGGATGTGTGTGATAGTAGCTTGTTGTTATAAATATTTAAATTATGATACTGGATTTGGTATTTATGACCCTAGCTAAAAACTTGCCCTACAGATAAAATTTTGAGCTAGTAACTCCAAACTATATTTTTGTGAGGACTTATTAGTTGTAAACATTATTTAAAGGTCAACATTTGTAGTTCCAGTAATCTTTGTTCATACTACAAATGTAAACACAAAAGATTTTTTAAGTCTTGATGTTTTTAGTGACTGGAAAAAAAATCATAGCTTTGGTTTTTGGCTTGGAAAATTCCAGATAGATGTCTACTTTATACAGTTAAAGATAGATAAAGATTTGGTTTAGATAGCTCAAAATAAGGATCCAGTTTAACATTATTCTTACTGTAATTATTTGTGTATAAAATGCATTCTTGTATAACTGGCAACCCCTAACTTAGGATTACACAATTCTAGAAAGAAAGTATATCTTATGTACAATATGCACTGACTTCTAAAATTTGTAGAAGTTAAATTTAATGTGAATTTAGCAGATGTTAAACTTTTTATCTGGTTTGTACTGATAAAAAAATAGAAACTATATAGTTTAGATTATATTTTGAAACACAAAATTTACATAGTATTCAAAGCAAATGTACCAACATGTTCACACAAAAATAAACCAAAGTTGCATAAAAAATTCACACTAAGAAAAACAAAATTATAAGCAAAAATACATTCCAGTGGCTTGGGACTATTTCTCTATAGCAGTGTAAAACAGAAGTGAATATTATTGTCGTGATGTCTATTATTCACATTGCTGCCTAGTTAGCTGGGGCAATAGAATACTCCAACTGCATCTTTGCAAAGAGGTTAGACCCCCTACCTCTCACTAATGAGTGTCCTGCATATGACACAAAACCATCTGATGACCAGGCTCCAGTGTTAGAGTTTTGGAGAATGCGGTGTACCCCTTCATTGCCATTGCTCCTAAGTCCACTCTGGCTCCGGAGTGGTAGCACCTGATAGGGTCCTATCTATGGGTCAAATAGAACAGTTTGGCATTTAAACTATGTGCAAATAAATGATTGATGCTAAATTGAATTGTTAGAAAAAAAACTGTCTGATCATTTAACTGTGTGTAAACAAATGACTGATGTCTAATTGAATTGTTTGTGATACATAGCAATACTTGGAACCATTTAACTGTGCAAATAAACGAGTTATGTTGAATAGATTTACTAGTGTGTTTGCAAATGAATGAATAGTGTTGAATAGAATATTTATGTTAAAAAACAATGTTTGTAACCACTTCACCATACACAAACAAATGATTGATATTTAAATAGAATTATTAATGTTAGATAGCAATTATTGAAACCATTTAACTGTGAAGAAACAATACCAATACTAGAGTGCAAACGAATTAGTTGTAACTCATCTAAAAATCAAATTACCTGCAAACAGTTCACTTACAAATCATATATGTATATACATTTAAATGTGTACAAACAAATGATTTATAGTAAGTAGGATTATTCGTGTTAGATAAAAATGCATGATAACATTTGACTGTGTGCAAAAAAAATGAGCTCAGGCTCATTTAAAAATGTTATCTCTAAATGTGTTTACAAATCATATATTTAACATATATGTATAAAGAGGATTTAGCTCTAAATAACTGACAATGATTGTTATACCATAAAACCCAACCAACTTTCACTCTGACAGCAGTGAAGCTGATTAAAATGTACTTAATATCTATGTGAATAGTTTTTTCTTAAAATGCAATGTTTGGTTAGTGATGTAATTTTTTTCTACACTTTTGTTAGTTTGAATATGATTCACTTTTGGTCATGCCATTCTGAATTGAGCAATGCACGTGGCTGGATAAGATATTTCATTCTTGTGTTTGATATACACCCCTAACTTTTAGGTTTCAAAATCTTGAAAAAACTGTGATTGATGCATAAATAATTATGGTACCTTGCAAATTGAAACACTCATTAAAAACTTTAAAAAAAAAAAGGTTGGAAATTTCTAAATCTAATATGTTAAAAACATTCCCCAGCATCAAGTTGTTATCCACAGAAAATTTCATGACCTGAGTTTTGGCAATCCTTGATTTATGCAATTATAGACACGTGAATAAAAAGACAGGTCTACAACAGGTTTGACTTCTGAGTTTTCCTTCTCTTTGACTGGTTGCCATACTAGGTTAAAGACTGCCCTACTATTTGTCCATGGCTGGATAGAGAATAGTTGGATTCATTCCTTTCCCTGAAGAATTAGCAATATCTAAAATGCAAACAACCTTGTTCAGGTAGCTGAGTCCATTTCCTATAGCAATAACAGTTACACCATGAATGAATCCTCTACTTTATATGACCAATCAACTCAGGCATCAGTTTATTATTGTGCTTCTTCTGTGTGTTATAGTTCCTGTGGAAATCTTTTTTACCTATAAATTTCATCAAGTTTATGGGCATATTTATAGTTCAAATCCCATTAAAGAAGCTTTAACCATCTATTTTTAGAATTTGATTTCTGAATGTATTGTTTAGACCAGGCGTCTAAAACTCAAGGACTCAAAAGGGTTACATCCTGGGGGGTAGGCAGAGCTGACCAAAAGTGAGATGAGGAGGTGATTTCCCTCTGTTATAAGGCTGCTAATTATTTTTTTAATCAAAATGAATATGCATTTGATAGTAAGTAGGATATGTGAATTTATACAAAATGTAGGGGAGCAAATTTAATGTTTCAAATTTTTCTTAATTCCATTTTTACTTTTGGTAAATTACCTTTTTTCTTTTTTCATTTTTGATAAGTTCTTTTTTTTCCCCATTTTACTGCATTTCATGGGTAAATGGCAATAGATTGTATTATCAATATTATTAAAACAGAGAAAGCAAAATTCAAAGTTTTATTTCATTTAAAGAAATGGCATATAATTTCTGTTTATTTAACAATCCACCCTCAAACATCTATAATTTTCTATTTGTCTGTGTTGTCTGTCATCCATGCCAATGTTATGAAACAAAAAAAAATTTCTCATGTTTTGTTGTGTGAGTTCATCTTTTTTAATAATTTTAGTCATTCCTTCACTACAAGAAGTCTTTGAAAAAAGCCAATGTAAATTTCATTAATATTCTTATCAAGAATTTGTTTTCATGTATAAAAAATTGGATTATTTCCATTTTTCAGCTTTTAATCTCGAAGTGAAAGTGACTAAAATATCAAAATATATTTTACCCTTATCTGGGAAGAAACATGTTCATGGTTGAGGGACAACTTACCAAATTTTAGGAAAATATCAGTCATAAAAATGGTTTTGTTGCATGCTATTGAAAAGTAGTTTGCAGGTTGTATGTTTAAGACTCCTTGGTTAGATCAGATCTTTCCTGATAAAATGAATTGTTTAAATAACTTACAAAAGCTTTTCTAAATTATTTAAATGATTTACTAATCCATTTGTTTTAGACAAAATGGTCACCATATTCCAGTATTTGTATAAAGTTGAATGAAAAATGTTTCCATGAATGAATAATTCAATCCTGTTTACCAGGGCTGGATTTTGGACTTAAGAGGCCATAGTCTAATAAAATTTGGGATTCCATTATAAATGTTTGACTCCGACTTCTGTGTTTATTAAAAAGGGTATAATTTGTTTAATTCATACAATATTGAGTAATTTTGCACTTATCTCAGATCTGTGTTCAAAGAAATGTAAAATTGGACAAAGTTTATGCAAAGTAGATCAAATTATGCCAAACTATGAAAGTTACTTAAAAATCCATATGTATATGAAGATGTATCAAAATCTAAATCCATCAAATTTAAAAGACCCACTCCAATTCGTGGGTCCCAAATACTCTAAATTGTTTCAAATTAGTTTAAAGGAGTCCCATTGAATGTGAAACTAAACAAATCCCCTGTGTTTTTATATCTTTATGTTTTGTTTAGTTTCATCAGAGGCCCAAAATGAGAGGACCCTTGCGAGTTGCTGCCCTTACTAGCCCATATATAAATCTAATGCTGACTATTAATTTAAAAAGTATCTTCTCCATTTATAAAAACAAGTGAATATTTTGCATATAAAATATACTGGGGTCATATTAGGGTATCTTAATAGATATATGCATATATATATATATATTTCTTTGACATTTTCTTATTTAACCTTAAATTTTAATTGATTAAATATTATTGTATGTGAATGGAGTTTGACATTAAATCTGAACAGAAAAAAACCTTGACATTTCATCTTTCTACTGGATCTCCAAAACAGGATTCTTGATAATTCTTTAGTGGATTTTTGAAATTTATAACTTTTAATTATGGGGAATGTTCAAAAAGTATAGTACAGATAGGCATAAATCTAGTGGAATTAAAACATTATGAAAGAGATATACACTACTTCTTGTAACATCCAAAGCAGTGCATACATATGTGATATCACTTCAAAATGACTGCCACCAAAAACATTGGACAAACATCAATCCATACTGTTGCTAGGGCTTAGAATATGTTGACTTTATTCCCTGCAGAGGGGTAAGACCATTCCCCACAAAATATGGGTGTTTTGTATATGAAACTAAACTGGTTCTATTTCTGGAGATCTGGGGGAATGTGGAGTACTTCTTTATTGCTATTACTCTCAGGTCCACTCTGGTTTGGAGGAATAGAGCTTGTTAGGATCCTATCTCATGTAAATCTGTTTGAAAATTATTCTTGCTAAGAATACATGATACTTTATAACAATTGCTGAGTGTTAAGCAAGGCGGTATCAAGTAGCATTTTTACTTTTTATGGAGGTGCCCGTGGTGTAATGGTTATCGTCATAGGAAATGGACACGGCGACACGAGTTCAAATCCTAGACGAGGCTGATTGCATTTCACATAGCACTAATGCCCTTGGGAAAGGTATGAATCCAATTATTCTCCCTCCAGCTATGGGTAAATAGTAGGACAGACTGATTTCTTCAGCCTTGGTGTGGCAACTAGTCTAGGAGAAGGAAAACTCAGAATTCAAACCTGTTAGACTCTGCTTACAAATTTGCCCTTGTGTCATATCCTGCCCGAGCGGAGGGATTGGGCAAATAGGATCATGTAGCATTTTTAAAGTCTTTAGTATGGCACCAGTATTATTGTTGGTATGTTTTAACATATTCACCACATAGTCCTGACAAGGCTTCTTCAAATTATCATCTGTTTGGGCCCTTCAAATGATATTTATCCAAGAAACGGTTCTACACACATAACATTGTTGCAGAGCTGGGCACCACACATAGTGGAATGGTTAGGAAGCTTAGCTATCAGACCAATGTTTGAAGAGTTTAATTCTCACTTTGTTTTATCTTTGTGCCAAACTAAGCCAAGCTTAGTAAATTACAATACAGTTTCAAAGGAATTAGGGTAGCTTCAGTTATTTGACACCATGATCTTTGAGGAGGGTATTTATGTACTGGTGTATTAATAGGATGAGTGCTTCTATCATAATGGTGACTATGTAGAAAAATTACATAGTAGTGCTGGTAACATATGCCTAATGTATTTATTTGTATAGTTATAAACAGGGTGGATTAGAAGATATTTGTATTTTATATTTCTGAAGGTTATGTCATAACACATCATATGGACATTTTTTTCTCCTTTTCTTTGTGTCATACAAAAGGTATTTGACTCTTGTGTGTATATGTCTCTTTGACTGTCTGTATATTTCTTTGTATGTGTGTGTATGTATATATATATATATATTTAATAATAAATGAATATATATTAGTTTTTATATATATTTAATAGCATGGATGCTTATCTGTGGCCACTGGTTTCATGCCATCTTTATGTGACAATCATCAGGCAGAAAAATACACTATATATATATATATATATATATATATATATAATGTAACTGGAAGAAAACACAACCACAGTCAAAGAGTGATTATAAATTTTGACAAAGAATATTATCTTCACCTCTTCAGATGACATAAACACCTATGTGTGTGTATATATATATATATATATATATATATGTACATATATGCATATGAATGTATAACTGTGTGTGTATATATATATATATATATATATATATATATATATATACCCATACATATCCTTGTAAGAAAACAACTTGAATAAAAGAAATAAGTGATTTTTGCTATTCTTTGGTCATCATTTTGAAAAATATTCATCTAAAATTTGCATTACAAATACTCTCTCTATATATACATGTGTGTGTGTATATATATATATATATATATATATATTTGATTAAACAGTATAGACATTTTTTGTCTACCCTTTCTAGTTGCCATATCAATTTTATGATATCCAGCAGGAATTGGTTAATAAACCTTTCATAATTAGTTGTTTCCCTAGTACTTTCTACCCAATCTTGGGCTATCATCAGGGGTGTGTATATTGCAAAAATCATGTAACCTTTGCATGAGCATTACTACTTTGTAAGAATGGGTATTGATTGATATTATCCTTACAAGATCATATCTGCATTCCAAAGTGCTGTTAAATTGATGAGCTGCAGGATCATGTAGTTTAAAATATGTGTATTTGAGCAGCATTTCTTCATTGATACATATTTGATTAAACAATATAGACATCTTTTTGTCCATATATCTTTTGGTTTATCCTTTCTAGTTGCCATTTATTAACCAATTCCTGCTGGATATCATAAAATTGGTATGGCAACTTGAAAGGATAAACAAAAAATATGTAGACAAAAAATGTCTAAATAGTTTAACCAAATATGAAGAAATGCTACCCAAATATGTACATATATATGCATATATATGTAGCAGATTGACAAATTAATGACTAAATAAAACACTGATCTACAAGTTAATAAGTTTTATTTCTTTAAATTGAGTGAAAAGTTTGTTGAAAAACAAGTTACAAAGTCTTTTCTTGTAAGAAAAGATAATATTTGTCAGAGTGTACATATTTTAAGAGAGAAAGTAAAGTTTTATGCATGAAATGTAGCCGATATTTGTCGCTGCCTCCCACCAGACACGACTTGACACAAGGTCAAAAGCCCGAAGGCCGATTAAAGTGGGGAAAAAGGGGAGGGGAGGTCGGGAACGAGCCGAGACTCGAACCCTGCTTGTCTGTGCTGCTCATCGGCTCACTTAGTGCAATGTGAGCCTGATGAGGCAAGCAGTTTCACGAACCCAAATGTGGGTCCGGGCACGTATGCCAGTTTGCGGCTTAAACTAGACGCATGGTCTAGTGCCGTACAAGGGGGACAAAGGAGACAAAAATGCAGCTCGCCCACCCGAAGGTAGCCTAGTCGAAACTAGGTGCCTAATTAAAGGCCCCAAGTCTGCCATTGTTCCATTTCCAGGGCCACGCTCCGGACCGAAGTCCAGAACAGGCCCCGGGGCGCTCGCCAAGTAGCCCTTTTGTTTAGCCTTAATCTAGTTGTGATATTTTGTATGAGTAAAAGATCTGTGTGTGAGTGTGTCACTATGTAAGAGAGAGTGTATGTATGTTGATGCTCTGATATGTAAAAGAATGTAGCTAGAAATTTCATTAGCTAGAGAAAGTTATTTTATACGAGCATGTCTTTGTAAACAAACTGTTTTCTTAATTATTTTAGATTAAACGAAATGTTGAAATTAAATGCATTCTTGAAGGAACTGAATGTTAGATTATTCATTCAAAAGAAATAAAACCAAAAATTTGAAAAGGTTACAGAATAAATCTGTAAAACCTCCTGGCTGGTGTATTATTTTTATTGCTATTTATAAAATTTAGGTTGACTTGAAATTAGGTAAAAAAGTTGATTTATCTATAATTCTAAATGTATTTTCAGTATTCTTGGAGGGAAAGATTTCTTAAATTATTTTGGATTTTCATCTTTCAAATTTTGCACGGAAAGTCAAATATTGTCATCTGGGAAATCTCAAAGAAATTTTAAGCACAGCATGTAGACGCCAATTAGTTAGCAATTGCAAAAATACAGATACAAATCAATAAGTATATTCCATTATAAATTTATTTCACCCATTTGATGGGACTGTCCGATCATCAGGGTGTATATGTATATATATATATATATATATATTCTTATCAGTTTCAGCCCATTTAGTTGAGGCTGTAGAATATGCCAACTCCATGTCTGTAGAGGTGTAAGAAACAAAACAAGTGTCCTGGATATGATATTAAACTAAATCTGGTGGTGAGGTTCCAGTCCTGGAATTTTGGAGAATGTGGAGTAGCCCTTTATTGCCATTACTCTCTAGTCGACTTTGACCTGGGGTGGTTGTACCTGTTAGGGTACCAATTATGGATCTGATAGAACTGTTTAATCAGTTACAATACTGGGATCTATTTAACTGCGACGAATAGAATTATTAGTGTCAGATAGCAATACTTGAAGCTATTTAACTGTGTGTAGATGGAACTATTAGTGTTAGCAATACTTAAACTTGTTTAACTGTGTGCAAAGAAATGAGCCCTGGCTTGTGTATGAATTATTTTCCTGAAAACTATTCATTTGCAAATCTTATTTATTTAATATATGTGTTAAAACAGTATTTGGCATTGAATAATCTACAAAGGTTGATATGCCATAAAACCAACCAACCTTTTCAGTTTATTTTATTAGCATTTCCATTTTTTCATATCCTTAAAGCTATTCCCGTTTTTTTTTAGGCACTGTAAATGTCTCTAACTGTCAAAAATATTTAAAGAATTTCTGTCTCTGGAAGAAATGGCTGCCTGTTTTCATTCTCAGGTTGAACATCAGTTGTGTCTTCTCAGTTTAAGATCAAGATTTTGCAAAAGAAAAATGCTCAAGAAACACAATGAAACTGGCTGACATTTGCCATTATAAGAATATTCTATTCAGACTAATTTATTTGTTGTGATATTTAATTTTGTTTTGAATGGAATTATTTTATAGTTTAAATCAAATGAATATGTACAAAGTATTTTTTTAAAAAATATGTACAAGGTTTCGCTTCATACTTATGCCCTTGAGAAAGACATGAATCTAGCTCTTCTTCTTTCAGTAGGGAGGACTTAGCTCTTTAGCTTAGATACAATAATCAGTTGAGTAGAGGGTAAACTGAATTTAAACCAGCTGTACTCTGATTAAAATTGTTGCCCCCCCCATCTGTAGCAGAGGGTTATGTAAACACAGACTTTTTATCAAATCTTGCCCATAGTGGTGGGGTAAAATACATACAATGTGAAATACAATTTTGATGCAAATTTATTATAAATACATATGTCATTTATAATAAGTAAAAACTGACACCTTTCAGTCCAATTTCATTTATTTTAAATAGACAAATGCATTTATGATTGAGCATGATGCCCAAGTATTTGTCGGGGAATGAGAAGGGAGTGGTCTTCTTATCTTTACTTTTTTAGGATATATTGTATTGATGATCGTGTACACATGTAAACATCAAGTTAGAATGGTTGTGTTCATTTTTAATCAATGCTAAGTTTTGATCATAAAAATCCATAACAATTCTACACTGATTTTATAATTGCTTTCTGAATTTGTTTTTGAAGCAATTTTAAATTTACCACAGTTTTGATAATGATATATTAGGATAGCTGTTTATTTCATAGATTGTTAGAAGTTGGATTATTAATCATTTTGTGTATTTCAGTTAAAAAGGCCCCTAGCCTTTAAAGTGTGTCACTCTAATGTTATAAAACGTTTATAAATTCAGTTTGTTTATTGGTAGTCTTAATCAGGAATATATTATCTACTATCTGGAACCCTAAGGTGAGATTTAGTAAGACTTTCTTTTGACCCCTGCCCTACTTTTTATTGAATAGAATAAAGTAATGTATTACTTTTAAGTGTATATTTGGAACTTAATTTAGAAAACAAAATAGACTTTCTAATATTCCATGGTTTCAATAGCATATCAACTATCATGGGTTATTTAATGCTAAAGTTATCCTTGTAGAAGAACAGCAGTGATACTATTTAACCCATAGGCATAAAATAACCCCAGATAGGTTAACCTGCCATTATAATCAATCAATCATTCAAGCAAGATAAATAAAAATTGTCTATATTAATTTTTCATATCATTTTCATCAATTTCTTTCTTATAAATCTATTTTATTAAAAAGCAGTTCCCATCAATTCTTTTATTCATTAATCTGTAATACTTTATATATTTGACATTTCATGATTTCTAATTAACCTTTCACAAAAACAACTTTGTAAATATTAAAGATTTCATTATGCATGCCTTTTGTTTCAAGTCTTGTCTATTGTGCAGCAAACTCGAGTCAGTTGGGCACTGTCTGTTAGGAAGGCAGTACCATGACACAATTCACTTTTCCAGAAAAGCAGAAGCACCAATACAAAGATTTCAGAGTATTTAGGTGTCAATCTGAAGACAGGTTCATATTCATATTGATGAAAACCAAACACCCAGTCCATATGATGGTGTTAGGGGTGGTCACTAGTGATGGTGCTGTTATACTTCCATTCGTCTTTCCACATGGCCTCAGATTCAACATGGAGACCTACATCAAGTGCCCGGTGGAGGTAGTGCTGCCTTTGATGGAGAGGCTGACTGCTGGAAGATGCTATATCTGCACCATGTCATACAAACAGAAAAATCTAATGTTGATAGTGAGAAATTTTCTGCAACCTTAACATCCAGCTGCCTAACTCCCTAGATTGCAATCCCCTTGATTATTGTGTGCAATTGAGCGAGAGACAAACAAAACTCCATGCAACACCAAAGATGAACTGGTGGCTAGGTTAATAGTAGCATTTATCAATTTAAAAGAGACCATCGGAAAGACTTGCAGGAGATTCTGAAGTTGTCTAGAAACTGTGGTTGAAGAGAATGGGGATTTCATTGAATAAACTTAATTTAAAGTATTTCGAGATATTTTCATGTAATTTTAGTAAATATATCTGATAAATTTAGAGGTCAGTATTATTTTCATTTTTGCATAATTTGGACAACTATTTAACCATCATACCCTGTACACCTAACAAAAATAAATGAAATATAAACTTATAATTAAAAACAAAAATGATTGAATGGATGATTGAAGATTCTGTTTTATGAATTAAGTGCTTCATTTTTGTAGGTAAATATATTTATCTTATTTTTCTAAAAAATTTAGTTAACTTTGTTGATCAGTGAATTGACTTACAATGAATACAAGAAGGTCAAGATTGATGACAACACTATCTAAACTGAGAATATTTGTAAAAGCTATCAGCAAGATTATTTATTAAAAGTTTTTATTGATTGTTAAAGAACAATATACAAATTATTGATTTGTCAAGTTAAATAGCAAGTTACTCAGAAAATTATTTGAGGCAGGAAGTTGTTGTTGTCTTGGTAACAATTTTATTTAGAAGACAGACACAACAGCTTTCTACATATAGACATACTTGGCCTTGTGTTGTCAACTTATTCACAACATTGTATAATCCAGCTTTCTTTTGGAGGGAAGTCCCCATAGTGTAGTGGCTAATATGCAAGACTATGACATCATAGTAAAAGAGTTTGAACTCAAATCACATTGTTGCATTCACTTTCAAACTAATACCCTGGGGAAAGGTATGAACCTTCTTATCTTCCCAGGTATTCGTTAAATAGTATCACTCCTGTTCTGCAACAAGAATAGTTTTGTCCTTAGATAACCCACAAAGGTTGATATTAAACAAAGAAACTAAACCAAACCATGTTTCTTTATGTATCTATCATCAAATCCTTTTACCAGTTGTCTGAGGGAATGTTGTATAATCATCTTGTCATTTTTCTCTGCCTTGTGGTTGCTCTATCTTGCTGTATTATGTTGTTTGATCTTCTTTACTGTAAGGAATTACAAAGGCATTTTCTGTTTGCATTTCTTTATTAATCATAAACATTTCTTTTCAAAACACATTACTGACTATGAAAGTTGGGAATTAACCTTCTTAGACCACTAATGGAAATTAGTTCTGCACAATTCAACTGCTATCATTTAACTGATTCTTAGCTAAAATCTATCTTTTAACTTCCAGAAGCTCTTGATTACCTAACAAATCATCCAATCACAGCTAAGTTCTCAAAGTGATCTCAGGTTATCACCTGTCAAACTTACATGATATTAACGGTTTTTGCTTTTGGGACAAGTGTTTAAATTTTTAGAAATTATTTTCACTACCAGCCAAATACTCATTCTGCTTTTCATGCTTAGAGGTTATTTTTTATCAGTTAATCTTCCTAGTTAAGATGTCACTTGTTAGTCTCTTTTACTGAACCAGAGTATATAACATTTTTGTACTATCCAAATCAAGGATTGAACTCAAGACCACCAGGTAATCAGATACATTTGAACCAACTCTTATTCTCAAGATCATAGTCTCAAAACTTAGTAGAATGTTCAATTTCACTGGATAATTTCTTAGATTAAATAATAGTTATCACACACACACACACACACACAGCTTTTATACCAAAAAAGCAACTCTGAAATATTTTGATATAAATGAATGGCTTTATAAATATAGAAGTGGTGACACTTGATAGTGTCGTGATACTATGGCTCTGCATATAGAGTAAGGAACCCAAACCTGGACTAGGATGATTAACAGTTGCCCATGTAGTAAGTCTCCTGTTCCATACCACTAGTATTGTCAAATACAGCTTGATAAAGTGTTGCTAGAAAGAGACTTAAGACATAGTGGATGAGATTGTTTGAGTTTCACATAGCACTAATACTTCTGGAAAAGGTATGAATCCAGCTAATCCCCACTCACTCATCTATGGGTAAATGTGCCAGATTGGGGTTTTTAACCTTGGTATGGCAACTGGTCTATGAGAAAGAAAAGGGACAATTTACTTGTTAATTTTATATATGTGTATTTTAGCATGACAGAAGTTACAGATAGAGAAAGTCACATTAGCCATTGTCATATGTAATTACTAGTCTTACTTTATTTCACAACAAAGCTCTTAGGAAAGGCATGAATCTATCTTCTCTCCCACCACCTTTTAGAAAACAGTAGAGCAGACTGGGCTCTTTAACCTTGGTATGAAAACTGATCTAGGAGAATGAAAACACTGAATTCAAACCAGTTGTACTCTGCTAAAGAATAAACCTTGTGTCATATCCTGCTCATGGCAGAGGAGTTGGATAAATATAATCTTAGAAATTCAAATTTGTAGTTTTGCATTCAGAGCTACTGTTCTCCTAGATCAGAGGATCCAGTCTATTGTGCTATTATATCTATAGTTAAAGAGTCATATCTTTCCCAAAGGATATTAGAGGGAAGTGAATGCTCCTTACAGCTTCAGCCAGAAATTGAACTTGGCATGCTAGTTTGGGCCAATTACCATTATGCCTACTGATGCTCCAAATTGAACA
>OY757917.1:66472794-66550294 GCA_963585895.1 Sepioteuthis lessoniana
CCTCACTTCCAGGTCAACTCTGGCTCGGAGTAGTAGCACCTGATAGGGTCCTATCTATTAGTCAAATAGAACTAAACTGTGTACTTAGGCTCTACTGAATTGCTTGAAATAGATTTGTTTTTGTATGCTAAACTGAATTGTTTGAAATAGAACTGGAATAAAATAATAGATGGTTTGACATGTGGTTAAAATCAGTCAATCGATTATTTAATCTGATCAGTGTCCAGCCTGTTAGCAAGGCTTAGAATGCGCTGACTGTATCCCCAACAGAATGGTAAGACATGTCCACTCCAAAGAATAGGGTGTATCCTACTTATGCTACTAAACAATATCTGATGGTGAGGCTCCAGATCTGGAACTCTGGGGAGTGTGGAGTACCTCTTTATTGCCATTACTACCAGGTCTACTATGAACTGGATTGGTAATGCCTGTTAGGGTCCCATCTGTGGATCAAATAGATCTGTTTGAACATTATTTAATTTAGATAGGAATACTTGATACCATATAACTGTGTGTAAATTATTTATATTAAGAATAGTTACTTGAAGCTATAATTGTTTACTTAGGGCTATTATTAGTTATTTGAAACCATATAACTGCATGCAAACAAATAATTATTATTAAAAATAGTTACTTGTGTATAAATTGTTAGTATTAGATAGGAATACTTGAAACCATAAAACTGTGGGAGAATTATTTGTATTAAATAGGAATACTTGATATCATATAATTGTGTGAAAAAATACTCTAAAGAAACAATTGCTCAAAAAATGTAAATTTGATTGTTTAATTTCTTGGCATAAAATAACTTTGGATGGGTTGACATGCCATTAAAATTAATCATTGAGATGTTAGAACTGTTAGAACTAACATGAGGATACAAGTCTTAGAAAATCAGTGTTTGATAATGAATATTTTTTATTTTAGAAATTTATTCAACAGTGTTCACTACAATGTTCAAGTGTGTAAATTTTTAATCCATTATATTTATCAGGTCATGAGAAATATATACTTATGAACCAAAATACTTAAAATCATACAGGGATGAGGCTCTCTTCCTCTTTCTTGGTTTTGATATTCATTTTCCTTCACCTAGATACATTTATAGTTGGTAGTTTTTCTAACGTGACCAAGATAAAACACAGATTTATTGATTACCACTCTGTTGGCGTGTTCACAAAATAACTTTGATCTGTTATATTCTGTCAATACAACATTACTTACATTAAAAATTGAATATTGTTTCATGACCTTTATAGATTATTATCAATTTTTGACTATTTTTCCTTTGATCTCATTTAAGGCCCACATAGATTCTTATTCTAAAACAGTTAAGTAAGCCAAGTGTTTTGTGACATAGTGTGGTCTTGAATAAAGATTTTATAGACAAACACTAGATGACTGCAAGTTCATAGAAAAAGTCAGACATGTAGTCACAGAAAAATACCACTCCCTTTTGTATCAGTGTTTCAACCTTCCACCAGACTGCTTCTCAAATCAGGATGACATGAAGTGATATTTTTGAGTTGATGAAGAAATTGCTAAATCATAACCAACAGCCAATTACAGTTTCATAAAAAAAGCAAAGGCAATAAGAGCTAAAAAAGAAAGCACACTATAAAAAATTGACAATAAAGAAAATGCTTCATACAATTAAAAACAAATCCCATTAGACCATATCTAAGTTTATACTCATACAAGATGGTATCTATCAGTCTTGTCAAGGATTTGAACTTAAGTACAAGATTGTATATTTTAATTTTATTGACTATAGTATTCCTAGAATAAAAAAGATTAACTATATATTGTGATACATGTTAGTAATGTTCCTTCTGTTCCAAGTGTTAAATGTATTTTCAATAATTGTTCCTAAATTATAGATTATTTTGTTGTCATCTATTTTGCTTTTATAAATATATCTTTGAGAACATATACGTTATATACTGTGATAATGAATGACCCCTAACTTTTAGCCACAAAAAGCATTTTTTTTCCATATATTGTGTGTTATGAATGACCCCTTACTTTTGGCCTATAAAAATTTTTCTTCAACATCCAGTGATGACATAAAAGGAATGTATTGAAACATTTATACTTTCAAAGTTACTGTCATCATCATCATCATATCGTGCTGGCAGCACGGATATCCCTGACCCTCTCTCGCCACTCCTCCCTATCGTTCATCGCCCTAGGTAGGTCTTCAGGACAACAACCTGTATCCTCACATAGCTGCTGAATGTACGTTCGTGCTGGTCGTCCTGCTTTTGCGCGGCCGTGTGTGGGGATCCATAAGAGTACATCACTTATGAGTTCATCTCTGCTTCTCCAGCAATGTCCTGCATGTCTGGTTCGCCTAACTTGAATAGATTTCGTGATAGGGGGCAGGTGTCCGTACAGTTGGTGTCTTGTGGGGTGTTGCTGCCAGGACTTGTTTAGGATTGCACGCAGCATTCTTGTGTAATTACCATCTAGTTTCTTCTCCAGCCGTTTTGTTAGCGTCCATGTAGTGCATCCATATAGCAGTATCGATGTGACCGCTGCCTGGAAGAAACTGCGTTTCATTTTATCGGTTAGGTCTGATTTCCATATAGTCGATAGCCTATTGATAGCTGTCCATGCTTTCGTTAACCTCGTTTCGATGTCCTTTTCGGTTGATTCGACGCTGCTTCCTAGGTACGTGAATTTGTCTACTAGTTTAAGAGGGGTTCCTTCTAGAGTGGAGATGTCCCCTGTTTGGTTATAGCACATATATTCCGTTTTGTGTGCATTAACATGGAGGCCTATGCTTGCTGCTGCTCGTTCCAGGCTATGCAGAAGTGTTTCGGCTTGGTCAGGTGTATTTGCCAGTATCGCTATGTCATCGGCGTAGTCGGCGTCGGTAATTGTTGTTGCGGGATATCTTCTGCTTCTTTTCTTCGTCAGTTCGAAGCCATTCTCTTTGATTTTGTCAATCGATGTTCTAAGAACGTAGTCTAGACAAATGATAAAGAGATACGGAGCCAGCGTGTCCCCTTGTAGTACTCCTGCTACAATGTCGAAGTATTCTGTGTCTCCATCTGGTGATCGTACTTTTACTTTAGTGTTTCTATAGAGAATCGTTATTGCCGCTACGGTTTCTTTAGGTATGCCGTACGCTAGTAGGATTTGTTCCATCTTTCCTCTGTGAATGGAGTCGAAAGCCTTGGTAAAGTCGACAAATATTAATGTCGCTTGTAGGTTCTTTGCCCGTACACCCTCAAGGATTCTGCGGATGGTTAGTATTTGTGAGGTCGTAGATCTATTTCTTCGGAAGCCATTTTGGTTTTTTCTAAGTATGTTGTCGATTTTGGGTTCTATGCGGTTTCGTAGTAGGGCATTGTAGATTTTGGCAGCTATGGATGTAAGTGTTATGCCTCGGTAGTTTTTGGCTAATCCGAGGTCTCCCTTTTTAGGGAAGGGGAGTATGCATCCCTTCGTCCATCTATCTATCGGATTTTGATTGTATACTGCGTTGCAGTGTCGGAGCAGTATGTCGTCGAATTGTCTGGTCTTCCATACTTCCGGGGGAATTTCGTCCAGTCCTGCAGCTTTCCTATTTTTAATTTTTCTGAGAACCGAGTCGAGTTCTCCTTGTGTGAACGGTCCAAGTTTAATGTCTAATTGTTTGCTAATTATTCTGGTGATTGGTTCATGCGTTATTTTTGGTGGGTTTCCAAGTAAGTTTTCGAAGTGCTGTTTCCACAGTTTTATTCTTTCTTGTTGGTTTGCTGCTTTAAGTTTTGCTTTGGTTGTGTTCTTTCTTCTGCTCACTTCGTTTATTGTTTGCCAGGCAATTCTAGATTGTCTATCTTCTACCGAGTCTCTGATCTTATCTATCTGATTTTGAATGTATTCTGTCTGTTCCTTTATATATATGCCTGCTAATTGATATTGTGCCGTTTTTAGTTTTAAGGCATTTGTGTTTGTTGGGTTTTTTCGATAGTTTTTGGAGGCTGTTTTCACTAGTGCACGTTTTTCTCTCACCGCTAAGGTTTCCCATGGGACTCTATATTTAGTTTTAATTTTTGTTGGAATGCATTTTGCTGCTGCCTCAAGGTGTGCATTGACAAAATTTTCGTATTCGTCGTTTGGTGTACTTTTTTCCGTCTTTTCTTGTAGTGTTTCGAATCTGTTTCTCAATTCTAATACGTATTTATCTCTGACATCTTTGTTGTTTAATAGGGCCCAGTCATAGTGTTTGGTGGTCGCTGTTCGTTTGTCGTTTTTTCGTAGGCTTAACCGTATTTTCGCTGTGACTATTCGGTGATCGGTGGACACACCCTACATTTTAAACAATAACCTCTTCTGTATAATAAAATTAAGAAAGTGGCAATAGTAACTCCAGCTATCAAAATTGATGCAATACTGTAAATAAACAATGTAATCTAGACCTTGATGTAGCCTACAATGTTTAATTGGATATTACAAACATACTAAAACCCCACCACTGATACAAAACACCAGCCATTGTATCCATGACTATCTAATTTTCCATTAGTTTAACCCAACTTGTTTCCATATAAAGGCTTTTAGTTAAGATAACAAAGTTTTAAGTAACTTTGTCTACAATTTATAACACTGGTACAGATGATACGTACAAACACTATAAATAGTAAACAATGTTAAGTAAAATAACCTTTACTTAGGTATAGGCTATGCAGGGACACTTTGGATCAAAGTTACAGTTAGGTTTGGCCTAGAAAGTCCTTGAGGAGTTGTCTTCCTAAGTTAAAATTGTTCTTAGCTTTTAAGTACTTTCTGATGGCTTAATTGGGTGAGAAAATTGCTTTTTAGCCATAACTCTTTGCAGGGCAATAAGTTTCATTACATCTGGAAACATAACTCAAAGTTAAAAAGATTTCCAACCAAAATTGGTATTAAATAATCTGGGCATCTGACAAAAATATTTAAAGGAAAAAAGTTTGGTTATTGATAAGAAATAGATAAAGCAAATTTGTAAGTTTCTTTCATATTTTCAATCTTTTTCTTTTTTTTTTTTTTCCTTTATATACAGAGATTAATCATTGTAATTTGATATTAGCTGAATTTTGATTTGAAATTTTCATTGTATTATGTTCAATCTATAAAATTAACATTCCTTGTATAAACTGCATTGGAGGAAAGAGATAATGTTGAAAAATAGACATTTGTCTTATAAATTAAATGTATGTATGATTTTTACTTCAAAACTCTTATATCCAAATTTATCTTTTTGGATATCCTTTCCGGCATGAACCCACCCTATCAGGAAGACTTAGAATATGTTGTCTGTATCCCCTGAAGAGGGTAAGACACCTTCTCTCTAAAATGAGGTGTCCTGGGTATGACACTAAACTGCAACTCTGTGCAAACATATGATTATTATTAAATAGAATAGTTACTTGAAACCCTATAATTGTTTATAAACTATTAGTATTAGAAATACTTGAAACCATACAAGTGTGTGCAAATTCTTTGTATTAGATAGCAATACTTGATCTATAAACATATATATTAAACCTCTTAAGAAACAACTGCACAAGAAATGTGAATATAAATGTTAATATAGGCAATTCCCTAACCTCTGGGTATAAGATAACCCTAAATGAGTTGACATGTCATCAAAATTAATCATTTCTTGCATGAAAGTTGTATTTTCAATGCAAATCCAAGGTGATCCTCTTTGTTTTAACTGTATTGAGGCTTAGATAATCTTAGGACTTTTGAATCTATTGTAACTATTTGAAGATGTGCAAAACAAGAAAGAACCCTCCTGAAAATAACCAAAAAAAGTAAATGAAATATGGTGACATGTTTGTGTCACTTTCTAAGCTTCACAAATGCCAGAAACAGTTCTTTGAAAAGAAGTAATTAAGTGTTTGGTACCAAAAAAACAACTTATTATTTCTTCCTCTTATCATGTGACTTTCATTCCAGAAAGTATAGCCCCCAAAAATGAGTTTATTTGAGATGAAGTCACATATATTTACCTTTCTGAAATCTACCTGGCAAATACAAGATTTTATATTTTGTCTTGATATAACATGTAGTGGGAATCAACAATTTCTCAATCCAGAAAAAAAAAACCCTTTTAACTTATTTTTTCTACTTATATTCTGAACTGCTATGATTAAATATGTCTACTATTTAACAAGAGAGTAGATTAATAAGTCTGTGGCCTGACACATTTATTATCAAAGTTCAGATCTGAAATTTTCCCTGTATATATTTACCCAACCCCTCCACCATGATTAGCATGTGACACCAGATCAATTTTTTAAGAAAAGTATATCTGGATTGAATACAGAGTTTTCCTTCTCCTTGAGTGGTTCCAAGTCTGTTCTACTATTTACCCATAGCTTGGGAGGGGGGAAGAGATGGATTCATGCCTTTCCTAAGGGCATTAGCACAAATTGAAATGCAAACATCATCATCCAGGATTTTAGCTTAGGTCACTAATTCAATACCTTTCAATGATAGCTGTTACAATTAGCATGCCTCAATGAAATTATCACTCTATTATGTTATAATAATAATAAAGAATTGATGACTTAATTGAATTGTGTAAAATAAATTATTTCTTCATTTTTGAACTACAGACTTATTGATTTATTACACATATACACTTGCAAAGACATTCCTATTACCTCCCCCCCCACACACACATTACTATTTTACGCAGATATATATAGATACGCACAAGCACACAGATATTTCTAATTCACATTGACATATTGAGATTCTTATCTAATACAGATGCAGACATACATACACACATACACACACACACGCAAATAGACAGATGTTCCTATTGACACATAGAGATGTTCTTATCTTATACAGATGTAGACACACACATACACACGCAAATAGACAGACGTTCCTATTGACACATAGAGATGTTCTTATCTTATACAGATGTAGACACACACATGCACATGCAAATAGACAGACATTCCTATTTTACATAGACATATAGAGACGTTCTTATCTTATTCAGATGCAGACACAGACAGACAGACACACACACACACACACACACACACACATAGACATATAGACAGACGTTCCTATTTTACACAGAAATGCATACACTGGCATTCCTATTTTACACAAACATATACGCATGCACACAAACTCACAGATGTTCATATTTTACACAGACTCATACACGCACAATGACGTACCTATTTTAAACAGGCACATACACATACATAGAGACAAACATGCTGATGTTCATATCTTTGTCTCTGGTAGATAATTTAGAATATAAAAACTTTTAATCAGCTGATGTAGATTGCTATCATGGAAATATGAGTTCATGTTTTTTCATATTTTTTATTAAATTTCATCTCAAATGGAAAATGAAAAATGAAGGTGCGTTTATTGTTATGGTTCTCAATCTAGGAAATAGAATTGGTGACCCTTGTTCAAATCCTTGATGAAGTTTGTGCTAATGCCCTTGGGGAAAGCAACAACATCTCTTCTCTCTAAGTAAATAGTAGGGCAGACTGGGTTCTTTATACTTGGTAAAGCAACCAGTCTAGGAGAAGGAAAACTATCAGTTAAAACCATCTTAGGAATTGACCTTATGTTGCATTATGCCTGTGGCTGGGAGTGCAGTAAATAAAAATTGAAAATCTTAACAACATACCTCCCTATATATAATACGCAATATATCTTTATATTATTTACACATATAAAAGTCAGTATATATATATATATATATATATATATATTTACACATATAAAATATATGTGTAAATATATATATATATATATATATGTGTAAATATACATATATATATATATATATATATATATATATATATACACACATATAAAATATATGTGTAAATATATATATATATATATATATATGTGTAAATATATATATATATTTACACATATATATATATATATATATATATATATATATATTTACACATATAAAAGTCAGTATATATATATATAATATAGTATAGAAAAAAATGTGGAAATCTGGATTTTTGTAGCATAGAAACTAGTGTTTTAAATATATTTCATATTATTTATACATAAGTTCATACCTTTTTGTGGAGTAGGCTACAATTTAAAGAATTATAGGATCTTTCCTTCATCAACTCACTTTTGTATGGGCCTCACCAGCACAGCAATAAAGACAGGTATCGGAATGATTTTTATAGTTTTATAAGAAGTGGTAGTACATTGCTACCACAAAAATGTGTAGCTATGCTCTTCTTTCTGCATGATGTTTCAAACTTTTTTGATGAAATTTGTGTATATATATATATATGGAAGAGAAATAAGATGTGCAAAACAAACTGGTGAAGTGTCTATTTATTCATTATGATGTTTCAATCTGAAAAAACCCTCATCTGATAAGGATTGGGAAAAAATTCAGATTTTGGAAATCTATGAAGTTGACATAGCAATGTAATTAGGAATATCGACCTTTATGAAACTTTTAAATCTTGAAGGCAAATAAATGTTACTTTACTTATGACTATTGTTTAAGCTATAAATTAGAAGATTTGAAAATACTACACATTGTATGTCAAATATGTCAGTAATGAATTATGATTAAATACATTAAAATTAGTGAATGTTGGGGATAAGATTTTGCTATTTTTAAAATTCTCCAAATCATCACCTTTTACAGAGCAAAATATAATGATCTGTATAAACAC
The DNA here is from genome assembly GCA_963585895.1 of Sepioteuthis lessoniana. Taxonomy (NCBI): domain Eukaryota; kingdom Metazoa; phylum Mollusca; class Cephalopoda; order Myopsida; family Loliginidae; genus Sepioteuthis; species Sepioteuthis lessoniana. Next base: position 66,481,482 of record OY757917.1, read on the forward strand.
TGCACCAAATTTGTTTTACATTTTGTTTCTTGTCTAGCTCTCTCTTTCTCTCTCAATATATATATATATATATATATATATATATATATGCATTTGACTGGCCCATTGGTATAATAGTTAAAGTGTTTGGCAATGGCCTGGGAGACTGGAGTTCAATCCCAGGTCAAGTCATACCAAAGACTCAAGAAATGGTTCTTGATGCTCCCTTGTTTAACACTCAGCATTACAAGGTATGGATCAAGAGTAAGTGGAACAGTCCAGGGAAAGAAGTAGTGCCCTCCCTACACTTCAGTGTAGTAGCTATTGAAAAGGAAGCCTTCTGGTAGCCCTCAGCTATGGTCGGCCAACTTACTTACTTATATGAACAAAAGTGATAAGACAAATATGAATATTTGTTATGTCATTTATTTTTTGATTGTCCACGAATAGTTTCAACCTTAGGTCATTGTCCAGAGAAAAGTTTTTGTGGTAAAAAAAGATTTTTTTAGAAATACATATATATGTTAATTAGATAAGAAATTGACAGTCACTAAGTGTTGATGATTCAGTGTCCACACTATTCTAACTTAGATCTATATATTGGGTTGAGTCATAAATAATTTTTATTTTTTAAAAGCATGTTGTAACTCTACATTTCAAACTTCCAACTTTTTAAATGTAACTGAAAATTATCTAATTACAGAATGTCTTTATCGGTCATTTTTATTGCAGTAGTGAAAGAGTGGACATTAAAATTTAATCTATGATCTCATGCCCCTAAAATGAAAGAACTAAAAGTGCATGTGATATTGTGGGAGTTTAAGAATAACAAAAACGGTACTGAAACAGCTAAGAAAATATCTAATGTGTATGGCCAAGGTGTCATTATTGACTACAAAGTTTGAAACAGGTTTTCAAAATTTCATTCTGGTGATTAGAAATGCACTAAGACCAAGATACTCATTAAACCTTAATGAAGATTCTTCAAGTGAATTGGTAGAATGCAATTCTTACAAAATTACTCAAGAATTATCTCTTGACCTTAACACATCCCAATCCACAATTCATCTCCACTTGAAAAAGATAGGAAAAGTTAGCAAGCTGGTCATTTTGGTTCTTCATACTCTTTGTGAGAAAAATAAGAAAGATTGCAAATCCATAGTAACAAATTTTCTTCCAAAGTGGAGAAATGACTTGTTTCTTAGAAATACCATTTCAGGTGATGAAAAATGGGTCTTTTATAACAATGTTCAAAAAGCAGGAGATTGACAAAGATGAATCTCTGCAGTCTACCTTAATGGCAGAGCTTAATGGAAGAAAAGTTATTCTTTGTGTAAGGTGGGATCACCGCAGTATTATTCATTCTGAGTTTTTAAACTGTAATCATACTCAATGCAGACTTGTGCATGAAAATCTTCTAAAAATGTCTTGCACTCATTAATAAGAGAAACCTTGTATTGCTCCATGATAATACAAGGCTACATTCAGCAAGAATCATGCAGGAGAAGATATTGGATTTAGGCTGGTCCATTCTAGCCCATCATCTGACCTTGCACCAAGTGATTTTCATATTTTACATTCTCAACAAAATGCTCTGAATGACAAAAATTTCTCAAGAAGATCTGGTTAAAACATTTGTGGAAAACTTGTTGAGCTTGAAACCAGTTGAATTTTGCTTGAGAGTAATCAACAAGCAAGGGGTGATTAAAAATAATGGCAAATATACGACTGACTGAAATTAATTCAGTGTTAAATTATTCTTCAATGAATTATATTTTACTAAAATGGAAATTATTCATGACTTTATCCAATATATATATATATATATATATATCCAGGGAAAGGAGTAGCACCCTCCCCTACACCTCAGTGTAGTAGCTATTGAAAAGGGAGTTTTAGGTGGCCTTCAACTACGGTCAGCCAACTTATTTATAGCGTATGCATGTAGGCATAAACAGAAACATAGATATGTATTGAGTATCTATATATTGTGCCAAATATCTGTACTATGTGTATATGCAAAATATTAGTATAGGCTGTATATGTATACAGATTAGTTATATATATATATATATATATATATATATAATTAAGAAAAAACACAAACCGGTCACATTAGGATTATAAATTCATTTCCATCCTGTTATGTGTTTTTGATAAATTCAAAAAACATGAATAAAAATTTAACAGGACTTCTTCCGATCTTATGAATAAAATAAATCAGAACAGAATGGAATTACTCCCAACTCCGGTTTAACTGGACCAAATAATACTTATATATATATATATATATATATATATATATATATATATATATATATACTCTCAATTATTTCTGCTTACGAATAAGTCCATATAACCTCTTGTCTGTATATCTATTTCAATATTTATTTCTGTTTATGTTCCAACCTTTATCCTATTGAGTATGTATATATATATATATATATATCTCCCTACATCATCTAAATAATCATTTAAATAATTGTACTTGTTCATGTCCCACTTTTTCTTTCTCCCTCTGTCTCTTTCACCATAATCATCACATTGTATGCAATCCATTTGATCCCTGCTTGTGTACATTTGCTTGAAAACAACACATCTTAACAATCACTGAACCAATGACATAATGATTCTCTTTATTGAAGTTGTTTTTTCTCTCTCTCTCATTTCTTCTTGTTGCTGTTGTGGCAGCTGCTGCTTCCTCTTCATCTTCCAGCTGGTGTATTACTCAGTACTTTGCCATTGAAAAATAAGTTTTCAATATGTGTTCATATTTATCAGAAAGAACATCTTATATATTTATATCCAAACATACAGGGTGTTTGTATAAATAAGAATGTATACTTATGAGGTGTAATCAAAAAGTACTGAGACTGAAGCTTTAGATTTTTAATTCTGAAATTTAAATGAAGATATGTATATGGCAGAGAAACAAATATAATAAAGTGCTGATGGTGTCTAGATGTCTAAGTCTTGACTAGTCAGTGACAATTTGAAAAAATTATGAAACCAGTTTGATCAACAAATCTCAAAGAATTGTACTGTACACTTCATATTTACTAGATCTCACTCTGGACAACTTTTTCTCTTTGATAAACTAAAAGTTTACAATGTAGAAGACATTAAAAAAATTTGATTGTGCAGTTTCATATTATACCAAAAGGGGCATTTTAGTAGTGCTTCAACCAGTGAAGACTTCACTGGAATAAATGTGTTAAATGCTAAGAGGACTGTTTTGAAGGAAAATTATATTTCATTTCTGTCTTGGTAAAATGGTTCCAGTTTCAATACTTGTTGGACACATGTTGTATGAATGAATACACACACACACACACACACACACACACACACACACACACATATATATATATATATATATATATATATACCTATTCCCAAACAACCAAGATGCAACACCAGGTCAATTTTTAAGTGGAGTTTAATATTTGAATTCAGAGTTTTCCTTCGACTTGGCTAGTTGCCATACCAACTTTAAAGTCTGTCTGTCCTACTATTAACCTATTGCTGGAGAGAAAAAAGTTGGATTCATACCTTTCCCTAGGGTATTAGCACTATGTGAAATACAAATAGTTTCATCCAGGATTCAAGTTGCCATACCCATTTCCTACAATGTTACCTATTATATCACAAATGCCTCCTGCATACACACACACACACACACACACACACACACACACACACACATATATATGAGTACAGAGCTAAAAAGGAGGTGCACTTAATGTAATGGTTATCATTATATGGAAATGGAATTAGCGACTAGTGTTCAAATTGTGGACAAGGTGGCTTGTGTTTCACTTTATGCACATACCCTTGGAAAAGGCATGAATCCATTTTTGTTCCCACCAGCTATGGGTAAATAATTAGGCATCAGTCTAGGAGAAGGAAATATTTGAATTCAAACTCTCTTTAATCTTCTTATAAATTGACCTTGTGTAACATACTGCTGGTGGAGAGGTTAGGTAAATACATACTTCAATGAATTTATATTGTTTTTAGGTTTTTGTTGAATGATGATTGTCATCACTGAAAGGTTAGTGCCCTATTAGCAAGGCTTGGATTAAACTCACTGTATCTGCTACAGAAGGATTAGCCCCCTGGCAAAAAAAAGAAACAGTAGTGGTGATCTGGGTATGACATAAAACTCCATTTGATGGTGAGGATACGGTTCTGGAGATCTGGGGAGTTTGGAGTACCCCTTCATTGCCATTACTACCATGTCTACTCTAACCTAGATGGGTATTACCTGTTTGGGTCCAATTGATCTTTCATTCCTTTTAGTATTTGATAGAAATACTTGAGACCATTTAACTGTTTGCAAACAAATTATCATTTTTGATAAATGTGATTTAAAAAAAAGATATTGTAATGGAACATTGAAAATATAGTTATGATTACAACCAAACATTTACAAACAAATCGAATTTCACTATTAAGTAACCCTAATACCATTAACTAGACCAAATCAAGCCAAACTGAAAAGTCTGTGCGTTGAAATGTGTGCAGCATGAATGTTATGATTGTAAGTTGAGCAGTTTCCATTAGCAGATCTTTTTGCTCTTAGAGCACATTTACAGAAGATTCACCAATTGAGAAAGCACCTATCATATAAAGATCTTCAAATCGAAATCATGGGTAACATGAGGAAGGGCATCTAATTGTAAAGCATGGTCTTCATCATAAACATTCATTTAGAAAGCTGGGAAAGCAAGTAGCTGAAACGTACAAATACACACACACACACACACACACACACACACACACACACACACATATATATATATATATATATATATATATATATATATATATATATAACTCCAAAGGAAGATCACTAAATTAAAATGAGATTCAAATATAATCTAAAAATAGTTATTCCTTATCCTCAAAACAGTGAAATAGGTTTATCGTTTTGGTAGTTAATGAAGTCCATCTGTTGATTGATTGATTTTAATGGTATATCAAATGGTCTTGGGTTATTTTATGTCCAGAGTTTAGGGAATCACATTCATTGTACTTTTATATTTACATTTTTTGTATTGTTCTTTTATTTTGAATTTTTTGCATGCACTTATATGCTATCAAGTATTCCTATTTGATCTGAATAATTTGCACATAGGGGGTGTCGTCGTTGAGTAATGGTTAAAGCGCTTGACTGAGGAATGGTTGTAAGTGAGTTCAAACTCCTGTCGTACTATTATGTTCACTTTCAGACAAATATCCTTGCAAAAAGTATGAACCCTCTTATCCTCCCAGCTATGGGTTAAATAGCACTCCATCTGTTTTTCTAGAAGAATGGATTTGGCATTAAATAATCCAAGAAGGTTAATATGCTATGAAACAACCAAAAAAAAAAAAAACAATTAATTTGCACACAGTTGTATGGTTTCAAGTATTCCTATCTAGTACAAATAATTATATGGTTTCAAGTAACTGTTTCTATTTAATGATAATCATTTTTTTGCACCCAGTTATATAGTTTCAAGTTATTAATAATAATCCTATGTAAGTAAAAGTAAAGTTGGCGACTGTAGTCAAGGGTTACCAGAAGGCTTCCTTTTCAGTAGCTACTACACCGAGGTGTAGAGGAGAGGATGCTACTCCTTTCCCAAGATTGCTCCACTTTACCCTTGATACATACCTTATATTGCTGAGTGTTAAGCAAGGAGGTATCAAGTAGCATTTTTAAAGTCTTTGGTATGACGCAACCTGGGATTGAACACTGGTCTCCCGGACCATTGGCGAACACTCTACCCTATAGGCCAATGAGCCGGGAGTTAGAGAATCCTATGTAAACAATTATAACTTCAAGTAACTATTCTTTATGCAAATAATTTACAGAGAAATGATATCAAGTATTTCTACCTAATATAAATAATTTGCACACAGTTATATGGTTTCAAGTATTCCCATTAAATAATAACAATTATATGATTTCAAGTAATTATTTCTATTTAGTAGTCATTTGTTTGCATGGTTATATAGTTTAAAGTAACAAATAAAAATCCTTAGTAAACAATTATAGTTTCAAGTAACAATTTTTAATACAAATAATTTACAGTTATGTGAAACAAATTTTCCTAAAAAGAATAATTTTCAAACAGATTTATTTGACCCATATAGATAGGACCTTAACAGGTACTACTATTCTGGGTCAGTGTTGACCTGGGAGTAATGGCAATGAAGGGGTACTCCACACTCTCAGGATATCGAGAACTTGAGCCTCACCATCAGACACATTTTATCGTCTTATCTAGGACACCCCTTCTTTTGAGTGAGAGGTGTTACCTATTTGCAGGGTATACAGTTAAAATATTCTAAAGCCCGCCAACAGGGCGGAAGTCCATCTGTATTTCTGCAAACTAATCAAGGGTTGAAATCAATGTACAGACCCTTACTTCCTTCTGTTACTTCCTTCCTCTGATATGAAGTGACCTATAAAAGTACTGATAAGCCAAAAACTTTTTTATTTATGTTTTATTTTTGTAATATATGTTATAAATTACACTAAAAGCAAGTCCTTGCATGCATTGCCTTCAAAATTTAGATAAGTCTCCTATTCCACATGACATGTTAAGCTGAACTTTTAAAACATTGAATTAACCCTTTTAATCTGACTTTGATGGAAACAATTTTTTTCTGTAATTTTTTAGAATAAATATGTTCTTGAAAACTTCAGTAAATTGTACACTTTAGATCCAATCTATTTTTATCACAAAATACTGTATTTTCTGGTATTTAAGAAGTACATTTTTCTAAAAAAATAGTTTTGGAAAATCATCCAACAATGGGTTTGCCACTACTAGCCTGAGTTGAAAAGACAATCCATGAAGTGGAAGTGCAGTGGTCTGTTAAAAAGTCATATTGAAAGTCTTCTAGGACATGAAAGGACCCATGACTATTGATTTATTTGAAAAAGGTGCAACTTCACCTTAAATACTGAATGACCTTATGTTACAATACAGTTCTTTAAGCTTATTTTAGTTTCCTTATTAAAAGACTATTGCAGTAATATTAAGTCCTGCAGAGCTTAAAAAATCTGGTGAATATGAAAGATTTTAAGATTTGAATACAAGTTAATAAGAAGGTTAAAAATAACACCATAGTGGGGAACGTTGTGAAACTCAAGGAATATTTTTTATTTGAATATGTCTACCAAAATTGGAGCATATCTTATATGGTAGAAAACACAGAATAATCAATGTCTATATTCACCCAACCCCTCTGCCATGGACAGGATGCATCACCAAGTCAATTTTTAAGTGAAGTAAAGTAGGTTTGAATTCAGAGTTTTCTTCCTCCAATACCAGTTGCCAGACCAAGACTAATTGGCTCAGTCTTGCCCTACAATTTACCCATAGCTGGAGGTGGGTGGTTGAATAGATGGATTCATGCCTTTTCCAAGATTATTACCATGAATTGATACTCTTACTGCCTTATTTAAGATTTAAACTTTTCGAGTGTCATTTGTACAATGATAACTGTTACACAAAGTGTTGTGTGATCAATATGTATGCCTCGATGGGAGTTCTCTTCCTCACCTGGCCCAGTAAATTGGGGCTGTAGAATACACAGACTGCATCTCTGCTGAGGGGTAAGACTCCCCCAACGAGTGTCTTGGATATGACACTAAACAATCTGATGATGAGGTTCCAGTAATGCTGGAGCTTTGGGGAATGTGGAGTAACCCTTTATTGCCATCGCTCCCAGGTCTACTCTGGACCAGAGTGGTAACACTTGATGGGGTCTTATCTATGGGACAAATTGAACTAAACTGTGTACTTATGCTAAACTGAATTGCTTGGAATAGAACTGTTTTGACATTTAAACTGTATATTTATGCTAAACTGAATTGTTTGAAATAGAACTGTTTGACCCGGTTAATTGGCCTATTGGGTTGAATGTTCGACAATGGTCCAGGAGACCTGGTTTCAATCCCAGTTCGTGTCATGCCAAAGACTTTAAAAATGCTACTTGATAACTCCTTGCTTAACACTCAGCAATATAAGGTACGTATCAAGGGTAAAGTGGAGCAATCCAGGGAAAGGAGTAGTGCCCTCCTCTACACCTCGGTGTAGTAGCTATTGAAAAGGGAGCCTGCTGGTCACCCTTGATTATGGTTGCCAGCTTACTTATGTGTATAAAAATTTGGCATTAAATAACCTACCATGGCTGATATACCATAAAACCAATCCTAACAAACAAAATTCCCTTCCTCACCAAAAGTAAAATTCAGGATATCAGAGTATGAAAAAATTCTAAACATATCAGTAATATTTGAAAAGCAGTTGATCAAAAGCTTCCAAATAACTTGATAGTGAAGGATTTATTTTTATTAGAATGTGGCAGCTAAAATTGGAAGAAGCTCTTATGAGGTTAACATGAATGTTTTTGCAAATTATGCTTCACAAGTTTGTAACTTATGAAGCTTAATATTGTAGCAGAGGAGTTTTCCAGGTACTGTGATAAAGAAGTTAATGCTGAATTGAATTATAAATAAAACAAGCAAATAGGAAAACAAATAACTGGAAGTTGAGTTGAAACAGATGTTGCCTTTTTATGTATTTTTTGGTAATGTTTACAAAAGATATGTTGTGTCAGTATCAATTTTTGGAGTGTGTACTGTGTAGATAAATGTTTTAGTATTCTTTTTAATTGCTTACTTGAGAATAAAACTTTTTAACTGTCATGAAATTTTGGGACTGATATTTTTAGTTTGGCTTGGAGAATCTTATGTATGTCTGTCTTTAATTGTTGGAGTGCCACTGACTAGTAGGGTATAGCTATGAAGTTAATATTTTCTTTTGAAGCACCAATTTTTAGCAGCAAAATAAAGAAAAGTTATTTGTGGAAACCATGACACACATAGGTCTTTTTCTATTTTTAGACTTGATGAGACATGTGGGTTAAGGATGATTACATAACTTTGCATGCTAGAAAATATGAAACAAAAAATTGGGATTATTAACTGATTTTTTTTTTTCAAAAATAAAGAGTTAACATAAAGATTGAGTAAATTTTTATGTCTTCTACTAATTGCTGCTACTGCTTATGCATGTTACCCTTTGTTTGAAAAGTCGGCTTCTCTGGCCTATGGTAAACATGTTTATTTAGTAAAGCTAGCTATTTTGTTGTTGTTGAAAAGAACGGTATTTCAGAAAGAAGCACAATAGCTTTTATTATAATGGTGGAGATGCTAATATCAAAAGAACTCCAATGTTGGTGTCACTTTCAAGATATTGGCAAATATTATCAATATGTTGATCAATTGCAATTTCTTTGTCTATGCTTGATTTAGTTTTGAAAGAAAACTTCATTTTAAGTTTTAAAGAAATGTTGATTTGAATATTCTATAGACTTTTATGCTTTTTCTTTTTGCATATGATTTCTAAGAGTTCAGAATAATTATGTTTTCTATGTAGCCCAGGTTTTGTATGGATCTATGACGTGATCTTTTCTCTTTGTTTCTTTGTCCATAATATCTGCTAGGATGAGAGTGTAGTATTTGTGTAAAACCTTACTCCTTAGTGAATTTATAATAAAATATGATGGTAAATACCAACATAAATAAGTTTTGAACATATGATTTTTTTTTGTTTTATGGCATATCAACCACAAACGGTCATTTAATGCCAGCATTGAACATATGAGTTCAGTTGATTGCTTGAGGGTTACAGTTGATTTTTTTTGTGTCTTCTTGATTAGGACTAATTTATGTTTTCTCTTCAACAGAAAATAGTTTTCTTACTTAAAACTTTTAAAATAATTTTTTTTGGATTAAATTAAAACTTATGAAAAGTAAATTTTTGTTATAAAAATAAAGACACATAAGCCACCTCGTTGGTGGAGTTTAGAATGCTCTGCCTGTAACCCCTGCTGAAGGGTAAGACCTCTCTCCCAAGGAAAGGGTGTCCAGGGTATGACACTAAATTGCTTCTGATGGTGAGGTTCCTGTTCTGTAGATTGAGGAAGTATAAAGTACCCGTTTATTGCTATTACTACCAGGTAGGAGGTACCTGTGATGTAATGGTTATCATTGTAGGAAATGGACACGGCGACTCGAGTTCAAATCCTGGACGAAAATGATTGCATTTCACATAGCATTAATACCCTTGGGAAAGGTATGAATCCAATAATTCTCCCTCCAGCTATGGGTAAATAGTAGGATAGATTGGGTTCTTCAGCCTTGGTGAGGCAACTAGTCTAGGAGAAAGAAAACTCTGAATTAAAACCTGTTAAACTCCGCTTAAAAATTGACCTTGTGTCATATCCTGCCTGAGTGGAGGGGTTGGTAAATAGGATCACTACTATGTTCACTCTGACCAGGAGTAGAAGTACCTGTTAGTGTCCCATATATATGGGTCAAATAGATTTGTTCAAAAATTATTTGTATTTGATAGGACCATATGCAAAAAAAAAAAAAACTTAAAAAACTATTACACAAAAAATATGAATATGGATGTACAAAAGATTAGAATCTCTAACCTCTAGGCATAAAATAATCCTAAATGGGTTGATATACCATTAAAATCAATCAATACATTAAAGATGCTGAAAATTCAACTAATAAAAATACAAACAGTTTTAATTTAGATAAACATTAAACATGTTTGCTTACTAGAAAGTTATTTGTCTTTAATTGAATTATAAAATTACTAACATCATTTCTGTTATTTACAACAGGATTATTTATGTATGGATTGGAACTTCTGTTTGTTTGGGAGATGAAGATGATGGCATCCGCCATATTGCCAAGTTGAAATTCAGGAACATCAGTTGAAGGAAATATTTTCAAATTAGTTGTGTAAACAGTAATAAAATAAGATAAAAAGAAAGGAAAAATAGAGAGAGTAAGTTAGAAGGAAAGGGAAATTGAGAGATAAAATATGAAGTGACATAGAGAAGAGAAATAACTGAAGCATAAAATACTGGAAGAGACAGAAAGAGAGAGAAGGCTCCCAAGTTTCTCTCTCTCTCTCTCTTACTTTGGCATTGATAATACCTTGTGTACCTTAACAGAATTTTTCATTACTTCATAATGAAATTCAGACACATGACTTATATATATTAATACAGCATAGACACAGTGTCAGTGGTGCATGGTGACTGTTAGTTACTTGCCAATGCAATCATCAGACCAAGAAACTGACGGTCACCAAGCACCATTGACTCTGTGTTTATGTTGTCTTAACTTAGATATATACAATTCTGGTTAAAATTGTTGGCATCCATAAAATTTGAGTACATAATGAAGAATATTTCCAGAAAAAACAAAACAAAAAGAGAATCTTGTGATACAGCTTCAGTCTTTTGACAACTTATGGTTGATAAATTTCAGCTTATATGAATATGGTTCTTTTCCAGTTATTTCTGAAGACAGCAAAAAAAAAAAAAAAAAGTGAAAGAGTGCCAATAGTGGTGATTAGGACTGTATGCTCTATCATTGATATTAAGCACTTTATTTATAGCAAGTTACCGGCCCATTGGTCTATTGGGTAGAGTGTTTGCCAATGGTTCGGGGGACCTGGGTTCAATCCCAGGTAGAGTCATACCAAAGACTCAAAAAATGGTACTTTATATCTCTTTGCTTAACACTCAGCATTATAAAATATGTATCAAGGGTAAAGTTGAGCACTTCAAGGAAAGGATTATCGCCCTTCCCTAAACGTCAGTGTAGTTACTATTGAAAAGGGAACCTTCGGGTCGACCTTGAATACAGTCACTAACTTTTTTATTTATAGTAAACTACATTATCAGTGTGTGTGTGTGTGTATATTTTTCATTTTAAATCTATTATCTTTTTTATACTTGTTTTCTATAACTTTAAAAACTCTTCCTCTATGATTCCCTCCTTGCAACCCCCCCCCCAAAAAAAAAAAACAAAACTTGTTAATCTTTTGTGATTACTTTCTCTAAGAATAAACTCTTGATTATTCTGGTCATTCATTTTGATTCTCTGGTTTAACTTCTTGCAAAGGAGATTGAAAGTAATCAAAACAAACTCTGTTTTGTTTTTATTGATGGAGGTATCATTATTTTTCCTTGACCAATTGGCTTAGCTCAATATGGTTATCTCACTCCTTACTTTGATGGACATTGTACAGACAGAAATTGATTGCACTGAAAGAAATTTTCAAGAAGACAAATGAAGTTTTATTTAATTTACTTTTTGTGTTAATCGGAAAGTCTCATTCCTGAAATTAAAATATCGTAGCTTGTAAATATAGTATTGGTATTCAAAGGCCATCTTGTAACTTTTGACTCTATTGTAAGATGCTCCTCATCTCACACAGCAAATATATGTGCCAATATATGTCTAGCATCCATTTTCTCTAACTAGATGGAAATATATAAATTATTTAAGCCTAGTAATATTAAGAAATGAACATTGTGATTATACTGTCTCACTATAGTATCAAGGAGTTAGTATGTTGTTATAACTTCTTATTATAAAATATAACTTTCTTAAATAAATACCATGTTGAAAATTTGTAATAATTATGAAGCATGTTTAAAAAGTATTACGGCTAAAGCTGTATTTACCAAGACAGAAGTGCACTTTGTATGAAACATTAATTTCCTTCAAAATAGTCCCCTTCTGGGCCCATCTTTTACCTATGGAGGCCATAAGCTATATGAAATTTGACATCTTTCTCTAAAAAGATTTAGGTTAAGAACATTATTATTTTTTATATCAATGTTGATAATAAGGAATATATAGTGATAGAAGAACTGTAAATAAGGAGAGTTTTTGTTTAAAGACTGCTCAATGCTGTTATAGCAGAGTAGGTATAAAACTTATAAGTAGTTGAATTGTGGACACTAAATCCATTTTTATACAAACCTTCAGAAAGAAACAAACACACACACACACACACACACACACACACACACACACACACATATATATATGATCAAAATAAATCTGTCATGAAGCACCCAATGAAAATAGTGTGAGACACATTCATTAACTGTAAGCTTATAGCTGATATTTATGCATAAAATCCATATTTTTTATGTATAATATCCATATTTTACAAAATATACGTATTTACTCAGTAGTTTACTTGCATAACATAGAACCAAACACACATGAATGGAAGGTCACACAAATTATTTACTCAGTTTTTAAGATTAATCATAAATCATGTAAATAGTGAAAAATCTTTTTTCAAAATCAATATGCTCTTCTTATGAAAAATAGTTTTTTTTGGTTTAGTTTTACATGAATGAATAATATTATTGATGAATTCCTTTACTTGTAAATATTCATTGCCAAGTTTTGTTGACTGTGTTTTGAATGCTTTGCAGATAGAAATGAGACTATTATTGAATTTTTCTTTTTCATCTTCATGTCTTTAGTCATCGAATCGGAAACTTTATGCTTATTTTGTGCATATTTAGATTTAACCGTGAATTTTGTTTGCTTATGGTCACTTGCAACCCACCTCATTTCACAAACCATCCAAGATGAGTAAGACATACTTGGCACTGCTGGAGAAGTAAGGAAAAACTCATTAGCATAGTTCTCCTCTGGACTCCTACACATGGACACACCAGTGTTGGCTGACCAGGAAAAATGTACATTCATCAACTCTGTTTAGACACTGGATGCCATCTAGAGGACTTACCAAGAGCAATGGCTGATAGTGATAGATGGCAAGAGAGGAATATATGCTGTTGGCACACCTTGATGATAATTTTATTTGTGTGTATATATATATATATATATATATATATATATATATATATATATATATATATATATATATATATATAACACACACGGGTGAATTGATATACTTTCTTTTTAGGGAGTCTTGTTCCATAAATATGAAAATTTCACTTAAAAGCTTCATTAATTTATAATTTTTATCATAGTCTTTCAGTAACTTAGAGTAGCATTATGAGCAAATTGTAAAAATAAGTAAAAATGACGACCATAGTCGAGGGTTACCTGAAGGCACCTTTTTCAATAGCTACTACAATGAGGTGTAGGGGAGGGCACTACCCCTTTCCCTAGATTGCTTCACTTTACTCTTGATACATATCTTATAGGGCTGAGAGTTAAACAAGGAGATATCAAATACCATTTTTTGAGTCTTTGGTATGACTCGACCTAGTATTGAACCTTGGTCTCCCGGGCCATTGGTGAACACTCTACCCACTAAACCAATCTGGGGTACAAATTGATAAATCATCAAAAAAGGCCACCAGATGAAAGCAAGACAAGTTGATAAAGTTCAATATGTCTTTCAGTGGGCTAGCAGTAACTTGATATGCTTAATCTCAGGAACTGTCTTGCAGAGGTCACTGTTGAATAATAAATGTTAAAAACTCCATTTAGAGAATGGTAAAGACTACACTACCCATTAGTAATGAACTATTTTAAAGATATCTGTCTTAAATAGACTGGTTTTGGTAGCAGTTTGTTCTTAACTACTTGTCTGGCACCTTGCCAGTCATTGCCTGGTCTCTGAGATTCTTTTGGGTTCTTTTCCTAAGACTATACCTATTTTGCTTGGATGAGTTTTTTTGCTTGGCACCTGAGGCACCCTAAAGGAGAATGCTGATGAGACTAAGCATTTTTCAGTCTAGCTGTGCATGAATATTGATTTCTGCATTGGCCTCCTCTATAAAATGGCCTTGTTTCACTGTTAGTACCTTATGGTGGCTGGATAATTTTACAAGAGTCACTCACTTGGTAGGAGTGGAGTGTTCTGTTTGGTTTGGTTTGGTTTCTTTGTTAAATGGCATATCAACCTTTATAGGTTACTTAATGCCAAAGCTATTCTCCTAGAAGAACAGTAGTGGTACTATTTAACCCATAGCTGGTAGGATAAGGGGGTTCATACCTTTCCCAAAGGTATTTGCCCGAAAGTGAATGTAATAGCGCGACTGGAGTACGAACTCGCTTACTATGATTCCGCAGTCCATCGCTATAACCATTACACCACGAGGACACCCCCCGTTGTGTTCTGTGCCACATGTGTGTGTGTGTGTGTGTGTGTATATATATATATATATATATATATATATATATATATATATATATATATATATATATATACTGATTTCATGATTCAGTCTCTTTTCCTCTTTTGATGGTTGGTATACAAGGAGACAAATGTTCTCTCTGAGTAGAGAATGAGGAACAAAGGTACAAGAAGTCTTGCTCCTAGAAAAATGAAGAAATTGACCACAGGGTGTCCATTGCTTATTTCTTACTACTTCCATGGCCTCAGAAACTGAATGGAGAGAATAAAACAACAAAGGTCCTGACAAGCTTGGATTTTGTATTTTTAAATTCTTATCAGATTATTAGTCCTCATTGACATAGCAGTCACCAGTGGCTATGCTACAACATTCATTAGTTGTCAAGTATCAAATCATTTTACCTAGAATACGAACAGGTGAATATCATACAACATCTATTCCAGGATCTATAAGCGATTATTAGATATGAGGTTGCCAGTCATATATAGGCTTACAAGTTGTGATAAAAAATATCAAGACTGTATCTTTACATTTTAAAGAAATTCTAGATTTAAGATTTTAATGAAGACAACTGAGCAACTAATATAATAAAATGATTATTATTAATACTTTTGACTAGTAATATCATTGATTCGTGTTTGTTTTTAATTCATATTTTTGACAAGTATTATCGTTCATTTTCCTAATCCTACTTGCTTTTTATCAATACTTTTGACTTGTATTATCTTCATAATTCAACTTGCTTTTTGTTCATAATCTTTCATCTTCATTATTCTAGTGGCTTTTTATTAATACTTTTGATTACTATTATCCTTCATCTTCCTTATTCTACTTGCTTTTCATTAATAATCTTTCATCTTCCTAATTCTACTTGCTTCTTATTGCTTACTCATTTGGGTTGTCTCTTCTACAAGAGATGGATGCATACCAAGGGTATTAGTATAAAGTGAAATGCAAACAGCCTTCTCTTGGATTTAAACTCAGGTTGTTGATTCCATTTCCTCTGATGATAAATGTTGTGCTAAGTGAGTCTCTATATGTTTGTTATGTAAGACAACAAAATTGGTATATCATAACAATACATTTATAAGCACAATAGCATTAAAATGCTTTGACTTAACCAGTGATGCAATTGCCTATCAATTTTGCAAATTATAGATAGCAGTATTCATTTTATAAACACAATCTCTAAGATCTTTATGCTTTCTTAAGGCAGATAACTATTAAGTGCTAAATTTAGAGTACTTCTCTGTATTTAATCATTTGCAATTATAATATCAATTGGTTTGCAATCTTGTAAATATAGATATAAATAATACCAATATTTAATTAATGAAGAGATATCCCATCATATCAACCTTTTCCTTTGTCAATTGCAAATCTTCTTGAAAATTTGAAAGTCATTCAGAGTAATGATCCTTATTCTGTCAGGCTGACCCATCACTTGAGGGGTTTGAATTCAGAGTTTTTCTTCTATTGGAAAGGTCACCTAACTAAAGCTAGGGAGATCAGCCTACCTTATTATTTACCTATCAAGCCTAGTCAGCTGGGGCAGTAGAATATACAGACTTCATCTCTATAGAGGGGTAAGAACCCCCACAATGCATGTCCTGGATATATGACACTAAACCATCTGATCATTAGGCTCCAGTCCTAGAGATCTAGGAAATGTGAAGTACCCCTTCATTGCCATTACTACCAGATCCACTCTGAACCAGAGTGGTAATACTTGATAGGGTCCCATGTAGGGGTCAAATAGAACTATTTGAGCATTTAACTGTGTGCAAACAAATGACTGGTGGTAAATTGAATTGTTACTCTTACATATCAATACTTGGAAACCATTTAACTGGGTGCAAAAAATGAGGAATGTTGAATTGAATTATTACTGTTGAATAGTAATATTTAAAACCATTTAACTCTATGCAAAAATTGTATTGGTGTTACATAGCTGTATGTGGAACCATTTGACTTTTGCAAATGAATGAATAGTGTTGAATAGAATTATTAGTGTTAAATAGCAGTACTTGAAACTATTTAACTGTGTAAACAATAGGAATACTTGTGTGCTAACAAATTAGCTCTAACTTTTTAAAAACAGAATTACCAACAATCTGTTCACTTACAAATTATAACAATTTAACTGTGTGCAAACGAATGACTGACTTTAAATTAGATTGTTGGTGTTACTTAATAATACTTGAAATCATTTAACTGTGTGCAAACAAATGATTGACATTGAATAGAATTATTCATGTTAGAAAGGGATACTTGATGTCATTTAACTTTGTGCAAACAAATGATTAATAGTAAGTAAAAGTAAAGTTGGTGACCGTAGTTGAAGGAAACCAGAAGGCTCCCTTTTGTATAGCTACTACACCGAGCTGTAGGGGAGGGCGCCACTCCTTTCTCTGGATTGCTCCACTTTACCCTTGATATGTACCTTATAGCTGAGTGTTAAGCAAGGAGGTATCAAGTAGCATTTTTAAAGTCTTTGGTATGAGATGACCTGGGATTGAACCCTGGTCTCCTGGACCATTGGTGAACACTCTACCCACTTGGCCAATGATTAATATCAAATAGAATCATTAGCATTTATTAGCAATGCTTGAAACCATTTAACTGTGTGCAAACAAATGAGCTCTGGCTCATTTAAAAATGTTACCTACAAACGATTTCTTTGTAAATCATTTATATTTAATATTGTTACATTTTTACAAACAAAGAAATTATGTAAACAAAACTGAAAAGTGATGTAGAGTACAACAAAACAGATTTATTTAACCACAGGGAGAGACATGCATCTATTCACCAGGAAAAGAAGCTATTTTAACTTTGTGTACACCAGTCAATTATGTGTGTCCATGCTTCCAGGCTCTCCAAATCTCACAATACACTGTTCATGGGAGGTAACTCCCTTTCTATCCCCTGGATATTTTTTTGTTAGGTCTGAAATATATGTATATGCAGGATTTGGCTTTAAATAATCTACAAGGGTTGATATATCATTAAAACCCAATGAACCATTTACCCATCCCTTGAGCTAGAAATGGACTCATGCCTTTTTCAAAGACTTAATGCAAATTTCATACAGAAAGTCTTCATTGGAATTTGAACTCAGCTTGCTTAATCCTTTTTTTCTGCCATTATATCTTTTGTAGAGGGTGTTATAAAAGATATTAACAGCTGATATGAAAGTATCTTTATAATATGGTTTCAAACAGTTTCTACCCCCTTGCTATCACAGTCAATCCATGAAGGAATCTTCTATAGGTGATTAAAAAAAGATGTTAGCACTTCGATATAAGTACTGTCATTAGAAAGACCAGAATTGATATTATGGAGACCTACTAGAAAAGATTTCAGGGATGGTGAACTGGTGGAAGCTGTTTAGAATTATATCATAAAAGTACTGCCATAGAATCGCTCACATTTTTTGTGAATCATTCAATAGATATATAATTTGTGAATGTGAGTGACATCAACTCTCCAAAATTGTTTTGGTTGCAAAAAAAGTAAAATTGTAGATCAAACAGAAAATAAAGCAATACATGTCTAACCAGTTAAAAAGATAAATATACAGGTTGGTAGATAGGAAAAGAATAATAAACATATATGAAACTTATATATATATATAAACAAGAGAAAAAATATACATTAAATAGATTAAAATGTTAATGGAAATTATTCTTTAATAGATAAATATGTACAAAGCAGAAATAACATATTATAGTCACCTCCAAATGGATCTCTTTAGCACTTAAAATACAAAAAATAAATGAATTTATAAAAATCAGCTAAATCTAATTTTAAAATCATAAATGCTCTAGAATGTTAATTTAATTTGATGCTGAAAAAAAATTACTAATTTTATTTTCAATTAATGTGTTTATTTATTTATTCATTTAATTTTTTAAAAACCCATTTTCAAATCAGTAGAATATCCTGAATGAAGAAATAATTGACACTTGATGGTTTTATAATTGTGCTTCTTTATAAACTGTTATTAAGAAATAGTCTTATGTAAGATAATAATAAAATGCATAAATTCTAAAGAATAATTCCTTGTAATAATCCAATCAGCTTGAGGTTTATTACATTCCTCAAGATTGCTGTTCATCAAGCTGGTCATATAAAATATCCTACTGTAACTCCCCAATTTTTTTTATCTGTCTTTTATTACATAACTTGAGAATCGCTACAGCTATAGCCACCAAATTTTCCATAGATTACATTATTTCTGTGGTTACATAATTTTAACATATCAATTTGAAAAATCTATAGATATTAAAATCTTTACCAGTATCCTTCTCTGTTTACAGGGTTGAGAATATACTGATTGTGTCCCTTGTATTGGGGTAAGACACCCACAGAAAAATGGATGTTTTGCGTGTGATACGAAAGAGCATCTGATGGTGAAGCTCCAGTTCAAAAGATCTGGGGAGTGTGGTGTATCTCTTTATTGCCATTACTCCCAGGTTCACTCTGATCAAGAGTTTAGTACCTGTTAGAGCCCCAGCTACCTATGAATAGTAAGGCAAACTGGGTTTTTTTCACCTTGGCATGGCAACCTGTCTAGGATAAGGAAAACTCAGTAGACCTGGAGAAGGATGGGCTCTACAAGGTTATTCTTGCCCAAGACCTGCTACATAAGTAGTATTCCCCACAATCAAACCATCTTACTGGACTATTGAAGAATAAGATTATTTAATGACATATAAAACCCTTAATTTTTCTCCTAAAATTGCCCAGCAAATATTTTTTAGGTCTTCTGTGTGAAGTTGAGATATCTGGTAGGCTAATATTTATCCTCAAACTATAAACTACCATTAATTGTAAGTAGCCTAACTCCATCATACAGTAATATTAAATTTGAATAGGGTGGGGGTTATATGCCATCAAATATGGTAAGTTGTAAAATTGATGCTGTTGGCTTTCTGGCAACTATCCAGTCTGATCTTAAGTCTTTTAGCATTTTTGTTCTTATCTTTTCATCATATAAATCTTTTTCTTTGTTGGTGTTGTATCACAACATCAGTGATTTTTATATTTCTTCTCTTATTCATGTTTTTTAAAATTTTCATCTCTCTTTCTCTGTTCGGTTTCTCCTCTCTTCCTTCACTTTGTTTCTTCTTCTTCCTTTTTTGTTTATAATATTTTGAATTCTCTTTCAAGACTATTTTTATCTGTTTTTTTTAAATCTCTTTTCTGTCAATACTCTTTCTATCTTTCTTTTATCTCTCTTTTCTATTGTTGCTCTTTCTCACTCTTTTTTTGCTCTTTTTCTGCTTCTACTCTTTCTTTCTTTCATTTTTCTTTTTTTTTGCCTCTCCTCTGATTCTTTCTTTTTTGTCATTATGCTTTCTGCCTCGACTCTTTCTCCCCTTCCCTTTTCTCTATTTTCTGTCATTACTCTTTTTCTCTCTGTTCTGCCTTTACTCTTTTTCTTTTTCTCTCCTCTACTGTTCCTCACTCTCGTTTTCTCTCATTTATGCCTTTTCTCCTATTACTCTTTCTCACTCTTCTTTTTCTTTCTTCTTTGCCTTTACTCTTTTTATCTTTCCCTTTTCTCCCACTTTTACATCTACCTTTTCTATTTCTACTTCTCTTTTCTTTTTCTATTTCACTTACTTTATTCTTGCTGTATTCTGTTTACTCTTCTTCTTCTTCTTCTTCTTCTTCTTCTTCTTCTTCTTCTTCTTCTTCTTCTTCTTCTTCTTCTTTCATTTTGCATCAACTTCGTTTTGCATTTCATCTTTAACTTTTTGTCATTGAACTCTCTCTCACAACTTCTTTCTTCTGATTACAACCTTCTATCATTGAAGCACCACTTAATTTTCTAGATCCACAAATTAGCATTTAGTAGTTTTAATCCTAAGAGTTTTTCTTTTTGTTTTATTCTAATGTAAAGATAAAGAAGAATCTTTCATAAACTTCCATCTGCGTATTTTCCATCCTTGAATTGCATTTTTTTGTTCTTAATAATTTCATCTCTTATCTTTTTTTCTTTTCACTCTCTTTTATTCATATTACCCCCTCATCAACTTCTTCCTCCTAGCTATTTCTGCTATTCTCAGTTTCCATTTTAATTCTCTTTGTTTCTTTCTTGCAAATGCATATGCTTGTCTTCTTCCATTTATTCTATTTAAAAAGTTGATTATTAGCTTCTGAAGTTTTTCAACAGAAAAATAAAGATGTAATTTTCCAAAACCAATATTATCCATTTTTTTTTTTATTCCTGTTGCACAGCACAAACATCTCCTTGATAACAATTCTTATTTCTTGTCTCTCTTTTTTTATGCTGGTAATTTGTACATCACTGCATTCTTATTTATTTTTTTGGTTAGTACCTTTCTTTTAATATTTTATCAGCTTTTGTATTTCTCCAAGAAATAAGTGAAAATATGTCTTTTTGTATTATCTTTGACAGTCAGATTACATAAGAAAAAAGAAACATTGGTTTCCATTAAAATATACCTTTATTCCAGAATAAACATAAAAGACAAATTTTGCCAAATTTTAATTAAATGTTTACCACTTTTATAAAATCAAGCAATTGTGAAAGATATTGATGTACTAATTATATTGATGTACTAATTATAGCTTAAAGTACCAATTCTTAATCCAAATAATTCACAGTTATTTGGTATTTAGTATTCTGCTGTGGACTAATCTATTGTACCTTTTCTGGGAGTAGTTGAACTGGTCCATGACTAATTGTTTACTACTGTTTAGAGCTGTGGCAACAAGACATATGGAAACCTTTACACGAATTGTCTAGGTAATACCAATTCTTAGCTCTCTGCTGGGAACTACTCATTTGTATGTATGCGACTAGCAAACCTACACGAGTGAGTTTGAGTCTCATTGGGTGCCCCTTTCATATGGCCTTGTGCTACATCTAAGCAAAAAGCTTAGTAAATTACTACTCATTTGTATGTACTAGTAAACCAAAACATTCTCGGTTCTGGTATACAACATATTTTTATTGAATACAAATAATTCTTAAACAGATCTATTTGATCCATCAATAGGGCTCTAACTGGTGCTACCACTCTGGGCCAGAATGGACCTGAGAGTAATGGCAATAAAGGGGTACTCCACAACCCGTAGATCTCCAGAACTAGAGTATTACCACCAGATGCACTTTAGTATCTTACAGAGGAAACTCCTTTTTTGCTGAGAGAAGTCTTACTCCTCTGCAGAGGATTAAGTCAACATATTCTATGCCTAACCAACAGGACAATCATATTTTTTTGCACATTTACGTCAGGTAGTAATAATAGTAATAAGTCTTAAAGATGTCTGAATTTCTTAGGTATAGTGGTGTCATTTTTAATAATTTTTATCTAGTTTTTCTTATATCTTATTTCTGTTGCTCATTTATATCTAGATCTAATAAGACATAAATTTTTTTGTCTGTATTCATTTATTTGGGATCCTGTTTGACTGTGGCAGCACTTTGCGTTGCTTTGTGTCCTGTGGTGGGGCAATCCCGACCGACTGTGGTTACATGCCGCATGGTTTGTTCGGGTGTGTTCAACCACTGGATACAACACCTCTGGCCTCAGGGGGCCGTCCCCCCAGGGTTTTACCCTCTTTGGAGGGGTTGGGTTTATCACCTGGCGCTTGAGGTGCCCCGAAAAGGGGAATGTCGATGGGGTCTGAGGCATTTTTGGAACTGCCTGACGTGTGTGGGTTTCAACCCTGCGACAAGACCCACCTTAAAAACGGCCTTGTGCCACATTCATATGCTGGTGGGGCGTAGGATAAATACAGCACTTTACTGAGTCAGCTATAAAAGTTTAAAATGTATACATTGTTCATATTAGCTACATAGTAAATTAGAAAAATTTGTTCTTTTCTGATTTTTACTTCCATACCAAATTGTTTGTTTACATTATTAGTATTAGATGCAGTAGTCATTCAAATTTAAATATATAGGTACATTTTCATTATCTGATTTTTACTTTACACAATGTTATTAGTTTACACTACTATCATTAAATGTAATAGCCATTCAGATTTGAACATGTAGATAGATCTTTTTATTATCCAATTTTTACTTCATGTCATAGTTTGTTTAAACTTGTAGTTTAGCTGTAAATTGTTTGAATTTGTTAGATGAAGTATTATTACTATTACTCGATGTGAGTTTTTCACACCAGTTTTAAATGGTGTTTTTTCACTGAAATCTGAGGGACAGCAAGTCTCCTGGTCTCCAGGACTCTTCTTAGTGTTCTAGCTGATTTTAACAGTGTTGTGGCCTGGATGGTCTCAATTCTTCCTCTGATCTCCAGTTACCTCAGTCTCTTTTCTGGGCCTTAGGACATTATTCCAAGGGCACTAACTATGATTGGGATCACTGTTACAGATTTTTAGTTCTCTGGCAAGTTCCAAGTATTTATCTATCTTTTAGCTTTCTTTTATTTTCACTTTATGGTCTGCTGGAATAGCAAAATCCACTTATTGACTAGTTCTTTTCTTGTTAATTAGCACTAGGTCTGGTCTTCTGTCTGGAATAGGATGATTCATTTGAGTCTTATTTGGTAGGACAGATTTTAGTTTGTGCATTTACCATTTGTCAGGATGG
This sequence comes from Sepioteuthis lessoniana, assembly GCA_963585895.1. NCBI lineage: Eukaryota > Metazoa > Mollusca > Cephalopoda > Myopsida > Loliginidae > Sepioteuthis > Sepioteuthis lessoniana. Next base: position 66,505,072 of record OY757917.1, read on the forward strand.
TCAAATTTTAATCATTTGTGCTATTCCCATTGGATCACCTTTTCTGCCCATTTGTGCCTACTCTTTTATTCCTTTTGTGCTAGTTTTCTGCATTCACTTATGTGATTAACTGTTTCATCTCTATCACCACATAATCTACACTTGCTATTCTTTTATATATTATTAATTTTTGCTTTGATATTATTAGTCCTTATTTTGTACTGCTATCAAAAGAGATTCAGTTTGAATTTTAGTTTTGTCTTTAATTTTATTTACTTAGTTCTTATGATGTTTTTTTATGTTTATTCTATGACTATCAAATTTGAAGCTTGTCTTTGTTACAATAAAAATCAACAGAATAAGGTGAAAGAAAAACTAATCAAAGATTACAATGATAATGTGAGACTTCAATATCATTAACACAACAGATTCTTACACCGTTTTAGACTTTCTCTAATTCTAATAGAATTGTATAGACACTCAGCTGGGGAGATAACTTGAATTGAATTGTTTAAATTTTCAGTAACTTTCAATCTTTATGTATAATCAAATTTATACAATGTTGCCATAATCCTTCAAAAACAGCATATCTGAATGAGTTTTTATTTCATAAATACACTTTAAATGCCTTAACTTGGAGAATAAAGAAGTTTCCTGTTCATATTCTTGATATGATAGTGATAACTTTGAAAAGATCAATAGAATCCTTTATTCCTTTCTTAATAGAAGCACCATATAATCATGGACCATCATTACACCTGGAATCCAATGGTTTGTCTACGAACTATTCAAACCTCATTATTTTATTTGATTTCTTCTTTAAGACAATTCTGCATTCAATCTATTAAGCACAAAAAAGCAATTTACCAATGGTATCATGACATTTAGTACAAATAATAGTTTAATATAATTAAGGATTGAACATGGCTGATCATGAATAATCAGTATGGAAAATGTCAAGGGTTAATTTTAAAATAAACATTGTATATTTTTTGTTTTTTGTATTGGAGTACTTTGTTAATAACAAGATGTTTTCTTTACTTGTAGGCAAGAAGTCCAGCTGAGATGAACTTCAGCCTTGACTCCAGCAAAGCACAGAGAGAGCTTATAGCACAGTTAGAGGCAAAGAACAGGTAAGTTCACTTTATCAGCTTAATTTTTTCTTTTTCATTTACTTTATCTGCAATTTCTTCCTTATCAGCATGAAGTAACTCACTGATTTTGTCATTGTAAACTGGAAACCCTTTAGCCATGTAAAATCAATTTTGGGTGTTTGATAATAGGTCAGATAAGAGACCCTCTGTACTATAACTACCATATTGAATGAGTCCTGGAGGCAGCACCCCACAAAGCAGCAGCTGTACGGACACCTATCACCCATCTTGAAAACTAAGTTAGATGAACCAGACATGTGGGACACTACTGGGGAAGTAGGGATGAACTCATAAACAACATACTCTTGTGGACCCCTTCACATGGACAAACAAAGATGGGTGGCGGAAGAGGGTCAGGGAGATCCATGGTGGTGGTGCAACGTGATAATGATATATTTGCTTAACCCCCTCCCACCAGGATGTGACACAAGGTCAATTTATAAGCAAAGCACAACTGGTTTCTAAGAACACATCTATCTTGGCTGGTGTCTGCGTCAAGGAGATCAATTACCCATGTTATCACCACACTTCTTATGGTTTAACTCTTTAGTTCAAGCTTGGTGCTAGCATATGTGAAATTTGGGGGATAAGTGAGGAGCAGTGATGCCTTTCCATTCTGATAGTGCAGCTGCTTGACGCCAAAGGTACTATCTCTACTCAGAGACCCCTATGCTCCACATGACGCATGCTCCTCATAATGGAGTCACATGACAGCCTGCTAAACATTGTGAAGAAAAGAAAAAAGATATGTTATGGACATGTGATGATATCACCATCCTGCAAAGTACAGTGCCTAGAGGAAGAGGCAGGCAGACTGAATAATGGACAGATGTATCATTTGCTGAGTAGTAAAATACAACTCATGACTCTGACAGATGACAGGTCATTGTTAGAGTGGTCAGTGGTGCTTCCCTAATTCCACCTGGTATTACAAGACTGATGACAGGTCATCGTTAAGGAGACACTTCTGATGACTCCCTATTTCCACCTGGTGATACAAGACTGAATTCAGAGTTTTCTTTTTCCTATACTGGTTGCCATACGAAGGTTAATTAGCCCAGTCTGCCCTACTATTTAACCATAGCTGAGGAGAGAATAGTCAGATTCATACCTCTCTCAAGAGTATTAGTGCTATATGAAATGCAAACAGCCTCATCAAGGATTTTTGGCCCAGTCGGATGGAGTGAGAGAATACACCGACTGCTTCTCTGCAGAGGAGTAAGACCCCTCCCCCAACATGTGTTCAGGATATGACACTTTGGGGAATGAGAAGTGCCCCTTCATTGCCATTGCTCTCAGGTTCACTCTGGCCCAGAGTAGTAGCACCTGATTGGGTCCTATCTATGGGTTAAATAGTACTAAACTGCATACTTATGCTAAACTCAATTGTTTGAAATAGAACTGTTTTAACATTGAAACTGTGCTTACACAAAGCTGAATTGTTTGAAATAGAACTGTTTTGACATTTAACTGTGTTATGACAAAAACTATACTTATACTAAACTGAATTGTTTGAATTAGGACTGTTTGACTAAACTGAATAGCTTGAAATAGAAATGTTTTTGACAATTAAACTGTGTACTCACACTAAACTTAATTGTTTGAAATAGAACTATTTGTGTAAAAATGGATTTGGCATTAAATAACCTAGAAAGGTTGATATGCCATAAAATCCAACCAACCAACCATCTAGGATTTGAACTTGAGTTGCTAAGTTCATTTCCTGCAACAATACGACTACTAGGTAATGCAGTATAACCTGTTGTATATTACTTGGAGAGGAAATGGGGACTATTAAGTACTCTCCATTGCTCTGAGAGATGTCATGAAGGGTAGTTACTCAGCATGGTACTTTAAAAAAACTAATATATTACTAAAAATGACTGTCCAATGGCATTCAGTTGTTACTGTTACAAGCTGAACTGCTGAGCTCAATGTATTACTCTGGCATAAACTTTTCTCTTGAGATTTATTTTTACAGGAAAGTAAATATTTTCAGCATCTCATTTTTTTTTACTGTTATTTATTCAACCCTCCACATGAGGAAGATATGACACAAGGTCAATTTTTAAGTGGAGTTTTTAATTCAGAGTTTTTCTTTGCTTAGACCAGTTGCCATACCAAGGTTTAAGAGCCCACTCTGCCCTCTTATTTACTCATAGATGGACAGAGAATAGTTGAATTCATACCTTTCCCAGGAGTATTAGCATGTTGTAAAATGCAAACTGCCTCATCCAAGATTTGAACTTGAGTCACTGTGTCTACTTCCTATGGCTTCTGTGTATGATGATTGTTTCTTGGCCTTATGTAATGTGCTAGACTCACTGCTCTGAAATAAGTATTACTCAAAACACTCCTTATGGAATTGTCTTCATAGAAAAGTAAATATTTTACCATCCAAATGTTATTAGTCTAGTTGACTGTAACTGTAAAATATGCTGATTGCACCTCTGCAGAAGGGTAAGACCCCCTCCCTCCCCAACATGTGTTCTGGATATGACACAAAAATCATTTGCTGAATCTCCAATGCTGGAGCTTTGGGAAATTGTACCATACCCATGATACGGATATGTGAAACATACATAGAATGTTCATAACATATATACATAGAACATAGGAATCTCGAAACACTAAAACACTTACTTCTTAGTTCAGGTACGAAACTTTTTATTACCTTTGAGTTTAAAGGTTTTTCAACATAAGAAGAGAGAGGCACAATCTTTCTATGCTGGCTTTTTCATCTGCCCCCCCCCCAATACGTGTGGCACCTGCCACAAGGCCACTGGGAGCTAGCGAAAGTCACCCTTCTTCTTCGGACTGTAAGACTCAACTACTGACTTTTTCAAATCTCTCAAAATCCTCCGTGCATGACGTCATTCTCATCCCTGGTCACATCCTCTCACTGGGATTTTTATTTTCACCTCTGTGAACGACATATCCTCCCCGCGCGCGTCAACACCTGTGCTCAAGTTTGTACCTAACTAACCCATGTGCTGAGCCGAAAGGTTCTCAGCCTAACTAAACCCAAAGGCAAGATATATAAAAAAAAATCCCTCGGCCATTATATTACAAAATGTGGAGTACCTCTTCATTGCAATTTCTCTCAGGTCAACTCTGATCCAGTGTGTTAGTCACCTGTTTGAGTTCCATTTATGGATCAAATAGAAATATCTAATTTTTTAGTAAGGATTATTATTAATATTAAAAAGAATTATTAGTCTTGAATAACAATACTTGAAACCATTTGACTGTGTGCAAACAAATGATCTGTGATTCATTTCAAAATGTTAGGTACAAACCTTTTGCTTACAGATTATATATATATATATATATATATATATATATATATATATAAGTATTTTGTAATTTGTTTGAAGCATTGCACAAATTATTTTGTTTTATTTATTGAATTAATTTAGAGGGCTGTTGCAATGAAAAATAATAATTTTTTGAGTCTAATTAATTTCAAAGTAAAACTTCATTGTCTGAGACTTTTTATAAATGAACATGATGTTGGAGGTTCAAATTTTTTTGAACCTCCAACATTGTGTTCACTTATAAAAAATAGTCTCTGATAATGAAGTTTTACTTTGAAATTAATTACTCAAATAATTATTATTTTGTATTGTGATAGCCTTCTAAATTAATTCAATACAATAAGAGATATATATATATATATATATATATAAACAGGATTTTGCATTGAATAACCTGCAAGGGTTGATATGCCATACAACACAACCAAACACCTAACAAAATGTCATTTTATTGAGATTTCATAAAATCAAATAAAGAGGATTGTTGATTGACTTGAAAGCATGCAAGAGTATGGATAAAAATTTGATATTTTAAAAGTACAATGTAACTGTAAAGTTACTTAAATATTTCCAGCATTTTTTATGGCATTGGAAAAGTAGTATATTTATGATAAGTAAGTAAGAAATAAAGTAGACTTTACTTTTCAATTATCAGATGCATTTAAGTAGATTTTTTATCACCAACCAAGGAAGACAATCATAAATATTAGGGTAAGTCAAAGGTTTTTGCTATTATTTGGTGTGTGCTAGTTTGTGGCTGAAGCAGTTCAAGCTGTGGAAGGTACCTGCTATGGTTGGTAGTATCATGGTAGTTGGTGTGCTGACACATTGTGTATTGCTTCACTCTGATTTTTGAAAGCCACACAGATAAACATACAATGTAGTCTAATTCTAGTACTTGTACTTTACGAGTTCAAACTGTGCCATAATGTCACTGAAGCAACCAAAAGTGTTTGTGTGAAAAGTGAAGGCACACTTGATCACTGTATAGTAATCAGATGATTAAAGAAATTTTGTTAATATTTCAAGAATCTTTATTAACAGTCAAAGTCAGTTAAGCCTAAAACTGTGGATTCCAAGACCATGTTTCAAGCCATTGAGGCAAATCTGGCAAGTAGGATTCAGAGAGTATCAAGCAAGCTCAATATCACACAGTCCAGTGTAGTTCATCACCTTCACAATCTTGTCAAAAAGCAACCAGAGCTACCAAATTGTTCCTCACATTACCAATATATTGAAAAACTTTTGACTCGCCTTAGTATGTTTTTTCTTCAAAGAGGCTAAGTTTCATGTAGAATAAAACTATGGTTTGTTAATCAAATTGATTGCCTTCAAGCATGTTTTTCAGAATTCTATTCTTCCTGTATTTTAAACAGTTTCAATGAAATCTCTTGGCTCACTATCTATAAGTCGTCTTTTCTAAAATTATTGGAAAGATTTGGTTTTTTCTTAGTTGAAAGCTTCCAAAAATGGAAGAAGTCATTTTAAATAGGAATAATTATTTTCCAGCAATGCAGCAAAGATTTTTGCAAAATGTTCATCTAACATGGCGTGCTTTGTAAAATGTTACTTTTTGCCTTGGGCTTTTTACTTTACTTTTGAAGCCATAGTTGTGAAAGTCTTTTTCTTTTTTCCATCTGTTTTATGACTGTCAAAATGTTCTTTGGCAGACTGTAATGATAATGCATGCTTATTGTTAAAAGCAAAAGTCTTCCTTGATTTCTTTCTCTGATTGACATCATTGAGAAAAAGAAATTCTTTTTCTTTAGGTTTATTCCTTTTCTATTTTTTTTTGTTCTTTGATTTTTCTTTCTCTCTCTCTCTATCACTGCTATCTTTGGCTACTTGTAGTTATGGCCCAAAGCAAGAAACTCAAATCTGCAAGCTATGATTTTCTGTCTCCAGTGCTAAATAGATTAAACTTGTTAAACTATACTTAGGCTAAAGAAAGATTTCAAATCAAGTTTTCCATTTATTTAGTTCTTTAAAAATGCCTTGTTAATTATTACTAGGGTGAGTCAAAAGTTTTGCAATATTTTAGTAGCATAAGATACAATTTGACAGCACCAGATGCTTTTGTCAAACTTGTGAAGGCAACAAACTATACTGGACTGTAGGATGCCAAGCATCCCTGATACTCCCAAGATGCTACTTGCCAGATTTACTCCTATGGCTAAAAGCACAGCTTCAAAATCAACAGTTTTAGTCCTACCTGACTTTGCTCAATTGTTAAAGTTCTTTCAACACAAGTGAAATTTCCTGAACCATCTGGTTACTGTACTGTGATCAACTAGGCTTTCACTTTTTTGCTCAACAGATTTTTATGGTTCCACAGCATATGGTTAGATCCAAACTCATAAAGCATAAGTTCTTGAATTTGACTATGTTGTATATTTAGCAGTGTGATTTTCAAATCCGTTGTGATGCTGGTAAAAGAAAGACAGGGAACACAAAAAGGTTGATAGAAAAACATATATATTCAAGTAACAGAAACAAGATACAAGTGAACTGGGTTAGACAGTAGTTAGTTTATAGGAAGCTGAGAGTCCAGTCGGGGAGCGACTATTGTCCACTATACTTGTGGTGTTTCACATGATTATGTCACGTGGGTTTGGATTAACTCCTGTGAACTCTAGTCAATGCTCCGTTGATGTGTATTTATGGAGAAAGGTGAATCCATTATGTAGGGAGTACAACAAAATCACATAGAGCAAAACAATGCACAACATGTCTACAAACCAACTACTATGATACTACCAACCATAGCGGGTATTTTCCATAGCTTGAACTATTTTGGTTATATGATATATGTGCTGTAAACTAGCACATACTAAAATATTGCAAAACTTTTAACTCACCCTAGTATATTATTTATTGTATGATAAGAAAACATTATTAGATTACTCATAAGAACTTTAAAATCTATTCTGATGACTTATTCTTTCACAACACCTTACTTGGTGTAATGAATAGCCAGCTAAATTCACAGACCATTGTTAATGTTTGATTCATGCTTGGTGTCCCATACTTCTGGACTTGAGTTACAACTAAGCTAAGCTTACTAAATATTGATAACTTATTCTTTGACTTATGATAAATGATACAATAATTTTTGGTGGGTTCTATACTATCTATTTGTGAATACTATAGTACCTACCAAAAATTAGTGTATCATTTACATTCTGATTGGTATTTCTGCCTATAATCAGTATATCTGATACTTTCTCAATAATCAAGGTGTTACTCCCAGCTCTTTTCCTGGGATCAGTGTAGTATCTGAGCTCTTTACATAGATCAAAGTGTAATTTCCTAACTCTCTATTGAAGATCACCGTAGGTTTGGTTTGGTTTATTTGTTTAATGGCATATCAACCTTTGTAGGTTATCTAATGCCAAAGCCATCCTTCTAGAAGAACAGTAGTTGTACTATTTAACCCATAGCTGGGAGGATAAGTAGGTTCATAGCTTTCCCAAGGGTATTTGTCTGAAAGGGAACATAATAGTGTGACTGGAGTTTGAACTCACTTACTATGATTCTGCTGTCCATCACTTTAACTATTACACCATGAGAACACCCCTAAAAGATCACGGCAGTATCTGTACTTTGTACTTCAGATCAAAGTATCAGCCCCTTGCTTTCTGTTTAGGATCAGTATATCTGTGTACTTTCTCAATAATCCAAGTGTTGCTCTCAGCCCTCTTCCTAGGATCAGAGTAGTATCTAAGCACTTTACAAGGATCAAAGTATCATTTTCTTACTCTCTACTTAAGATCACTGTAGTATCTGTACTTTCTACTTTAGATCAAAGTATCAGTCCCTTGTTTTCTGTTTAGGATCAATGCAGTATCCGAGTACTCAGCCTAACTGAGTATTTCCTAGTTAATTTTCTGATAATGTTCAAACAAATCAAGACAGTATTCACTTATTAAACTTACATATCTTTTGCTTTATTGTGACTTGTCATTATTGTCTATCATTGTTCCTATTTTATTAGCATAGCCTATAATAGAAATACATTTCTCTTCGACTAAATTTTCATATAATGTTGCTTCTCAAATAAAATGAATTTATTCTGTTCATGGTTGTTTGTTTGGTTATGTCTTATGGTATATCAACCCTTGTAGGTTATTTAATGCCAAATCCTGTTTTTATATATATATATATACATATATATATATATATATATATACATTAAATATATGTGAATTATAAACAAATAGTTTGTTGGTAACAAGTTAAAAACTAGTCAGGGCTCATTTGTCAGCACACAGTTAAATGGTTTCACATATTGCTGACACTAATATTTTTATTTGGACACAGTTAAATGGTTTCAAGTATTGCTAATACTAATAGTTCTATTTACAACAGTTAAATGGTTCCCTGTGTAGTAAATGATTAAACAGTTCTATTTGAGTCATAGTTGGGACCTTAACAGGTACAACCACTCTGGTTCAGAGTCGTGATTTACTAAGTGTTTTTGTTTTTGCTTAGATATGGCACAAGGCCATATGAATGAGGCACCAAATGAGACTCAAACTCATTCATGTAAGTTTGCTAGTCTAGCTTGCTGACCATTATGCCACCGAAGCACCCTACTCCAGGTCAAAGTAGACTTGGGAATAATAGCAATGAAGGGGTACTTCACATTCCTTAAAGCTTCAGAATTGGAGCCTTACCATCAGATGGTTCAGTACCATATCCAGGACAATTGTTGGGAGGAGAGTCTTACCTCTCTACAGAGATGCAATTGACATATTCTACAGCCCAACTGACTGGACTGGTATTCTGTTGATATTTGAGGGAGTATAAAGTAAGAATAAGATTCAAGCACATAATATAATCTTTTCTTTTGATTCTACTTTATTTCTGGTGGCTTTCATCCTGTTACTTTATTCTCTATAGATTTTCATATGATTCTGGGAATATTAATATTATATCTGGGTTTTTTTTGCTTCAGTGGGTCCATGAGAGTTCACTCTTGAATATGGTGCATTGTATAAAGATATTCAAAGGTAATTAGAAAAGATACATTTTACAGTCATGAATTTCTTCTTTTGACCTCTTTTCACTAAGTTGCAAGAGAAGGAGAAGAAACCTATGCTTCAGATATAGAATATTCTCAAAATGCTCAGCTGTAAATTCCTTAACATAACAAACAGAATGGTGAATAACCAACAAAAAACCTCTATAAATATATCTATATGATGGATTGATTGATTTTAACAGCATGTCAAACCATTTAGGGTCATTTTATGCCTAAAGGTCAGTGATTTGCATTCATTTCTTAAGAGTTTTATTTTTTTTGCACACAAATGAGTAGAGTGTTTACCACTGGTCTGGGAGACCGAGGTTCAATCCCAGGTTGAGTCATACCAAAGACTCAAAAAATGGTACTTGGTGCCTCTTTGCTTAACACTCAGCATTATAAGGTAAGGATCAAGGGTAAAGTTGAGCAATCCAGGGAATGGAGTAGCATACTCCCCTACACCTCGGTGTGGTTGCTATTGAAAAGGGAGCCTTTGGGTCATCCTCGACTAAAGTCACCAAATTTACTTAATGATTTCTAGTATTTCTACCAAATATTTATAATTCATACACAGTTATATGGTTTCAAGTATTCCTATCTAATACAAATAATTTTTAAATGGATCTATATAAACTATAAATGGGACCTTTATAGGTACTACCACTCTGAGTCAGAGTGGACCTGGCAGACATGGCCATGAAGGAGTACTACATACTCCCTAAATCTCCAGAACTGAGGCCTCACCATCAACTACAGTTTAATGTTCTACTCAAGACCCCTTTTTTGTTAGCGGGTAGGTCTTACCTTTCTGCAGGAGATACAGTCAATATATTCTAAGATCTGCTAAAAGAAATATAAAAATATCTTATTTCAAACTTAATCTGTATTAATAGATAATTTTCCTTTTTTTCTTAAAAAAATGTTCTATTATAGGTACTACCTGTCTGAGTCAGAGTTGTCTTGGGAGTAATGGCAATGAAGAGGTACTCCAAATTCCCCAAATCTTGAACTGCAGCTTCATTATCAGATACAGTTTAGTGTCATACTCAGGACACAATATCTCTATAGACTTTTTATTGGCTTTTTCAAAACAATATGTTCTTAAGATCAGAAAAAGGAAATAAGATATGTCACCTGACTGTATTTGTAACCATTCTCACTGTTAGGCAATATGATGATATTTGAAGAATCCCTAAAATTGTTTTTCTTTTCATTTAATATTTGTTCTAAGTAATGTTAAACAAATACCACTTTTGTCCTATAGGAGTTGTGACATTTGCTTATGAATTTCACACATTTAGAATAACAACTATTCTGGGACAGGTATAGAATTATTTCTAAGAAGCTTATTTTAATATACCATCAAAAGCATGAGGTTTGATTGATAAGTAAAGCTTTCTATTGCATGGCATTGCAGTTGAGATATAACCAAGTTTGAACATGTATTCAGTTGGATGTAAAGTTCTGTTCAAATATAATTAGTGCCAGTTTGTGATTATTCTGAGAAATGATACCTTTTAGTTATGAGCACTACATTTGTCTTATGTATAAATGATTAATTGATTGATTTTAATGGCATGTCAACCCTTCTAGGGTTTTTCATGCCTAGAGTTTAGGGAACTGTAATTATTGTACATTTATATTTACATTTTTTGTGTAGTTGTTTCTTAAAACTTAGTAGAGAGCCCGATTAACAATTTTCTAATTTAACCTTGTATTTCCTAATGCTGGCCCTGCTGGTATGTAATGAATAACCTCTAACTTTTGGCTATCTTAGCTTACAAAAATATTTCTTTAACATCCTATGATATTAAGAGAAAACTTTGAAAAACTTTTTCATACTTGTAAAACTAAGTTGTAAAGTAAGTTGGCGACTGTAGTCGAGGGCGACCAGAAGGCTCCCTTTTCCATAGTTACTACACCGAAGTGTAGGGGAGGGCGCTACTCCTTTCCCAGGATTGCTCCACTTTACTCTCGATACGTACCTTATATTGCTGAGTGTTAAGCATGGAGGTATCAAGTAGCATTTTTAAAGTCTTTGGTATGACCCGACCTGGAATGAACCCAGGTCTCCTGGACCATTGGCAAACGCTCTACCCACAAGGCCAATGTACTTTAATAGAATTGTTTCAACATTGCCAAGCTAATGCCTAAAGAAAGGCTTTTAGTTAAGATGGTGAAGTTTTTATTTAACTTTGTTTATTACTTATGATATTTGTTCATGCTATATGCACAGGTGCTACAAATAGTAAACAATGTTAAGTAAAAATTTTGCCCAGTCAGCTGGGGCTGTAGAATACAGCGACTGCATCTCTGCAGAGGGGTAAGACCCCCCCCCACTCCAATGAGTGTCCTAGATATGACACTAAACAATCTGATGGTAAGGTTCCAGTAATGCTGAAACTTTGGGGAATATGGAGTACCCCTTTATTGCCATTAATCCCAGGTCCACTCTGGCCCGAAGTGGTAGCATCTGATAGGATCCTATCTATGGGTTGAATAGAACTAAACTGTGAACTTATGGTTAGCTGAATTGTTTGAAATGGAACAGTTTTTGGATGCTAAACTGAATTGTTTTTAAAAAAAACTGTTTTTGACATTGAAACTACACTTACGCTAAACTGAGTTGTTTGAAATAGAACTGTTTTGACATTTAACTCTGTGTAAACAGAAAATATATTTATACTAAACTGAATTGTTTGTGATAGAACTTTGACTAAACTAAATAGCTTGAAATAGAAATATTTTTGACAATTAAACCATGTACTTATGCTAAACTGAATTGTTTGAAATAAAACTGTTTTTGTATAAAAATGGATTTGGCATTAAATATCCTACAAAGGTTGATATGCCATAAAACTCAAACAAACTAACTAACAAATAAGTAAAAACTTTACTATCTTAACTTATACCTAAACAAAGGCTATCAATTATGTGAGGAAACTCTAATTTATGGCAAAGTTAGGCTGAGAAACTAAGTAAGCTTTGGAGTGTTCAAAAATATGTTTTGTAACTACCTCTTGTTTTTGAGGTGAAAAATAGGTCTCAAAAGTTGTTCCCTACACAAGTATATACGGTAGTCAAGAAGTTATTTTATAGGATTACAGACCTTTTTTATAAATCAACCCTTTTCGTATCAGTCTTTTTAAACAGATAAAGTTTCCATCCTCACAGGGGGGAAAAGTTTGTTTGGGTTCCTACTAATAGTAATGTACTTAGTGTTACTTTTACTTTAACATTATCTTCAGGGTAGATGGTTTTTCATATGATGCCAGACAAATCTTCCCTGATTGAGATACTTTCAGTGTTGAATTTCACAGATAATAACTCATCAAAATTCATGACATGCACATGTCTGATCTGCCATCTTCATCATGCCAAGATAATGATCATGTGGGTGATGCATTGTAAATTAGCAATATTTTTTTTGCACATGGTCTACCACCTCCTCAAAGGTGCTTTTTCTAATTAGGATCAACTTATGGTATTTCACTTTTAGTATCTGCATTGATCATTTATAACTCTGTCTCAAGGAGCATCATTACACATCTATTATTTTCTTTAATGCTTGCTCACTAGATATATAGGTGTCAAATGCACCCCCACAATGAAGCATTCAAGTTGAAAACCACACCCTGCATCCTTTGTATGCAAGAAGAACAGAAGCAGCTGAATACTTTAAATTATTAGTTATACAAGAGTAGTCTTTGTCTTTACCAAAAACCTCTGCCAAGAGCAGGATGTGACAAAAGGTCAATTTTCAAGTGGAGTACAATTGGTTTGAAAGTTTTCCTTCTTCTAGATTGATTGCAATACCAAAATTAAAGAGTCCATTCTGCCTTATCATTTACCCATAGCTGGAAGAGGATATCTGGATTCATACCTTTTCTAAAGGTATTAGCACTATTTGAAATGCAAACAGCCCTGTCTAGGGTTTGAACTCAGGTTTCTGATTTCATTTCCTAGGATGATAACCATTACATCACTTTAATACAATAGTAAGTAAGTATAGTAAGTATACTTACTGGGTCATTGGCCTAATGAGTAGAGTGTTTGCCAATAGTTCTGGAGCCCAGGGTTCAATCCCAGTCAGACTAAAGACGAAAAAAAAAAATGGTACTTGATGCCGCCTTGCTTATCACTGAGCATTATAAGGTAAGGATCGAGGGTAAAGTGGAGCAATCCAGGGAATGGTGTAGCCCCTTCCCCTACACCTCGGTGTGGTATCTATTGAAAAGGGAGCCTTTGAGTCACCCTCGACTAAGGTTGACAACTTTAAGTGTACTTGAGTTTAAGAGGGAACTGCCCATTACTGATTTTGAAATATTGATAGAATTTAGAGTACAAAGTAGGTGGGGTTCCTTCCAAAAAAACTCCAAAAAAACAACATAAGTATTTTTCAACTTGATAACAATTATTATACACTGATTTACTTGGACTTGTATACTCATCTGAGTCGCAATGTTTCAGTTGTTATATACTTCTTCAAGTATCTGTTGTTGTCAGTAATCTTCAGAGAATTTTGAACCTAAATCTTCATTCAATCTATCGGGGTAGATTGTTCTTATTCCATTGACCATGTTTAAGTTAATTCTTCCAAGTGAATTTATTCTTGTAATGTGTCTATATTTTTCCGCACCATGATGGATAATGGAGCTCTGATTGTTGTTTCAAGTTTCAATCATAAACTTCAAATTTTTCTTGAAAACTGATTGTCAATATCTTAAACAGATTTTTGAATAAAATTTTTAAGCTATTTCTTTTGTAAACAGCCTATATATATATATATATATATATATACACACACTTTAGACTAAATGATTACTAGGACAATAAATTCTATGATCAAATTCATACTTACAGTAGAACATTTCTTCTCAAATGGTTGCAATTTTAACAGAGATCCAAAGTTTACCACCATAGAAAGAATTGATAAAAAACAAACAAACTAACAAACAAAAAAACCCCCTATGATGATATCACAATGATAATAGAAATATACAAAGATTAATGGATAAAGCATCTCCAAACACTGACTCCAGATGACTTTAACATCAAACAAAACCATCCCAAAAACACCACTTTGAAATAGAATAGACAGATTTGGGTTGACACATAAAAACCTAAGCAAATAAATACCTGATCAAGCAGTCATGGCTAATTTGAAATGCACCCTACCCATGGAATTACATATACTACCAGTCAAAAGTATTTGACCACCCTCAAAAACTTTTATTTCTCAATTTAAAAGTGTTATTTTTAATGAAACAATTAAGCCCCACCATGGTTTTATTTATGATACTAAATACAAGTTTTCCTCGGTAACTTTGACCTTAGTATAAACAGATATCTTTTGAAAAATTGATTTGAAGGCATTTTTCCTCTTAAGTAGTAAAAATAAAAATTTCCAGAGCTATGGTGTTAGGAGACATCAGGAAACAGGACAAAATAAGACCAAAAGTAGGGCTGGTAGACCAACAAGAGTAGAGGATAATTTCATCAGAGTTACCAGCTTACATGACAGAAGGCTGACTTTTCCAAAATTCACTGCACAACTGAACCAATTGCATGAAAAAAAATGTGTCAACATCTACTGTGAAGAGAAGACTGTGAAGCTGGCCTCTCTGGCAGAACTGCTGTCAGTATAATAAATAAAACCACTGTGGTGCTTATCTTGTTTCATTAAAAATAACACTTTTAGGGAGAGAAATAAAATTTTTTGAGGGTGGCCAAATTCTTTTGACTGCTTATGTATATCTCCCTAATAAAAAATTATCATGACATACCTCTTGTAAGGGTATATGCTTTTAGATGAACATATAGCGATGAGGATATTATTATTATTATTGGGTTTTTGGTTTAAGGTTTAAGTTGGTTTTGTTAGTATTACTTTGGTTGCATTGGTATTATGTTGGTTGCGTTGGTATTTCATTGGTAGCGTTGGTATTTTGTTGGTTGTTATCCCCTGGCTGAATGTTGATGGAAAATAAAGGTAGTGGAGAAGAACGAAGACGTTGTTAAGTTTTGTATCAAGGTTTTAATGGCAGCATGAAGTAAGGGGTTTATGCTGGTATGCTGTGAGTCTCGTAGTAAGGAAAGAAGGTAGGAAGTTGTTAGAGTGTATCATCTAATTTGTTTTAACTAGGATCCCTTGGTCTAGAAGAATAGACCCAAAGGGTCCATAAACTAGATGGCTCTCCTCATAGTGTATGATGCTGCTACTACTATTCAGGAGCAGACAATAAGATGTCCCTTCCCATTGAGGATTTCTGAGGGAGAGAGAGTTTCGCGGGCTTTCTTCAATTTTTGGTGCTGCTAGGAAATATGGTTCAGGGTGAATAGGACAGGCCATCCTGA
Organism: Sepioteuthis lessoniana; assembly: GCA_963585895.1. Taxonomy (NCBI): domain Eukaryota; kingdom Metazoa; phylum Mollusca; class Cephalopoda; order Myopsida; family Loliginidae; genus Sepioteuthis; species Sepioteuthis lessoniana. The sequence goes on from OY757917.1 coordinate 66,520,905, forward strand.
TTGGGTGAAAATGTTCGGCGACTCTAACGGTCAAATTAAATTACGCGCCAAACAAAATACAAGTTTCTTTCTGCTACAAACACAATCTACCTTAGACGCGATTTGGACTCAGTTCTTTAATTCTACTTTCTGTACCATAAAAAATCATGAATATAAGATTGTTTAGATTATATCATATTAATTAAAATATATCATATTAATTAGTCCATAAAAAAATTATGGAACTTAGTGTCAGGTATCTACGGCAGTAGAGATCATATAAAGGTTAGTTGAAATCACTTGAATCGCAGGAAATAATTTTCATTCATATTATGGTATGTCACCAGTTTATTTTTCATTGCTTCTCGTAGCATATCAACTTAAAATACATTTAAAAAAAACTTCCTAAAAACAGCTTCGTTTTTTTGATAAAAACATTTCCCCTGATGATGACCTTAGATCAAAACTAGTGAAGAACAAATAAAAAGTAAATAAATACAAAGAAATATACTTATTTATCTTATCACTTTTATTCATCTTTATATATGTTGATTTACTGTAGGAAAATCCTCTTTCTAAGTACTTTTTCTTTGACAAAATACATTTTATGATATTATCATTCACATACAAAAAACTGCAATGTTTGAGTGTATGTGTGTGTGAATATATATATATATATATATCCAACCTGAAACCAAGACACTTATCAGGAAACTTGAAAGGATCTTAATAAAGTTATATAGACAAAATGTGTCTTTATTATTTAATCAAACATACTTAAATGAAAGACTGCCGCCCAACTATACATATATATTCACACAAACACATAAAACATTGCAATGTCTGAGAGTGTGGGTGTGTGTGTGTTGGTTGGTTGGGTTTTATGGCATATCAACCATTGTAGGATATTTAATACCAAATCCAGTTTTATACAAATGATCAGTTCTATTTCAAACAATTCAATTTAGCATGAGTACACAGTCCAATTGTCAAAAACGTTTCTATTTCAAGCTAGTCAGTTCAGTCAAACAGTTCTAATTCAAATGATTCAGTGTAGTGTAAATACAGTTTCAATGTCAAAAACAGTTCCATTTTAAACAATTCAGCTTAGCATAAGTACACTGTTTAGTTCTATTTGACCCATAGGTAGGACCCTATCAGGTTCTACCACACCAGGCAGAGTGAACCTGGGGGCGATGGCAATGAAGGGGTGCTCTGCATTCCCCAAAGCTCCAGCAATACTGGAATCTCACCATTAGATTGTTTAGTGTCATACCAGGACACTCATTGGGGGAGGGGTCTTTCCTCTGTGCAGAGGTGCAGTCGGTGTATTCTACAGCCCCAGCCGACTGGGAAAGTGTGTATGTGTGTGTGTGTGTGTGTGAATATATATATATATATATATATATATATATATACTCAGACATTGCATTTTTTAAATATGTGAATGATGTTATAAAATTCATTTTGTTAAAGAGAAGGTATTTTAAAAGAGGATTTACCTTCTGTAAGTCAGTTATGTGGTAGATGGAATGCTAAGAGAAGTGTGTGGGATCCCATGAAAGTTCTTTGAAGAGGACTAAGATGCTTTTGCTCCTTATCACCATACTTTTTGCATTAATATTAAATGGCACTTTCTTCATAGACTTTGTAGGAGGAGGTTATATCTTTGTTACTAAGTAAACGCAAGCTAAAATCTTTATAATTTCTATTTAAAAACCTCTAATACTGGCAAGGATACACATCTCTTTTTTTGTTTATAATCAGTAACTAAAAATACCATTTTATTTGCTGTTTGTTTGTCTCTAGCAATTCTAATAGTATTAAAATAACTTATGATTAGTGTTTCATGACATTCCTTGACCCCCCACAAATGTCTTTTTATCAGAAAGTTATGAAGGTTAACTTTTTATTCTGTAATAGAATACAGAGTGATGCTTGTAAAATATTAATACATTAGCATAATCCTGTCAAAATGATTAGATTATTTTCCTAATTTATACACGTGTACATGGTTTCAAATAATTATTATTAATAAAAATAATTTACTATAATATTGCATTAAGTATTCCTATTTAATACTGATAATTTTAAAACAGATCTTTTTGACCCATAGACTGGACCCTAACAGGTACTTCCACTCTGGATCAGAGTGGAAATTGGAGTAATAGCAATGAAGGGGTTCCCAACACTCTGCAGGTCTCCAGAACTGGATCCTCATCATCAGATGTAGTTTAGTGTCATACTCAGGACACCTTTTTTGGGTGGAAGTATTCTTATCCCTCTGCAGAGAATATAGTCTGCATATTCAAAGTCCATTGATGGGGTGGGGTGGGGTGGGGTGGGGTGGGGTGGGGTGGGGTGGGGTGGGGTGGGGTCATGATATTGAATTAAGATTTGAGGGGTGCCTTAACCATCTGCAGGGAATACAGTCAGCATATTCTAAGCTCTGCCAAGTATCAGAGAGTGTGGCATTTCTATCTATTATTAAAATGTAGCTCCCTGACTTTTCAGCTGGGATCTAAGTGTAGTACCTATTCTCTTCTCTTTGGGTTATATATATATAAATGTATGATAATAGAATTATGTAACATTGTATATAAGGAACTATGTGAAAGTAAGATCTGTTTATTTCCCAGGAGACTACAATAAATTCAGGGAACCCACTGTTACCTGACCAACTTGTATATATCAACTCTGTATGGACACTGGGTGCCATCTAGAACGCTTACCTAGAGTGATGGTTAATAGGGAGAGATGGTGAGAGAGAGAGAGAGAGAGAGAGTCTAAGGAATCAGAGCAGTAGGCATGGTTTAATGATGATTGCGTTATAAGAAATTCTATAATTATGGTAACACAAAACATATTCACTTTCAGTGGCATTTTATGTGACTGTAACTGCAGATTTTCTCATTTGTCTGTTGTGAAAAAATGGTTGTATAATTGATAAAAAAGGTGTGTTGTGTTTTTTCATTAAAAGATAACTTTAATATCTACTGGAAGGAGTTAAAAGTTTTTCAATATTTAGGTACGTTGCAGTTTGTGTTGCATATATCATTAAATAAGTTTCCAGAGTTTTTTTGTATGGGCACTTTTATTGATAATACACACATGAAACTCTAGTCCCCTTTGAAGTAACCTCTTCCAGCTGCAATGCACTTGTTATACCGTTCCAACAACTTCTGGAAGGCCCCATGGAAGTCCTCTTGTGTGAGCGTGTCAATGACCTTTGTCACAGCTTCTTTCATCTCCTCAATTGTCTCATAACGACAGCCCCTGAGCTTAGGGAATAAGCAAAAGTCACAGGGAGCAAGGTCTGGACTATAGAGAGGCTGGGGAACTGTCTTAATGCCCATCTTGGTCAAATAGTGTGTGACAAGGATGGAGTTGTGGACTGGTGTATTATCCTGCTGGAAATGCTACTGACCCAATTTGAAGAGTACTGGCCTCTTCCAACGGAATCTCTTCCTGAACTCCCTTAAAACCTCAACATAGTAACCCTAACCCTTTTGCCAATCAACTTTGGTGTATTGACTTCCTTACTCCTCCCACACCTCTCATCATTGCTCACAGACTCTGTGCCTTTCTTGAATCTCTTATGCCACTCAAAAACTGATGCTCGATTTATGCAAGATGGTTGAAAAACAGTCTGAAGCATTCCATACGTTTCTGTGGCATTTTTTCCAAGTTTAAAACAGAATTTTATTGCATATCATTCTTCTAAAGTGTCCTCATATCCAGATTGCATTTTTGAAATTCACCAGCTGTGACAATCAGGCTTTAGTAGGGTGTATTCCAATTGCCGCTGTTGCTGTTCATTTGAACCTGAAATCATAAAAATTGGTCAGTCATCTCATAAGATGTATAGCAATAACATACTGAATTTTCAAGAGTCTACAACAATTTTAAATGCCTGTACAAAAAAGTCTGGAAACTTATTGAATGCACAATATATCATGTGACCAAAATCATTCTAGCCATGGAAGGTACTTACTGTGGTTGGTAGTATTGTGATAGTTGGTCCACTGACACATTGTGCAGTGGTTCACTCTATGTGATTTGAAAGCTTCACAAATGAACATACAATGTAGTCTAATTCAGGAACATATGCTTTATCAGTTTGAACTGGGCGATAATGCCACAGAAACAACCGAAAACATTTGTGTGAAAGGTGAAGGCTCAGTTGATTACATTATAGTGACCAGATCGTTTAAGAAATTTTGCTCCGGTTGCAAGAACCTTGACAATAAGACAAGCTCAAGCAGGTTAAAAACCATGAAGTCTGAGGCCATGCTCCAAGCCATAGAGGCAAATCCAGTGAGTAATACTTAGAGAGTATCAGACTAGCTCAGTATTTCACAATCGAGTGTGGTTCATCACCTTCACAATAAAAGGATCTGGTGCTCTTGAAAAAATATTGCAAAACTTTTGACTCACAGAAATATGTTTTCTTCTTATGCCTGTTCTACCCTGTTTTTATTTCTTTTGTTGCTTTGTGTAGAAGGATGTAGCCAATAGACACACTGACAAGTCAACATATCTATGCTGAAACGTATCGGTGAGCAGAAGGAACTTGCGTTAGATATTGATCAAGATAACTATTTTTAAATGCACCCAGCTATTGAGTTATATCTTTCTTCTTCTTTTCCTTCTTCTTTTTCTTCTAAACTCAATTATCTATGGTGTTTCCTTATGTTGAAAAGCCAAAAGACAGCCAAGAAAGTAATTCATATTCAACCTCTTCTTTTTAGTCTTATCATTGGCTCAATGAAAATGTTCTCATGTGAGAGACCTCATTTATTTTAATATTCTTATATTCTAAGCAGTTACTTTAAAAGATGCTTCATCCTCATGACACTAGTAATTATACTTCCTCCTTATGTAGATGATAGACCATGAAATGTCATGATAATAATCTTTTATCTGTAAATGCCAAAAACCTCAACCTCACCATATGTAATAAGCTGTACTTGTTTTTTAGACTTGTGTTGATTACTGGTTAGTTTATGTTTTATGGTGTATTGTTGCACAATAGATCAGTGAGATCTAATGTTGATATGTAGTGTATCATTCAAATTAGATCCTGGACTGTTAAACTAGTGGAAAAATACAAGAGTCAATGAGTTTGATTGACAACCATTGAACTCAATGTCAATCTGAGACTACAGCCTGGATTGAATGATTTCATGGTTTATTGGTATATCAATCTTTGCAGGTTATTTAATGCCAAAGCCATGTTTGTATAGGAATGGCAGTGGTACTATTTTACCCATAGCTAAGGAAATAAGTTGTTTTTTTTACCATTCCCAAAGTTATTAGTCTGAAAGTGAATGTAAAAGTTTGACAGCTATTCCAACTCATTTACTACAATGCTGCAGTCCAGCATGTTAGCCATTCTGCCATAGGAACTCCCCTGGAATGGTTTCAGTCAGGCGTTCAAAACAGTTCTAGAGTTAGAATTAATTAGTCAGTGAAAAACTCTCAAAACAAGTGGTTGGATGCTCTATCTTGCTCTCTTACCCACTCAGCCTATATGAGGAATAATGATTAAGTCTTCAAGAAATAAAAAGTAAAATGGGCACATGAAGCAACCAACTGGAGAAGAGATAAAGTGAAGAAGGAATGGAAGTGAGGTGAGGAGACGGGAGCTGACCAATCATAGTGTAAGACCCATATAGATATAATGTAAATTGTAAAACAAACATAGAACAGATAATGGTCAAGTAAGGACTATTCAATTATATGAACCCTTATGGATTAGTTCAATCCAAATCCTGTTTATATATATCTATATCTATAATGTTTGTTGTTGGTCCAAAGAAAGGATAAAAATATTTTAAAATAGGTAGATCTATGAAGAGATTTGTATTTTTTGAATTTATTTATTTGTTAAATTAAAAAATTAAAGAAAATACAAATATCTTTATGGACCTACCTATATATATATAGTTCTTGATGATTATATGATTTGTAAGCAAATAGTTTGTAGATAAATTTCTTTATAAATGAGTTCTTAGAGCTCATTTTTTGCACACAGTTAGTTTCAAGTATTGTTATTTCAAATTAGTAATTCTATTTGTCACATATTCCTATCTGATACAAAAACTTGCACACAGATATATGATTTCAAATAACTAATAATAATAATAATCATTATCGAAGAGATCTGTTTGACATTTAGATAGGACCCTTGCAGGTACTACCAATCTGTATTAGAGTGGACCTGGGAGTAATGACAGTAAAGGAGTACTCTACTGTCTCCAAACCTCCCTGATTAGAGCATCACCATCAAATGTAGTTTATTGTCATATCCTGGATACTTGGTGGGGTCTTAACTCTCTGCAGAGGCAAAAGTGGCATATTCTACAGACCCAGCTGGCATGGTGCTAGTGTTGATTGTGTTAATAGTAAATAGCATAATACCTAGTTTTATTTCGAAATAGAATAAAAAATGCTGACATCTTGAATAATATATTACATGTTTTTCTTAAGAATTTTCCCAATTTTATTCTAACAGTGACACATGATGATATTGGTGCTGCTATTTAGTCAGAAATGAAGGATTATAATTTGCCTTTTATAGTAGTTGCCCTTATATGATGAATTTTGATGATTAAAACTGATCATTAACACAAACACAGACCCACAAAATTATTATTCCATCGCAAATTGAAATATAAATTGGTTTATTCTCTATGAGCATTTTAGATATATTTTTCTATTAAAAATTTTTTGGTGTCTTCATGGTGTAATGGTTAAATCACTGGACTGCAGAATCGTAATAAGTGAGTTTGAACTCCAGTCATGCTATTACATTCACTTTCAGACAAATACTCTTGGGAAAGGTATGAACCCCCTTATCCTCCTAGCTATAGATTAAATAGTACCACTACTGTTATTCTACTAGGATAGGTTTGGCATTAAATAACCTAAGAAGGTTGATATGCCATTAAACAAACAACTAACTGCAACAAACCACATATATATATATAGTTATAATATGTACATATATTTATTATTACAAAGTTATAATGCATAGATATATGTGTGTGTGTGTGTGTGTGTGTATCAAGTTATAATATCTATAACTACATATGTAAAGGAGTTCTGTGTATTTTGTTATGTATGTGTTGACTTATAACTCAGGAAAGAGATGTCCTTGAACATTGAAATCATGCATACACCTTAATGTTTATTGTAAGGAACAGTACAAAATTCAGATTTGATTTTTACTGATTAAATTAAATAATTGAATAATTAAAAATCAATGGATTTCTGAAATTCTTCGCATTTCTTCATAAGTAAGTACGAAAAGCATGTGCAACTCTTTAGTTTTTCTGCCATGTTAAAATATCACACTGATTTCATAGATGAAACTTGAATTTAAGGCCCTTTTAAAAATTATTGTTTTTTAATTTAGTACTTGTAAAAAAAAAAAAAATTCATAATTTTTTGGACAACTCAAAAAATCATGAAAATGTTTCAAACCAAGGGTACCTTTTTAAAAATACTATTTTAAATATAAACCAAAAAAAAAAAGAGATTATTATATGAAAAATTTTACTTAGCTTCTTTTTATTGTACCTACCTATAATGTTACATTTTTAGAGGGTAAAAAAGAAAAAAATCAACAAAAATTAAATGAAAGCATTGTTTATCGATAACTCAAAAACTGATTTCTTACTTTTCATATTTTTTAAAAGAAAATATATGAATTTTTAATCAGTTTAACTCTAAAACATTTTTTGAAAAAAGAAATAAGCTATTTATAGAATAAATGAACACTTTTCATTTGAATTAATATGTGAAATTTTTCACTTAAAAGTAAAAACACATTTTAAATTCTTAGTTTTTTTTATTGTTACATTTTTATTGAGAAAAAAAATTAGATAAATACATTTTTATCACAATAACTCAACAGGGAATTAAGAAGTGAATTTAAATTTTTGTCATATTTTTAAAAAGTCTTTAGAAAAATGAAATTATAATAGTGTTTCAAACATCTTGAGTTTTGTTTTATATTTTTTAAAATAATATCTTAAATGTGAAAAACATTATTTATAAAAAAGACTATTTAATATGTGAATTCTCAGATTCTTTTATTGTTAAATTTTTTAGAGGGTAATTAAAAATTTGAATTAAAACTATGCTGCTTTTTTTGAAAATTTTTTACTAAAAAATTGTTCTGAAAATGAGTACTAATTGTAAAAAAATAAAAATTTCTTGGAGACCCCCACCCAAAATCATGAAAATGTTTTAAATCTTTCATCAGTAAAGAGTTATATATTGTTATTTATTATTTTGAATGTAGACTAAAAAAAACACATTTCTTAAAATAAAAGGATACTTTTCATTTGAATCAGTAGGTGAAATCTTTCAACAATAAATAAGGACAAATTTCTAATTCTTACCTCACTCTTCTCTATCAAACTCATTGGTGTTTGTAAAATCCTTTTAGTCAGGTCATGGACTAGGTACATCTGCTAGTATATATATATATATATATATGTATATATATATATAATGTAGTTTGCTATATTTATAAATAAAGAATTCTCAGTATCATTGATCGAGTCTATATATTTAATTTAGGATAGCTTAGACACGGAGTCTGGTGCTTGGAAACTTAGTTTCTCACCTATGCATTCCTCAGGCCTTATAAACACATAGGCAAGAACTATCAACTTTGTGTCTATGCTATCCTAACGTTAATATAAAGCTATATATATATATATAGGTATATCATCATCATTGTCATGTGCTGATAGCACAGAGTTCCCTGACAAAGAGTGATGATAATCTTTCAGTGGCTTTTTTTTCTTTCTCATCAATAGGCACCATTCTTGTAGATGAGGTTAGTTGATTATTATCTGTGCTCCTGTCACAGATGTGACCTGGTATTCTTCTAAGAAAGAAGACACTGGCCCAGTTGGCTGGAGCTGTAGAATACACCAACTGTGTCTCTGCAGAGTGGTAGCACCTGATAGGGTCCTATCTATGGGTTGAATAGAACTAAACAGTGTACTTATGCTAAACTGATTGTTTGAAATAGAAATGTTTATATATATAAAGAGGGATTTGGCATTAAATAAACTTACAATGGTTGATAATCCATAAAACAAAGCTAAACCAAAAGCTAGAAGAAGACACTACAGCAGGTCACAAGAAAAAGTGTGTGTGTTCATTGTGCAGCAACTGTGATGGGACAGGTATACAGTGGGGGAAAATAAGAATTTCATCCCCAACTGATTTTCTGAATTTACCACCTTACAAAAATAGGAACACTTTATAATTTTCAGGATAGTTATGTCTTGAAAGTGAGAGATAGAATATAAAAAGTAATTCTTGAAAATCAAATCATATTAATTTTTGAACATTTATTTGTATTTTATTGAAAAAATGAATATTTCATTCCCTACCAACTAGCAACAATTCAAGCCCCACAGACCGGTTATGTGACCAGGAGGCATATAGACTAGTCCGATTCCTCAATTATTACTCCTAATCAAGTACTCATTACCTGTATAAAAGACACTAGTTTACAGAATCTTTCAATGAATCAGAATCTAATCTCTCCACAATGGACAAGATGAAAGAATTATCTAAGGGCATCCAGAACAAAAGAGTATACCTGTACAAGACTGGAATGGGCTACAAGATGATTGGCAAGCAGCTAGGTGAGAAGAATTCAACTGTCGGTGCAATAATTAGAAAATTCAAGAAATACCAATTGACTATCCATCTCTTTCAGTCTAGAGCTCCACACAAGATCTTCCAACGTGGAGTAAACCTGATGATGAGAAAGGTGAGGGAACAACCCAGAACTATGCAGCAAGAGCTTGTTGATGATCTCAAGGCAGCTGGGACTACAGTCACCAAGATAACATAGCGGACTGAAATCATGTAGTGCCCTCAAGGTCCTCTACTCAAGAAGGCACATGTACAGGCCTGTCTGAAGTTTACAAATAAGCACCTGGATAATTCAGAGGAGTGTTAAGAGAAAGTGCTGTGGTCAGATGAGGCTAAAATTGAGCTTTTTGGCAACAACTCGACTCACTGTGTTTGGAGGGAAAAAATAGCTGACTTGGACCCTAAGAACACCATCCCAACCATGAAGCATATTGGTGGAAATATTATGTTTTGGGACTGTTTCTCTGCTAACGGAACATGACGGCTACTCAGAGTCGAAGGAAAGATGACTGGGGCTAAGTACAGGGAAATCTTGAGTGAAAATATCCTTACCTCAGCCGGGACATTGAAGAAGGGTCGTGGTTGGGTGTTCCAGCATGACTATGACCCAAAGCATATGGCTAAGGCAATAAAGGAGTGGTTCAAGAAGCACATTAAGGTTATGGAGTGGCCTTGTCAGTCTCTAGACCTTAATTCTTTTGAAAATCTGTGGAAGGAGCTGAAGATTCGAGTTGCCCAATGACAGCCTACAAATCTTAAGGATTTGGAGAGGATCTACAAAGAGGAGTGAGCCAAAATCTCCCATAGGATCTGTAAAAACTTGGTAACCAACTACAGGAAACATTTGGCTGCTGTGCTTGCCAACAAGGGTTTCTTCATAAGTACTGGGTTATGTTTCAGTATGAGGTAAAATAATTATTTTTTCAATAAAATACAAATGATTTTTTTATATTCTATCTCTCACTTTCAAGATGGACCTACCCTGAAAATTATAGACCGTTCCTACTTTTGTAAGGTGACAAACTCAGAAAATCAGCAGGGGATGAAATACTTATTTTCCTCACTGTAGTAATATTTTATAACAATTATTTCTACTAAGAACCATTTTTTATATTTAAAAATAAGTCTTGTTTTTCTTTTATATAATGTAATCCACATAAATAAAACACTGTGTATCACACATCCATGCAAAAACATATGATACACGTGTATCATGATACATATAACAAAGAAATAGGATATGCTCCTAAGATGTGGGTGGGTAGAATAAAATTATCTCATCAAAAAAACAAGTGCGTAGCTATCTCAATCACCTGTGTCAATAATTGTGTAAATCTTATGCGAAGATTGTAAATCACTTGACAGGATCAAGTGTCAGGGTTTCTCCATAGTGTGCAATATTATTTGTTTGTTAGTATGGTTTATCAGTTTTAAAAAAATAGTTATTTGAACTATGTCGGATATCTAAACTTTTCAATCAAATTTGATGTTGTCATCTTGTCATATAATTGAAATTAGCTTCATTAAATTAATGATTCATTACTGAGATTTTATACACTGACTTTGCACATAAATTTCATGGAAATTCCATTTCTAATTCAATATCCTTTAGACAGTTGGTTCAAATCTTCTTCAGTTTTATATTTCATCCTCTTGAACTATTTTTAATTCTTCAGCATATAGTGTTGTATGTAGTGTTATTTGGGAAGCATAAAACTGCTATTGGTTTGGTTGATGCTAGGAAAGATATTTAGTTGAGCCCCCCCCTCCCAAGATCTAATATTTGCATTTAGCATATCCAATGATTTACTAACACTTTATAAACAAAAGGAAAGACAGTCATTTACACATATAGAAATATTCAATTTATGTGAGTATCATTCAGAAAGTTCTATTTCTCACTCAAATTTTAGATTTATTGTACACCTTTCACAGTAGTTTTATTAGAAGTGGTAATATGTTACCACAACAAAAAGGTTTAGCTCTAGCTCATCTTTCTAGGTGAGGCTTTGAAATTTTGAATGACCCTCATATATAATATACATGCAAAAATGTTAACAAAAATACACAAATGTGTCCTAACAGATAGAATATACACATATTGTTTAACAAACAAGTAGTATATGAAAAGGGAGCAAAAATGATAAACGCATAACTTGAGTTTGGTGTTTTAGCCATGTATGCTTTATATTTCAATGGCAAAGTGAGAGAAAAAATCTTTTCTGTTCACAAAACAGAAGCAAAAAGACACATTTTTAATGTTCAAAGAACTAAGACATAAGAGCCTGAAATAGACTCTAGGATTGTCACAAGGTATCCAACTGACATGATACCAAATTCAAGGGAGATATTAGAACCAAAGATTTTGAACTTTGATTTGTCAACCCAAAGGACTTTATTCCACTTCTCTATTGTCCAATATTTGTGTGCCTTGGCTCCTTGGAACCTTTTGACATTGTTTTACTTCCTCAACAGTGGTTTCCTGACAGCAATTCTGCCATATAGGCCAGCTTCATAGAGTCTTCTCCTGACAATAGATGTTGACAAATTTTTTTCATGAAATTGGTTCAACTGTGCAGTGAAGTTTGGAGTTGTCAGCCTTCTGTCACACAAGCTGGTAACTCTGATGACATTATCTTCTGCATAGGTGAAACAGGTAGTATCTAACAAGGGGTAATTCAACATAATATAGCCTAATATGAATTGAAGTGGTGAGATAATTTAACTTTTAGAAAGTATTTTATTCATACTCAGTACTAAAGAAGAAAAATGCCTTCAAATCAAGTTTTCAAAAGATATCTGGTTATCCTTAGGTCAAAGTTAATGAGGAAGACTTGTATTTATTATAACAAATAAAAACATTGTGGCGTTTGACTTGTTTCATTGAAAATAACACTTTTAGAATAAGAAATAAACATTTTTGAGTGTGGTCGAATACTTTTGATTGGTAACATATATATATATATATGTGTGTGTGTGTGTGTTTTATTTTTATACTTATTCTCTAACTCTAGTGGTGTGAAAAACTCAGGTGATACAATTTGTAAATAAGAAAATATTACACAAACTGATATCTGGGGAAAAATCAATTCTGGCTCTTTAGGTATTATATATATATATAAAGCTTCAGATTGTGTCTGGAGAAAAAATTATGCATCCTAAAACATGCTGAAAACAAATGACTGAACAGAAGAAATGAATTCATATCAAAGTGTAGACATATTTATAAATTTCTCATGTGTCATTTACCACGTGAATAATTCCATATTTATTCTCCTCTATTTAAACAGCTCTATTACTATTTAAGCTTTTTTCCCTCCAAGTGTATGTTATTTACTTTCATTTTAACACTTTATGAATAATTACAATTGATTGACCACTTTTTCACTTTTTTATCTGCACCACACAAAACTTAAATTAAAAAACTTCTAGTATTCATAATTTGATATTTCTTTGGGTTGTGTACATATACATGAGGTGAATACGATAAGTTTCCAGACTTTTTTCCTATTGGCACTTGTATTAATAGTACACACATGAAACTCTAGTCCCCTTTGAAGTAACCTCTTCCAGCTGCAATGCACTTGTTATACCGTTCCAACAACTTCTGAAAGGCCCCATGGAAGTCCTCTTGTGTGAGCGTGTCAATGACCTTCGTCACAGCCTCTTTCATCTCCTCAATTGTCTCATAACGACAGCCTCTGAGCTTAGGGAATAAGCAAAAGTCACCGGGAGCAAGGTCTGGACTATAGAGAGGCTGGGGAACTGTCTTAATGCCCATCTTGGTCAAATAGTGTGTGACAAGGATGGAGTTATGGACTGGTGCATTGTTCTGGTGGAAATACCACTGACCCGATTTGAAGAGTGCTGGCCTCTTCTGGCGGAATCTCTTCCTGAACTCCCTTAAAACCTCAATATAGTAACCCTAACCCTTTGGCCATACCTCTCATCATCCCTCACAGACTCCCTGTCTTCCTTGAATCTCTTATGCCACTCAAAAACTGATGCTCGATTCATGCAAGATGGTTGAAAAGCAGTCTGAAGCATTCCATACGTTTTTGTGGCATTTTTTCCAAGTTTAAATCCAAATTTTATTGCATATCGTTCTTCTAAAGTGTCCTCACATCCAGATTGCATTTTTGAAATTCACCAGCTGTGACAATCAGGCTTTAGTAGGGTGTATTCCAATTGCTGCTGTAGCTGTTCATTTGAACCTGAAATCATAAAAATTGGTAAGTCATCTCATAAGATGTATAGCAATAACATACTGAATTTTCAAGAGTCTACGATAATTTTAAATGCCCATACGAAAAAGTCTGGAAACTTATTGAATGCACCTCGTATATATATATATATATATATATATATATATATATATATATATATATTCATTCATGTAGCACTAGGTAGAAGTACCAGTCCATACATAAATAATACAATTAATTTTTATTGGTACTCTGCTAGTGTCACATTTCTACATGTGAGTTGATGGTCATAACAAATATCAAATTGTTTCATTTTCTCAACCATAAATATTTATGATTAATAATCAAATCTTGTTGAAGAATTTATTTGCTTGTCATTTCCTCTACTTAAATAATCAGTTCTTTTTCACAATGTATTTTTTATTGCATTAATTAAACATCTACTTTACATTTTTGAATATGATTATTAAATTAGGCTCTGTCTCAATAAAATTAGGATTACATTTTGACCCACAGGATCATAAAGTTCAGGGTGTGGCTTCTTTGTTGTGGCAACTGGAGGTTTTAGAAATTTGGCAAAACACATCAATACTGGAAGTGAAGACATAACTGGAAAATTTACATACATAAAATTATACATTGTTATATATATATATATATATATATATATATATGCACACACACACAGACGTATATTCTAGAGTGAGTCAAAAGTTTTGCTATATTTTAGTACATGCCAGTTTACACTGTGTATATCACATAAGTGAAGCAGTTCAAGCTGTGGTAGGTACTTGCTATTAGTTAGAAAGTAGTATTATGGTTGTTGGTGCATTGACACGCTGTCCATTGCTTCACTCTCTGTGTGTGATTTGAAAGCTGCACAGATGAATGTGCAACATTGTCTAATTTGGAAATTGATGCTTTATGAGTACAAACAGGACCATTTGTTGTGCAAAAGATGAAAGTGCAGTTGATCACAGAAGGTTCAAGAAATTTTCCTTGGCTTGCAAGAACTTCAATGATCAGGAAAGGTCAGGTAGGTCTAAAACTATGGATTCTGAGTTCATGTTCTAAGTCATTGAGGTAAATCTGGTGGGTAGCACTCAGAGAGTATCAGGTGAGCATGAGATCTCACAGTCCAATGGGGTTTTTCACCTTCACTGCCACAGCAAAAGCATCTAAATTGTGCCTCATGTTACTAAAATATTGAAAAACTTTTGACTCATGTTAGTATATCTAAGTTAGGATTGTACAGATATAGAGTACGTGGCACTTGGTAACTGACAGTTTCTTGCCTATATGTCCGATAATCATATAGGCCAGAAACTGTTGGTCACTAAGGCACTGTTGACTGTGATATGCTATCCTAACATATACATATATAAATTCTGGATGGAATGAGAACTGCTGATTATAGAATGTTGGGTATTATTTTCTTAGTTATGATAGGATCAAGAAAGCATACTCAACTTTAGTCTGTAGTGACTTCTGATAGGTTAAAAAAAAGCTTAACTCCTAGTCACATGATTGCTCACCACTATATTCATCATTATTTTAACTTTATTATTATTATAATTATTATTATTGCTTAACTTTCAGCTTTACTTTTTTTTTTTACAATCCTTCACCAAGTCAAGATCCAGGCAAAGTAGTTATTATATATATTCTAAGGTGCTTGTGGTGTAATGGTTATCGTCGTAGGAAATGGACACAGCAACATGAGTTCAAATCCTGGATGAGACTGATTGCATTTCACATAGTACTAATACCCTTGGGAAAGGTATGAATCCAATTAATCTCCCTCCAGCTATGGGTAAATAGTAGGACAGACTAGGTTTTTCAGCTTTGGTGAGGCAACTAGTCTAGGAGAAGGAAAACTCTGAATGCAAACCTGTTAAACTCTGCTTAAAAATTGACTTTGTGTTATATCCTGCCTGAGTGGAGGGGTTGGTAAATATATATATTCTAAGTTTCATCTATACTTTTGGGATTACGTTTTCAATCTCATTAATAGCACTCTTCTAAGGAGATGAGAAGTTCTACAAAGTGCAAATTTTTGTATTTCATATAGGATGGGGCTGCAAAGAATCTTGTTAATGTGTTTATCTATCCCTTTCTTGATTATACCCGGCATTCCTACTATTACTCACATTGTGGTTGTTTTAAGGTGTCACATTTTTTCCATTTCTATTTCCAGATGATTATATTTACTTATTTTACTCTTTGATGGATATATTATTATCTGTTGGCACTGATATCTTAATTATGAGGATGAGTCAAAAAGTAATGCCTTTTTCTTTAGAACTGGAATGATTACCAACACAGGAACATGTATCATACATCAAAATGAAGCTGGTCCTCTGTGGATCACATCCCTACTTCTTAACGTAGTCACCATTTCTCTCAATAGCAATATTCCACCTTCGAATGAGAGCATGTATACCTGTCTTGTAAAATTCTGTTGACTATTCTTTGAACCCACTTTATCACTGCAGTTTTCATTTCCTCATCACTGGAATAATGTTTTCCTCTTATAACCCTCTCTCATGCGGCTGAAGAGATGATATTCTGAAGGTGCTAAATCTTGTCAATTGGTAATGTCCTCCTTCTGCATGGCAATGCTCAACTATACACAAACATTGAGACAAGGGAGACAATCGCCTCATTTGGGTGGACAACTTTACTGCATCCTCTAAACTCATCAGATCTAGTGCCTTTAGACTACCATCTCTTTGGCCTCATGAAAGAGAATTTAAGAGGCAAACATTATAGCAGTGGCAAGGAAGTGAAAACTGCAGTAAAGAATTGGCTCAAAGAACAGTCAACAGAATATTATGAGGCAGAGATACATGCTTTCATTTGAAGGTAGACTATTGTTATTGAGAGAAGTGGTGAGTATGTTAAGAAGTAGGGACGTAATCCACAGAGGACCAACTTCATTTTGATGTTTGCTACATGTTCCTGTGTTAGTAATTATTCCTTTTCTCAAGAAAAAGCCATTACTTTTTGATTCATCCTCATAGAAGGCATATTTTTCTTTAATAGTCCTTAAGCACTATATCTGGTCTGTTTCTCTTTATTTTTCTAACAGTTTGGTTTGTAAATTCCCAGAGAATAGTAGTTCTTTCTGCTTCTGTTATTGTTTCTGGTTTGTGTTTATACCATTTTTCAAATTTCTGTATTCCATAGTATTTGTATATTTTCCAATGAATATATTGTTTTATTATATAATGGCTTCTTTGTACTCTATTTTTGTTGTTGTTGTTATGATTATTCTTAATTTATCCTTTTATAGAGAAATAATGCGGGAGATTCAGCGTTTACGAATGGAGCAAGAAGCACATGCTAAAAACATGGAAGTCCAGTATGATCCAACGTTGTTGGCTGAGCTGCGGTTGTTACGACAACGAAAAGATGAATTAGAGGCACGGATGCAGTCCTTACAAGAGAGTCGGAAGGAGCTAATGATTCAGCTGGAAGGACTGATGAAGCTGCTTAAGGTGAGTCAAGTTTTAAATGCAAATACACTTACACAAAAGCTCTGGACTTAAAGAAAGGGATGTTATTAATCCTTTCTTTTTTTTTAATATTTAAGAAAATCCAGAATAACACTGAAAATGTTAATGTTACTTGAAGATAAAACAAACTTCTAAGTATACAGAAAAAATTTACTGAGTAGAAATCAGATTTTAGTTGGTTTCTTTGTTTAGTACCATATCAACCTTCATGGGTTATTTAATGCCAAAGCAATCCTTCTTGAAGGACAATAGTGGTATTATTTTATCCATAGCTGTGAGGGATAAGAGGGTTCATAACTTTTCCAAGGGTCTTAGTTATACTGAGCCATTGGCCAAATGAGTAGAGTGTTCACCTATGGTCCAGGAGACTGGGGTTCAATCCCAGGTTGAGTCATACCAAAGAATCAAAAAATGGTACTTGATGTCGCCTTGCTTAGCATTCAGCACTATAAGGTGAGGATCAATGGTAAAGTGGAGCAATCCTGGGAATGGAGTAGCGCTACATCTTGGTGTAGTAGCTATTGAAAAAGGAGCCTTCAGGTCACCCTTGACTAAGGTCACCAACAATAATAGCTCTCTGATTTTTCTATTGGATACTCTTGAACCATATCTTATAATTTATTAAAAGTATTTTTTATCCTTCAGTCATTGCATAACTAAAGACTGATTAGAGCTATGGTCACCAAATTTTCTGTAGTCAATAATGAAAATTTTATAAAATTCCTAAAAATGTTTATGGGTTCTATTTACAACATAAATATGATGTTAAACTCTACCCCTTAGTTTGTATCCAGCAGGTTACCTAAACCAAATCTTTATCTTTTTGTTAAACCATATGATGTAGAAATCTAGCTGAAAATTTCCTTGCCAGAAACAAAAGTTGAGACCTATTTCCATGACTATTTTTCAGTTGACAGTTCAATATTTGTAAAATGCTCAACTGAACCTTTACTTTGTGTCCATCAGTTTACCTAAACTAAATCTTTATCTTTTTATTTAACTATATAAAATAGACATCAAGCTGAAAATTTCTTAACCAGAAACTAAAGTTATGACCTTTGATCCATGACATTTTTTATGGTCACCAGAAAAAGAAAGTTTAAAAATTGTGTTGATGTGTTTACATTTATTGTATGAGCAATAATAAGTCATCAAAAATATATTTTGGTGTTAGTAGTTTAAAATCCTGCACATGGTTTTCAGCTAATTTCATGAATTGAATCTTATATCTTGAATTAGTGTTTACCTTCATATTATTTTATTTATGGTATCTAATCTAATCTATATTAACTAACCAGTTTGAAAGCAGTTAGTTTGTAGCTCAGAAATAATACTGAAATATTCTGCTTTAAAATAATAGAGCAGAGTGTGCTCTGCAGCCTTGGCTCTACAATTGCCCAGTCGGCTGGGGCTGTAGAATACACCGACTGCTTCTCTGCAGAGGGGTAAGAACCCCCCAACGAGTGTCCTGGATTTGACACTAAATAATCTGATGATGAGGTCCCAGTAATGCTAGGGCTTTGGGGAATACAGAGCACCTCTTCATTGCCATTTCTCCCAGGTCCACTCTGGCCCAGCGTGGTAGCACCTGATAGGGCCCCATGTATGGGTTAAATAGAACTAATGGCATACTTATGCTAAACTGAATATCTTGAAAAAGAAATGTTTTTTGACAATTGAACTGTGCTTACATTTGAGCTGTGTGCTTGTGCTAAACTGAATTATTTCAAATAGAACTGTTTTTTGACATTGAAACTGTATTTACACTAAACTGAATTGTTATATATAACTGCTTGAATAGTTTGAAATAGAAATGTTTTGACAATTAAACTGTGTACTCATGCTGAACTGAATTGTTTTAAATAGAACTGATTATTTACATAAAAATGGATTTGGTATTAAATAACCTACAAAGGTTGATATGCCATAAAACCCAACGAACCAAACCAAACCAAACCAAACCTTGGCTCTACAACTAATCTAGAAGGAAAACTCTTTAGTCAAACCAGCTGTATTCCACTTAAAAATTGATCTCGAGCGGCAGAGGGATTGGGTGAATGTATATTGCCTTAAAATAAGAATAAACTTTAAAATATACACAACCCCTAATGAAGCTCAATGTAATTGGGACAGATTTTTGAGTTTTGCCAAAGCCTCTTTCTGACACTCATTAGAGAATTGTTGTCAGAAGAGATGATTAGGTAAGCAAAAAGCTTTTCAGACCAGTAGACTACATCAATTATGATATTGAAAAGAATAAAAATAGAAAGAAAGAAAAAAAAAATGAAAAAATTCTGACATCATGAAGCAAAACCTGTATACAAAACTTGGATACCTTTGGGAAAGCCATGAATTCCTTATCCACCTAGCTATGGGTTAAATAATACCACTATTCTTCTACAAGGATGCCTTTGGCATTAAATAGCACGTGAAGGTTTATATGCCATTAAACAAAGAAACCTTAAATATTACCACTATTGTTCCTTTACAAGGATGCCTTTGGCATTAAATAACCAACAAATTTTGATATGCCATTAAACAAACAAAACCAAAGTTTAGAATTTTTTTATTTTCACCAGGAACTGAATATGACAGTAGAAATTCCAACAGCAGAATCGTTTTTCTCTTGAGTCTACCCTTTGTGATTTTTTTTGGTGATTACCCATTGTTTATAAAATAAAGTACAAATTCTAATTTGACGTTGTGTACAACAAATGTGTTTGTATAAAAATCAATAAAGAGAATTCCAACTGTACAAAAATATATAGTAAACTTCTATGATTACACAACCTTGGAGATTTAAGAGTCCTTTTATAATGGATTTGCCATTATACTGTGTAATTATTTCAGATTTATCATCAATTTATAGGACATTTCTTTTAAAGTGGGTGTCCTCATGGTGTAATGGTTAAACTGATGGACTGCAGGATCATTGTAAGCAAGTTCAAACTCCAGTCACACTATTACATTCGCTTTTGGACAAATACCTTTGGGAAAGGTATGAACCCCCTTATCCTCTCAGTTATAGGCTAAATAGCCTCACTGTTCTCGAAGGATGGCTTTGGCATTAAATAACCCATGATGATTGATATGCCATTAAACAAAGAAACCAAACCAAACCATTTCTTTTAAATATTCTAAAATTTTTTTTAGTTTGACTGGTTGATTGGTTTATTTTATGGCATATCAACACTTTTTGGGTCATTTAATGCTGAATTAAGTTATTTGGATAAAAGTTTCAAACTCTTCAGTTCAGCATAAGTACAGTTCCATTTACACACAATTAAATGTCAAAACAATTCTATTTTAAACTGTTTGGTTTTGTATAAATATGCAGTTTAAATGTCAAAACAGTTCTATTTCAAACCATTCAGTTTAGCATGAGTACACAGTTTTTTTGTTTACACTCAGTTAAATGGAAAAACTGTTAATTTCAAACTATTCAGTTTTGTATAATTACAGTTTAGTTGTATTTGACCCATGGATAGGACCCTATCAGATGTTACCACTCCAGGCCAGTGTGGACCTGGGAGTGATGGCAGTGGAGGAGTACTCTGCATTCCCCAAAGCTCCAGCATGACTGAAGATTGTTTAGTGTCATACTGGACACTTATACCCCTCTGCAGAGATGCAGTTGGTGTATTCTACAGCCCTAGCTAACTGGGCAATTTTAGTTTGTTTGGTTTCTTTGTTTAATGATATCTCAACCATAATGAACCCCAAATCCATTCTTGTAGAAGAACAGTTGTGTTAATTTAGGTGGCATTATTTAAAAGTTTACTAATTTTACGAGGACTAATCAAAAGTTTTGCAATATTTTAGTGATAAGAGGTACATTTCAGTAGCTCTGGGTGCTTTTGCTGTGATTGTTAAGTTGACAAATCACTTGATACTCTCTGAGTGCTACTTACCAGATTTGCCTCTATGGCTTGAAGCACAGCCTCAAAATCCATGTTACCTAGTTGGCTGGGGCTGTAGAATACACCGACTGCACCTCTGTAGAGGGGTAAGACCCCCACCCCCTGGATGGTCCTGGATATGATGCTAAACAATCTGATGGTGAAGTTCTAGTAATGCTGGAGCTTTTGGGAATGTGGAGCACCTTTTCATTGACATCGGTCCCAGGTCCACTTTGACCTGGACTTTTAGCACCTGATAGGGTCCTATCTGTGTCAAATAGAACTAAACTGCATACTTATGCTAAATTGAATTACTTGAAGTAGAACTGTTTTAATATTCAAACTGCATATTTATGCTAAACTGAATTGTTTGAAATGGTACTGTTTTGACATTTAACTATGAGTGGACAAAAACTATACTTATACTAAACTGAATTGTTTGAATTAGAAGTTTGACTAAACTGAATAGCTTGAAATAGAAATGTTTTTGATAATTAAACTGTGTACTCATGCTAAACTGGATTGTTTGAAATAGAACTGTTTATTTGTATCAAAATGGATTTGGCATTAAATAACCTACAAAGGTTGATATGCCATAAAACCCAAATAACCAACCAATCATTGGAATCTATGTTTGTTGGATTGTCAATGATCTTGGAACTCAAGTGAATTTCTTAAACCATGTGGTTACAGAATGGTGACCACATTGACCTTTTTCATAACAAATGTTTTTGGTTGCTTCTTCAGCATTATGATCTAATTCAAACTTATAAAACATAAGTTCCTGCATTAGACTACATTGCATGTTCATCTGTGTGGCTTTAATATGACACATAGTATGAAGCCATGCACAGCTCCTCAACTACCAAGATACTAAGAATAATAATTAGTATCCCCACAGCTTGAACTGCTTCAAACTAACAAAAGGTTACTGAATGAGAAATAACCAAAATGGAGATTGGGAATGAAATGAAAGTTTTTATAACATTAACAAAATACAATACTTTCCAGCGGTGTAAAAAAAGTTAACGACTGCTAGTGGTGACTAATTAGTATATTTTCACACTCCTCACAATAGAGTCTAATGTATCTATGAGGAATGGGATATACCCATTAATGTTCATAGGTAGGTATAGTTTAAATAAAAAAGAATGGAACTTTACTTACCTCATGGCTGGAGAAAGAGTGGCACCCGAAAGTGACTTTTTTTTTTTATAAGAGTGCAGACCAGAAATGAGATGCATTATGGGATTGGGGTAGGTGAATATAAAGTCACCAGCAGAAGGAGTGATTTTTGCATGAAGGTGAGCTAAGAGAGGATGTGGATGAGTTTGATACTACAGTAGGTTATATAACACATGTAATATATGCATGTAATATAATTATATAATATAGAATAGTATATGATCATGTAGTATATGCATGTAATATAATCATGTAATATAAGATAATATATAATCATATAATATAAAATAATATATGATCATGTGATATAAGCATGTAATATAATATAATATATGATCATGTGATATATGCACCATAAATTAGCAAGTACCAAAATATTACAAAACCTTTGACTCACCCTCGTAGTTATTTTGTTTGCAGCTGCATGTGTATGAAATTATATATGCTTACATATGTAGAATGTGCCTTTGGTGCAATGGATATCATTGTAGGAAATGGATTCATAAGATCAAACCCTGGATAAGGCTGTTTACATTTCACATAGCACTAATACCCTTGGGAAAGGTATGAATCCAATTATTCTCCCCTCAGCTATGGGTAAATAGCAGGGGAGACTGAGTTCTTTAGCTTTGGTTAGGCAACCAATCTTGGAGAAGGAAAACTCTGAATTCAAACCTGTTAAACTTTGGTTAAAAATTGACCTTGTGTCACATCCTGCCTCTGTGAAGGGGTTGGGTAAATACATATATATGCTTACATTGACTTACAGGTTTACTGAAAATGAAAAGAAATATGAATTATATTATTATTTACATTCTTAGGCACTCATGGTGTCATGGTTATTATCATAGGAAATGGACATGGCCACTAAAGTTTAAATCCTCGACAAGGCTGCTTTCATTTTACGTAACAGTAATGCTTTTGGGAAAGGTCTGAATCCAACTATTTCCCCTTCTAATTGTAGGTAAAATAGTTGGGAAGATTGGGCTCTTTGACCATGGTATAACAACCTATCTAGGAAAACTGAATTCAGACTGGTTGTACTCTATACTTAAAAGATTGTCCTGCTAATGGTGGAGGGGTTGAGTAAATAGATGTGTTCTTAGAATCCCAGGAAATGCACTTTTAACAGAGTTTAAGTGTAGAAGAGCTGTCCAAAGCGATGGAGAATAGGCAAGAGAAAGTGACTGATCTCCGTGCTATCAGCCGGACATGATGACAATGATGATAATTTCTTAGAAAACTTGAGAAATTGAACATTACATCTAGAACTGGATTATTGTGGGTGAAATATGCTCAGCAACACCTTCATTTTCTTTTCACAATTGAATAAAAATATGTATAAAATATCTGACAGAATGGAAGAGAAGATATGAAAATCAATTTGGTGGAGAGTTTATGTCATTTTTCTCCCTATGGGATTCATTGGATAAAGATTAATTTTATAAAAAAAACATTGGAGAACATTACAACTGTCATTGATGTTGTCATTGCAATGTAATTATGAATGCTGATCATTTTGAAATTTTAAAAACTAGGAAATGAAAACATTTGAAATTGTGCTTATGAACCTTATTTAAGCTGTGAATTAAATGATTTGAAAAATATTACTGTTGTGTGAGAAATGAAATATGAAAACACTCCAACAAATTGGTTTTCATGTCTTATTTATCTTCCATAACATGTTGTTAAAAGGTATCCAAAAATTATTGCCTTGTGTCAGGCTAACCTGAATTTTGTTAAGAAAAGTACCTCATCATGGAATAGAGATTATCAGTCTAGTCTTGCAACTTGTTGTTTAGTCCTCTAAAATGGTAACCTTGGATAAGCTTAACAAGGAAGGGTACCTCATTACTGAATAGTGATTAACAAGTTAATCTTGCAGTCTGTAAAGTAACTAAAGTTGGCAACCTTAGTTGAGGGTGACCCACAGGCTCCCGTTTCAATAGCTACTACACCAAAGTCTAGGAGAGGGCACTACTCCATTCCCTGGATTGCTCTACTTTACCCTTGATCCTTACCCTATAATGCTGAGTGTTAAGCAAGACGGCATCAAGTACCATTTTTTGAGTCTTTGGTATGACTCGATCTGGGATTGAACCCCGGTCTCCCGGACCATCATTAAACACTCTACTCATTAGGCCAATGGCCTTTCAATCATGAGCAGGATGTAACACTAGGTCAGGTTTTAAGCTGGTTTGAATTTAGAATTTTCCTTCTTTCCAAGTACATTAGCAGCAAGTAAAATACAATTGGTCTTGTCTAGGATTTGAAACTGGGTCCCCAGGCCTTAAACTTTGTAATAATGAAGGTGCCTCACCACAAAATAGTGGTTAGCTAATCTGGCTGCTTGAAGTGAGTCCAGTCATTTCCCAGGGGAAATCCCCATGGTGTAGGGGCTAATGTGTTATACTGCAACATTTTAGTAAGCAAGTTCAAACTCCAGTCACACGACTATGTTCACTTTCAGACAAATACCCTTGGGAAAGGCATGAACCCTGTTATCCTCCCAGCAAATGATTAAATAGTATCACTACTGTTCTCCTGCAAGGTTCGTTTTGGCATAAAATAACCCTCAAAGGCTGATATGCCATTAAACAAAGAAACTAAAGCAACCTAGTTATTCTCAGTGAATGTTCTCAAATTTTGACCTTGTACCAAACAAATGTAAACTTTGTAAACGAACAGACCAATACAATTTCTCCTTGTTCATCTGAACTAAGTTTTGTGAATAAACATCATTTGCTTTTTGTAATGACTGTTTTAATCTGCTTTTCACTTTGCTCAACTGTAAAACACTTTGTTTTGATGCTTGCTTTAGTCTTTATGCACATCTCAGTTGAGTAGGTACATCAAGAGATTCTTTTCCAGTGTGTGTGTGTGGGTGGATGTTGCACAGTATTCTTTTACTGGTTGTTGTCATCTCATTTTCTATGTGACTCAATGACATCTTCATTTAGTAACAGTTCTTTTTGCGTTTCACAATTTCTCTCCATCAAATATAAGAAACATCAAGGTACTGTACTTAGAGTATTGAGCTGAAGCCTCTGAGGCCTGTTGTGTAATCCTCACTGCTTGGTTGGTGAACCTCATTAATTCATTTTGTTTGACACAGATGGCACAAATGTTTATATAGTCAATTTGACAAGGTTAATGCAATTTGAGGCAATTTGACAAGGTTAATGCAATTTGAGACAATTTGACAAGGTTAATGCAATTTGAGGCAATTTGACAAGGTTAATGCAATTTGAGCCAATTTGACACGGTTAATGCAATTTAAGGCAATTTGACAAGGTTAATGCAATTTGAGGCAATTTGACAAGGTTATTGCAATTTGAGGCAATTTGACAAGGTTAATGCAATTTGAGGCAATTTGACTAGGTTAATACCAAATTATATTTTCACTTTGATTAAAAAGAAAAGCCATTGCCAATTTATAGTCTGATAAAGTTTGTATTCATTTTTTTTTATCTATCTTTCTATCTTAATTTGTTGTATTTAATTATTTCTATCACTTTCCATTCATATCTCTTTATCTATTTGATTCTATTCATCTAATTCATCTATGCATCTGTCTTATTCAGTTTTTTTTTTTTTAAATACATGAAACTTTTTGTAATTAAGGTGACACTAAGAAGTGAGATAATTTATTTTAGGTTTTATCTTGCTCTACTGACAAATATTTGAGCTCTTTCTTGATTTAAGAAAAATGCTTTTAAAGTGATTTTTTTTATTCACCCCACCTCTCTGTCTATCCGTCTATATATGAATAATGTTTACCTCTTTATCTCATTCTGTGTCAGTCCTGTCAGCTGGGGCTGTAGAATACACCAACTGCATCTCTGCAGAGGGATAAGACCCCCCTCGAACAAGTGTCCTGGATATGACACTAAACAATCTGATAGTGAGGCTCCAGTAATACTGGAGCTTTGGGAAATGCTGAGTAACCCTTCATTACCATCTCTCCCAGATCCACTCTGGTGCTGAGTGGTAGCACCTAATCAGGTCCTATCTATTGGTCAAAGAGAACTGTTTGAGATGAAAACTGTACTTATGCTAAACTGAATTGTTTGAAATAGAGCTGTTTTTCATTTAACTGTGTGTTAATAAAAACTGTGTACTTATGTTAAACTGAATTGTTCGAAATAGAACTATTTGATTATTTAACTGTGTGTAAACAAATGATTGATGTTTAATTGAGTTGTTAGTGATATATAGCAGCACTTAAAAGCATTAAACTGTGTGCAAATAAATGATTAATATTAAATAGAATTATTCATATTTGATAGAAATAAGTGAAACCACTTAATGCTGTGAAAAAGAATGAACTCAGCCTACAAAATGAGTTTAGAAATCATATATTTAATAAATATGAAGAGTAAATAAAGGATTGTAATCCGACAATATGTAGAAAAACTGATAACAACGATCCAAGTGGAAGGAATGATTTATTGAGAGGTCAACACTATAGCGTTTTGGTTCTGCTGAACCATCATCAGGACCATGAGGGGTGATATTAACAATTTTGAGTTAACGATGGATGTTTAGGAATGTGAAATACAGAAATACAGAAAAAGAACGTAATTTAAAACATCAAACGCTGATTCGCCAGTTAAACGGCCAACTTTGTCTTATTATACAAATTTTCTCCTTGTTTTTTTGTATTTCCCATTCCTAAACATCCATTGTTAACTCAAAATTGTTAATATCACCCCTCATGGTCCTGATGATGGTTAGCAGAATCGAAACGCAATAGTGTTGACCTCTCAATAAATCATGCCTTCCACTTGGATCGTTGTTATCAGTTTTTCTACACTTTTAATAAATATGTATAAAAAGGATTTAGTATTAAATAACCCACACAGTTGATATGCCATAAAACCAAACCAAACCTCTTTATTTGACATATATAAAGTAAAGTTGGCAAGCGTAGTTGAAGGCGACCCAAAGACTCTTTTTTTGTTAGCTACTACACCAAGGTGTAGGGAAGAGGCACTACTCCTTTCTCTGGATTGCTCCACTTTATCCTTGATCCATACCTTATAATGCTGACTGTTAAGCAAGGCAGCATCAAGTACCATTTTTTGAGTCTTTGAGATATATAATATATACATATGTATATGTATGTTCATATCTATCTCATTCTTTGCTTATCTCTTTCTCTCTATATCTACAAACAAATGAAATAAGATATAATTATACTGTACCATAAGGTACGGACTACTGCAGTAACATACTAAAAAGTGCTAGGTAGAAAATAAAAAGTTTTAATTGTGGACCAAATTTTAAGGTGTAAAAGTGTAAGCATTTATCACCTAGCTGTCACATATCTTATTCTGTTGATATATTCATATATATATATATATATATATATATATATATATATAATTCTGTTCATATCTAGTAATTATGTTCATCTATATGAACAGAAAGAAAATATTATGGCAGAGTCCTCATAGTATAGTGGTTAATGTGCCAGATTGTGATATCATACTCAGTAAGTTGAAACTCTGGTCACATTATTACGTTCACTTTCACGAAGGAGGTGCCCATGGTGTAATGGTTATCATCATAGGAAATGGACTCGGTGATACAAGTTCAAATCCTGGACAAGACTGATTGGATTTCACATAGCACTAATACCCTTGGGAAAGGTATGAATCAAATTATTCTCCCTCCAGCTATGGGTAAATAATAGTGCAGACTGGATTCTTCAGCCTTGGTGAGGGAACTAGTCTAGGAGAAGGAAAACTCTGAATTCAAACCTGTTAAACCCTGCTTAAAAGTTGACCTTGTGTCATATCCTGCCTGAGTGGATAGGTTGGTAAATATGATTACATTCACTTTCAGCCTAATATCTATAAGAAAGGTATGCTGATCTCCCTAATTCCTCCCTCAGCTTATAGGTTAAATGGTACAACTACTGTTGATCCTTACTGAGTGCTAAGCAGTGTGACATCAAGTACTATTTTTTGAGTCTTTGGTATGACTTGACCTGGGATTGAACCTTTGTTTCCAGGACCATTGGCAAACACTCTACTCATTAGGCCATATGGATCAAGGGTAAAGTGGAGCAATCTAGGGAATGCAATAGTGCCTCCCCTACACCTCAGTGTAGAAGCTTTTAAAAAGGAAGCCTTCAGGTCACCCCCGACTCAGGTCACCAACTTTATTTATATTACAGAAGTTTTGAAAGTATAAATAAGTGTTTGAATGTTTTCTCTTTATGTTATTAGATGTTGAAGAAATATTTTTGTTGGCTAGCATAGCCAAAAATTAAATAAGAATACTTGAAACCATATAACTGTGTGCAGACTAATACTTAATACTATAGAATAGTTCCTTTAAACCATATTATTGTATATGCATTATTATTATTATTAGATAGAAATACTTTATATCATGCAACTGTGTGCAAACAAATAATTAGAGACGAAAAAGTGAAATTTAAAAAAATGTAATGGAACACGGAAAATAATCATGATTACAATCAAACAGTTACAAAGGAATCAAATTTCAGCTTTAGATAGCCCATAAAAAGTTGATATGCCATTATCTAAACCAGTTAACAAAAACAAGGGACATGAAATGGGGGTTTGGTGCAAAGATCTGGCAACAATTTCATTTAAAAGAAAAAACTGTTTGATACGATTATTGCTTTGTATTGCTGAAGAAAGAAAGCAGAACAAGAATCTCTTCTTTTTCTTTTTACAAAGGTGCATATCATATGGAAAGTGAAGAATTTATACATTTCTTAAGGACATTAGCATAAAGTGAAATCCAAACGGCTTCATCCAGGATTTGAACTTGGGTTGCCAATTCCATTTCATATACCAATAACTGTCACACTACCGTAATACAATGTCATTTACATATGAAATGCATTCCAACAGTAAAAATGAAATAAGATACTT
>OY757917.1:66555294-66802794 GCA_963585895.1 Sepioteuthis lessoniana
GGTACCCATGAGACTTGAACTCACTTGGAAGGTTTGCTAGTCTAGCTTGCTAACCATTACTCCACCTGAGGTTGTTTTGTTACTTAAATATCAATTACTTACAAGAAATTGTAGTCAGATTATCGGAAGAAATTTCCACAATTAAGAGAGGAAACCCTTCAATTATAATGTGATGTTCATGAACCCTCAACATTTTGAGTTCTGAAATTCATTTTAAATATTAACATCTTTGTTTACATAACATCACCTGCTAATGAATGACCTTTGCATACCTCTTTGCCATTTTCAAAATGTTTTCAAAATTCTAACATCTCGCTGCAGGATGATTTTATTGTATTTGGTGGCAAACTTTCCCCCCTAAAACTAGGAGATACATATACAAGAGATTTTTTGAGATTATTCTAAAAGGTTTGCCAGTAACTTACAGATAAAGTTGAAGTATCTGGTAGACTAATGTTTTCTCAGTTTCTATAGACTACCATTGCTTGTATCAAACCTAATTTTATAATACTGTGATATTATTTATTTGCATAATTGTCATCACCACTGCTGCCAATAACAACAAAAAATAAATTACCATAAAAAGCTGAATGTTCACCGATAAATATCTTCTTTCAGCACCCAAATTTGTGCAGTAACTGTTTCTATCTATTTGTGTCATACCTGCAAGATATATATCTCTGATTATTTTTACATGGAAATATCTTTTAGTTTTTAAAATTGGAGTGATATGGGATAAGATTGATATGATCATTGTCGCCATCTACCATATTTTTTTTGTGGAAATGGTGGGAAGAGGAGACATGTTATCAGATAAAGTACATTGCTTACAGTTCTACACATAAATATAGAGTGAACATTTTTTATACTAGAGTAATTTGATCTTGTGTACATGACCCTAAAATGAAGTTTGTAAATTACTGTTTAGTATAATAAATAAATAAATCACAAAAACTTGTTTTAGATGTATATGATAAGCCATTCAATTTACTTTGAGTAAGTAACTTCCAACTTGACTCATAACTTGATAAGAAATACCTCTATGGTGAAAAAGTACTGCCTGTCCTTTCATTCATTCCCTTTCATCCTTCTGGGCCGAATATTCCACAGGGTGGTTGCCATTCATGGCATAAAAAATTTCTTGAATAGAAACGAAAGAAAATGCAGATTTTGTGAATTCTTTGTTGTGGTTTAAGTGTGTTGCGAATGTTAGATTAAGTTTTATTGAAGATTGTTTATGTCTTTGATTAAATTACCAGAAATATTAATTTCAGATTAAGTTTGAGTTTGAAAATAATATGGTACACTATAACTTGCATAAAGTAATGACAAAGGTGCCTGTGGTGTATTGGTTATTGTCGAAGGAAATGGACACGGCGACACGAGTTCAAATCTTGGACAAGACTGATTGCATTTCATATAGCACTAATACCCTTGGGAAAGGTATGAATCCAATTATTCTCCCTCCAGCTATGGGTAAATAGTAGAGCAGACTGGGTTCTTCAGCCTTGGTGAGGCAACTAGTCTAGGAGAAGGAAAACTCTGAATTCAAGCCTGTTAAACTCCACTTAAAAATTGACCTTGTGTCATATCCTGCCCGAGCGGAGGGGTTGGTAAATATGATAAAGTAATGACAAAATTGATTGATATACACGACAATGCAAGCGTTTATTAAACAAAAGAAGTAAATATTATGGTATTACCTCTTTAGTGTATATATGACACTTGGGCGAAAAGTGGTTAATTTAGGTGTGGTTTGTGTGTATATAAGAACCCTGCAGCATTTTTACCTGGAGGACTTCAGAACTAAAAGAGACTGGGTCTTAGGACCTTTTGTCTCCAGGTTGTTGTGGCTATCAGGTATGTGTTTACACAGTTCATAGAGGAGTACATAAAGAAAACATTTTGAAATTAGATGCAAATTAATTTATTCCTTTCTTTTTGTTTACATGTATCACCATTACACTTTGCTATATAGGATCAGTGTAGAATATATGCCTAATTATTGGCTTTATTGGGCTGGAATCAGTTGTGTATTCTTGACTGAGAAATCTACATAATATTATCTGTTTAGGATTAGAATTTAGTATCTGCCAGGCCCTTAGCCCTCCTGAGCTCTTTAGAGAAATAGAGCAAAAGAAAGGCTTGACAGAAAAAATGTTTGTGCATTCTTTGGTTTTTTATGCATATGAAAATAATTTGTATAATATTTATATAATGAATAGGCAATAAGGTAGGAAGGGATAAGTGAAAGGCTGAGAAAATACAGGTAAAGAATG
This sequence comes from Sepioteuthis lessoniana, assembly GCA_963585895.1. Classification (NCBI taxonomy): domain Eukaryota; kingdom Metazoa; phylum Mollusca; class Cephalopoda; order Myopsida; family Loliginidae; genus Sepioteuthis; species Sepioteuthis lessoniana. The sequence goes on from OY757917.1 coordinate 66,557,574, forward strand.
AGATGGAGAGCAAAGATATGAGATAATGAATAATTTTTGTTGTCAGCACTCATGGAATTTTAAAATGGCTTAATATAATTAGGAAATTGTTTTTTGTTTAAAGTGCAATTTTAATTATTTATCAATTTACCATAGAAATGTCACTTGCATATCAAATGATTCTGGTATGTCACTTTCCCAATGTTGCAATACCTTTGCATTTCTTTTGTATAGATAAGTGTGAAAAAATGCAAGAATTTAACTCGTTATTACATTTGTATAACATTTAGATAAAGATATGAATGAGTATTGAAAATAGGAAGGGATAAGGGATAGTGTGAGAAGATACTGGCAAAGGATGACAGAACAACATGTTCATTAGATAATAGATAATCTTATTTGTCAACACTTATGGAATTTTCACAGTTCCAGCTCATAAAATTATAAAAATTTATAAACTAAAACTGAAGCTTCATTTTCATAGATTTAGTTGGTGACAACTTTGCCTTGTATAATTAAATGGAGATTTATTTTGAAGTTGTGTAGCCTATTATGGAAAATTGCAGATGACATGTCTAGACTAAAGATAATTAAAAAGTATATTTAATAACTTATAAATGCATGTAACATATGTTTTATAAATGTAATTTATAATTTACTACCTTGCCCAGTCAGCTGGGGCTATAGAATACACTGACTGCACCTCTGCAGAGGGATAAGACCCTCCCAATGAGTGTCCTGAATATGACACTAAAAGATCTGATGGTGAGGTTCCAGTGATGCTGGGGCTTCGGGGAATGTGAAACACCCCTTCATTGACATTGCTCCCAGGTCCACTCCTGCCCCGCGTGGTAGCACCTGATAGGGCCCTATCTATGGGTTAAATAGAACTAATGGCATACTTATGCTAAACTGAATTGTTTGAAATATTAAACTGTACTAACATTTAAACTGTGTGCTTATGCTAAACTGAATTATTTGAAATGGAACTGTTTTTTGACATTGAAACTGTACTTACACTAAACTGAATTGTTTAATACAGAACTGTTTTGACATTTAACTTTATGTAAACAAAATCTGTACTTATGCTAAACTGAATTAGAGCTACTTGACTAAACTGAATAGCTTGAAATAGTAATGTTTTTGACAGTAAATAGTAATGTTTTTGACAATTAAACTGTACTTACCTTTAAATTGCATACTTATGCTAAACTGAATTGTTTGAAATAGAAATATTTTCATAAAAATGGATTTGGCGTTAAATAACCTACAAAGGTTGATATGACATAAAACCCAACCAACCAATCATTTACTACCAAGCAGGATGTGACATAGGATCAATTTTAAGCAGAGTTTAACAAGTTTGAATTCAGAGGTTTCCTTCTAGACTAGTTTTTATACCAGTATGAATGAGCACAGTCTACCTTACTATTTTACCCATAGCTAGAGGGAGAATAGTTAGATTTATATATTTCCCAAGGGTATTGCAGCCCAGTAGGCTGGAGCTGTATAATACACCTACTGTATCTCTGAAGTGGGATAAGACACGCCCCAACAAGAGTCCTGGATATTATATTAAACAATCTTATGGTGAGGCTCCAGCCCTGGAGATTTGCGAAATGTGGAGTACCCTTTCATTGCCATTGCTCCCAGGTTCACTCTGACCCAGAGTGGTTGCACATGATAGGGTCCCATCTATGTATCAAATAGAACAGTGTGCAAACTGATGTTAAATTGTGACTGTTATATAGCAATACTTGAAAGCATATAACTGTATGCAAAAAAGAGCTTGGGTTCATTTAAGAATGCTATCTACAAAATGTGTTTACAAATCATATATATATTTAATGTATATGTATAAACAGGGTTTGGCATTAAATAACCTACAATGGTTGATATGCCATGAAACCAAACTAAGGGTATTAGCACTATGTTAAATGCAAACAGCCTTGTCCAGGTTTTGAACTTAGGTTACTGTGTCCATTTTCTATAATGGTAACCATTATATCATATGTACCTCCATACTGCTATATATATATATATATATATATATATATATATATATATATATATATATATAAATCCTTGCTGTCTAGACAATCCATCAATGGATGATACAAGAAATTTGAAACATGATATTTGTGTAAAGGTAAATGACCCAAGGGACCATCAGTATTTGAAAAACAATTGAACTGTGTTTGTGTTTGTCACCTACACAGCCCACAGAAATTCACAAGGCAGGTGGATCAGGAGTTTAAGATTCTTCACCAAATCCTTAGAAAAATTTATGAAATTATTTACAAACTGCTGTTATTGTAAAATTTAAGTGATGAAGACAAAACCACACTTTGGGATTTCTGGTGTATTAAGATAGGTTTACAGAGCATCTAATTTTTTTTTTAAAGAGAATCTAGTGTAAGATGCAGTTATACAACTTCAAGTAATTCTCTAAAAAACTGTGTATTGCTGGTGTTAATATCTTAAATAATTTTTATAATTTTTTTAAACAATTTCTTTTGTAGACACTCCATATCTAGAGTAAAAGTGTGTTTTATATGTAAAAAAAAATATTGTTTTGTGTCAAATCCATTATTGCCTCAATGGAAATTTTAATGTAAAGAATTTGTATAACCTGTTAGTGTTAAGATTGTATACATAGATTGATTCAACAAAAAACAGTTGATTCAATAAGCCATACAATTTAGAGCCATTTTGGATATGGTCACAGAATTGATTCAAAATGGCTGCTGGTTACAATAGGTTTAGTTGACTTAAGAATAAAAGTTTAAGTATTAACAATGAAACTTTTTATACAACTTGGTTATTTAGTATTAATAGATTGAGTTTTGCTTAGAAAACTTATGTTAAAGTTTTCCATTTAATGTTTTAATATTTCTTTTAAATGAAAAATACATTGACAAAAGTTTCTGAAAACTACTTTCTTATTCAGAGGGCAGTGGTAGTGATGATGAAAGTAGTGCTAATGGAATGCTGGGAGCGACTGGTAAGTTGCTAATCATTTTCATTCTACCTACACCTACATGCTTTTTGTGGGGGTTTTTTTGTTTTGTTTTTTCATAAACTGTTGATAAATATACTAAGCCATCTACAGAAAAATTGTTTTACAAATTCATTGATTTAAAGTTAATATAGATAAAAGTAACAAATACCATCCATTTATTACTGTGAAAAAGTGTATATATATATATATATATATATATATATATATATATATATATATATATATATATACCATAGTTGAATTTTATTTGTAGTTATGCATATAAAATTCAACTATGATAATATTCAACTATAAATAAAATCATTCACTAAATATCTTGTTTTTTTAATAATTGTATGTATGTATATATATATATATATATATATATATATATATATATATATATATATATAAAGTTAGGATAGTGAGTACACAGGCTCAATGGTACTTGGTGCCTGTCAGTTTCTCACTATGAGATCTAACTTAGATATATTTGCTCTATCACAGATATTGAGCTCTTTTTATTTATAAATATAGCAAACTATATATAATATTTCAATTATGAAATAAAATAAAACAGTAAAATCACTCATGACTGAATATCATATTTCTGATCTTGTATCAATACATCTGTAGCAGACTAAAGATGTGTTGATACAAACTCACCTGAAGATCATGTACATGAAACTCAGTTGTGAATGACTTGACTTTGTTTTATTTTATTTTATAGTTGAGATATTGTGTAATTGCTCCAATTTCTTGTGCTCAGTGTGCTATATTTTATTGATTTAGACTGTTTTAGTGGTAAATTCAAATTATGTATATATCTGTGTGTGTGTGTATATATATATATATATACAGATGTGTATATATATATATATATATATATATATATATATATATATATATATAATTAATATTTGCTATATAAATGGATACATAATTAAATACATCTAAGATTGTTTTTATCGTACAGTGCATAATATCTGAGATTGAACTAGTTTGGAAACAGAAGTTTTATAATCACAGAACTTCGTTGAATAAGAGATGGAACATCAATATTGTGATTGGAAAAATCTAATAAATTGCTCCCCAGTGAATAGAAAATAATTTTCAAAAAAATTGGGGCATGCATGCTAAAAAAATTGCAGATGATGTTTAGAGTACAAGCTTAGTATTATCATTTTCCCGGAACAGGACTATACTGAACAAGAATTCTAAGCTCATGAGTAAATGTAGACATGAAAATGAATATTTACTATGTCTACTTGCTCCTAACTGAGAAAAAAAAAATAGAATATATGTGGGTTTAAATAAATGATTATCTTTATATTTCATAAGCACCAACAGTGACTATCATTACCTTTATTTTATAGTGGAGGCAGTGGTGGTTGTAGTCAGTACTTGCAAAATTAAATTGAATTCCAGAAACCATTTCTAGAAGTGTTTGAGGATTGAATAGTATTTTGTGAAACTGTCAGTTATACAAAAGTGTGTTTTATTGAACCAGTTTTAAATATAAATTTAATCACCTTTCAAAAAGCATTTATTCTATCTATCAATCTATTTTCTCTGGTTCTTGTACCTAGTTTGTTTGTGGGACCACTATTCATGTAGTGTGTCTTGGGTAGGAATAGCCTATTGAAGCCCATCCCTCTTCAGGTCTTAAAATTTGTTAGAATTTAGAATTTTTCTTTTTAATCTTAGACCAGTTTCCATACCAAGGTTAAAAAACACAGTCTACCCTACTATTTACCTATAAATGGAGAGAAAATAGTTGGATTCATACCTTTCTCAAAGCCATTAATGCAAAGGGAAATTCAAACAGCCTCATTCAGGTTTTGAACTTGGGGCACTGATTCCATTTCATATGAGTATAAACCATTACACCAGGAGCATCCTCCTTCTCTCTCTCTTTCTATCTATACATTTATTTTGGCATAATGGTTAGTGTTTGCCAATGGTCTGGGAGACCAGGGTTCAATCTCAGGTCAAGTCATACCTAAGATTCAAAAATGGTACTTAATGCTTCCTTGCTTAACACTCAGCATTAAAAGGTATGGATCAAGGGTAAGTGGAGAAATCCAGGGAAAGGAGTAGTACCCTCCCCTACACCTTGATGTGGTAGCTATTGAAAAGGGGGCCTTCAGGTTCCCCTCGACTACAGTTGGCCAACTAACTATATATATACACACACACACATATATATATATATATATATATATATATATATATATATATATATATATATATAGATCAGTTAAAATTCTATCTTAGTTTAATTTTAAAGCCATTAATCACTTGTGTTATAACAGTCCTAATTCTTCTTAAAAACATTCACATCAGGTGCAAGGACTCCATATTCTGGCTAATTACTCTCCTCTAACTCTTTTGCTAAATGCATGCATGTATATATGTGTGTCGTATCCTATTTTGTTTGTCAGTTATTATGAAAAGGAAGTTTATTTTTTTAAGACTCTTTATTTGTAAAAAATACAAAAGGTCCAAAAACTACTTTCATTTTTCACATGCTGAGGAAAATAACTTCTATATTCTTCCTCAGAATGTTTTAACTATATTTTGTTTTTTATATTTTATTGATAAAAAAGACAATTCTATATTGATGTACTAATGTATTTCTTAAGTAAGAAGATTGTAAAATTAAAAAAAAAATACAGCTGAAAATAATCCCACGTCATTACCTGTTCTGTGAATCAATTTGAGTTCTTTGAATTAATGATAAGAAATAATATTCTGCTCATAATTCAGTTATAAAAAGCTATAATATCTTACATTGATCTATTTGGATTAGTATCCTCATTTTGATTGTAATAGTATTTTGTCTGTTGTACCCTCTGGCTTTCTTCAAGTGTCTTCTAAATGATAATTTTTTGGAATTTTAAACTGAACTCTTCATTCAATTCTTGAAAGTAGATTGTTCTCATTTGACTTTTATTTTATTGGTTAATTCAAACTGGTGTTCTCATCTTGGTTATTATTGTCACAGCATTGTAGCTGTTTCTTAAAATAAGGAATTATCATTATCAATCTTTTAAGGCTTGTGTCCTCATCTTGGTTGTAGTAGTCACTGATTGAAATATGATTATAACAATCAAGATGAGAATACCAGTCCAAGTACATCAGTTCATCATAGTAATAATTTCTTAGTCTCAGAAATAGCCACGATGTTGTGACCATAATAAGCAAGCTGAGGATACCTGTTCAAAAATATCAATGTATAACAATGATAATTCCTAATGTAAGAAATACTTAAAGGGTTGTTATTATACTAAGAAGAGAGCCCCAGGCCAAGTACATTTGTCTATAATAATGATTCTTTTGTATCTACTAAACTCAGACAAAAATTATTTATGTTTGCTTTGGACTTTATACCATAAATATTTTTTGATACAACTCGAGTAGTATGGAGGGATATTTAGCTTTTTGTTTTCATTTTTGATATTGATTATGTAGTTTGGTAAGTTTTTGTTTGTGTTCAGATGGCCAAGAAAATATCTAATGGTTGATTAAATTTTTTGCAGGAAATTTAGAAATGGAGGGTTACTATCCAACGCAAACATCCGATGATGTGGATGGATGGCGAGAAGAAGTAAAACGAAGATTGGACCAGGAATCTGAATTTCTGGCACAACTACGAGCAAGACGGCAAAAGGGGAGCAACAACAGCAACAGTAGTCGAAACCAAAGTGATTCAGAAACAGACCCGTGAGTAAACCTGACTTTTAACATATTTCATTGACTGATTTTAATGGTATGTCAACCTGTTTGGGGCTATTTTATGCTTACAGGTTAGGGAATTGTGTATATTGTATGTTTACATTTTTGTGTAGGTTTTCTGAGGTTTTTGCATATGTTTATATGACATCAAGTATTCCTATCTAATTCAAATAGGAGTGGTAGAACCAGTTTGGGTCAAATAGAACTGTTCAATTATTTACTAAGGATTATTGTTATTATTAGTTATTTGAAGCCATACAGCTGTGTGTAAATTATTTGTATTAGATAGAAATATTACATAGATAGAATTACTAATGTTAAATAACAATGCTTGAAAGCATTTAACTATGTGTAAATGAATGAACTCTGACAACTTATTTAAAAATGATGTTACCAACAAACTATTCATTTAAGAATAATATATATATATATATATATATATATATATATATATAGAGAGAGAGAGAGAGAGAGAGGATTTGGCATTAAATAACCCACAAGGGTTGATATGTCATAAAATACCAACCAACCAACCAACACAAATAATTTGCAGACAAATCTATTTGACTCATGGATGGGACCTGAACAGAGACTACTGCTCTGGGTCAGAGTGGAACTGGAAGTAATGGCAATGAAGGGGTACTCAACACTACTCAGAAGTTGTATCCCTTGCAAAAGGATCAGACTTCACCCAAAATTGGGTGTTCCAGGTATAACACCAAATTATCTATGATGGGGAGGCTCCAATCCCGGAGATTCTGGAGTACACCTTCATTGCCATTACTCCCTGGTCCACTCTGATGAGAAGTGGTTGTAACTATTAGAACCCCACCTATGGGTCAAATAAATCTTTGCAACTTATTTGTATTAGATAGGAATACTTGACATCCTATAATTATGTTAAAAAACATCAAAAAACATTTACAGTAATGTAAATGTATAACAACTGCAATTCTCTGACTTTGAGACATACAATAACTTTAGACAGATTGATGTGGCATTTCAATCAATTAGAATTGAAATAAAATACTTGTGATCAGTACGTAAAGAGTTAAAAGTGTGTTTGTCAAAAATCGGTTTTTGAACATGTAGAAGTATTTACTTATAGTTTCCAAGGAATTTTAATCTTCAAAGTAAAAAATTAACTATATATTTACATAACCCTTCCATTATGAACAGGAAGCAGAATTGTTTTATACTGGAATCTAGATTGTATCGGTATACTAATATATCCAGATTAGTTGTTGTAGCAGAGAGCTAAGAATTAGTATAACTTTGATGGTTTGCCTAAAGGTCTCCAAAGGTATGACTGATTGTCTCTGTAGTTTTGAGATCCCTGTCTCCAAAGTATTGCAATTCCTCTTCTGCTCTAAGCAGCAGTGAATAAGTAGTCATAGATTAGTTTATCTACTAATGAAGGAAGGTATGATAGGCTAGTCCACAACAAGAGTACCAGCTGGTTTGAATTTAGAGTTTTCTTTCCCTTAGACTGGTTGCCTTACCAAGGATAAAGGACCCAACCTGTGCTACTATTTACCCATAACTAAGGGGAGAAGAGATGGATTCATCTCTTGCCCAGGAGCATTAGCATAAAGTAAGATGCAAACAGCATCCTCCCAGGTTTGAACTTCTATCACTTTTTCCATTTCCTAAAACAATAACTATTATGGTAAGCATTCCTCAAAATTATTCTCTAAAATTTACAAAGACACCTAATTTCAGTCACTTTTGTGCTTGGGTTTCCAGATGTAATAACCATCTATCTTCATGTGTTTCTTTTATTTATATACGTTTTTTCAGTCTTCTTGATTATAGTGAATTTGACATCTATACTCACACACTGACACACACAAGGAGTTACTGGAAAGTTCTTAGTCTAACCAAGAAGATTATAATCTATAGCTGTTTAGGTCTCCTTTTATATACATATATATATATATATATATATATATATACATTTTTTGTCTATGTGTTTTTGTATTTAATCTTTCAAGTTGCTGTATTGATGTTATGATATCTGGTTGGAACTGGTTAATAAACCTTCCATAATAAATTGATTCCCTAGTACTTTCTATACTGGACATTGGCCTAGCGGTTAGAGTGTTCGCCAATCGCCCGGGAGACCTGGGTTCAATCCCAGGTCGAGTCATACCAAAGACTCAAAAAATGGTACTTGATGCCTCCTTGCTTAACACTCAGCATTATAAGGTACGGATCAAGGATAAAGTGGAGCAATCCAGGGAAAGGAGTAGCGCCCTCCCCTACACCTTGGTGTAGTAAGCTATCGAAAAGGGAGCCTTTGGGTCTCCCTCGACTATGGTCGCCTACTTTACTTAGTACTTTCTGCACGATCTTGGGCCATCATCAGGGGGTGTGTAAATTGCAAAAGCAATGTAACCTTTGCATGTACATTACTACTTTGTAAGAATTGTGTGTTTATTGTTTATACTGGTGTACTGTTGTGGCATTGATTTTTAAATTTGATTCTATAAATAGCAGTATCTGCTAAAGACATTTGAGTACATTAGCACTAGATTAAAAATTAATTCTATTATGAAAGGTTTATCAACCAATTCCGGCTAGATTTCATAACATTGATACGGCAACTTGAAAGGATAAATACAAAAACATGTAGACAAAAAATGTCTATATTGTTTAATCAAATATGTATTAATGAAGAAATTCTGCCCCTACCCATATATATATATATATATATATATATACAGTTAAGATTAAAATTCAGTGCTGAAAGCATTTTTTGATCCATAGAATATTTACTGTGCTCAATGCATGAAAATGCACAGCAATATTGGAGAATGTTTCATTTTATCCTGTTTTATTATTGTCCTATTTTATGCTTGAAAAATACTGTGTGTAATTTCTTATTTTATTTTAATTTATTTAATTTTTTAAACATATGTTGATATATGAATAGATAAACAAAGTGATGTGATGTAAAAATATGCCTTTTTTTTTTTTGTTTTCTTTTTTTTTTTCTTTTTTAAGGAATATACATTATGTTTTTGAAATGAATTTACAAACACTAATTACATCACATGAATTTCAGACTGAATGCCTTCAACAGAAATAGAATGTTTAAAACATTCTCATTTGTTTGCTTCAATCAAAAGTTCATAAACACTGATGAAGGTTTAATGTTTTCACATTTCACATTTAATATATTAGGTTGACAAAAAAGTTCTTGCGGTTTTTAACTTTTAAATTAAGATGAACATATCTCAGCTCAAAACAAAAATTTATTGATTGAAATAAGCACCATCAGAATCAACACACTTTTGCCAATGCATAACAAGTGTATTTATGCCAGTAACATAAAAATTTTGCGTTCTGGTGGCAATGAAGCCGCTGAAAGCGTTTTTGATATTGCTTAGGTTTTCGAAGCATTTCTCACGCAGAAAGTTGTCAAGATGCTTGAAAAAGTGGTAGTTGGTAGGTGAGAGGTCTGGAGAGTATGGCAGATGAAGTAGAGTTTCGTAGCCCAATTTGTTTAACTTTTGCAGGGTCAGTTTTGCAACGTGTGGTCAGGCATTGTTGTGGAGGAGAATTGGGCCTTTTCTGTTGACTAATGCTGGATGTTGTTGTCGAAGTTTCTGATGCATTTCATCCATTTGTTGACGGTACTTCTCCGCCGTAATGGTTTCGCCTGCATTCAAAAAACTGTAATGGATGAGACCGGTCACAGACCACCAAATAGTCAGTATGACCTTCTTTTGGTGCAACTTTGGCTTCTGGAAGTGTCATGGAGCTTTGTCAGTATCTAACCACTGAGCTGAGTGTCGCTGGTTGTTGTAAAGAACCCACTTTTCATCGTAAGTTGCAACCTGGTTGGGAAACGGGTTGTTCTTGTTGCGTAAAAGAAGGGAAGATGACACTTCATAATGGTGTTTCTTTTGGTTGTCGTTCAATTCATGAGGCACCCATTTATCAAGTTTTTTTGTCTTTCCAGTCTCTCTCAAGTGGTTGTAAATTGTCATATACGTTACGTCTAATTCAGAAGCAAGTTCTCGAACAGTTGTTCATGGATTGGTTTCGACTAAGGGTCTTAATTGGTTGTTGACAACATCCGATAGCTGACCACTATGCTCATCATCTTCAAGACTCTCGTAGCTGCCACAAAATTTCTTAAACCACCATTGTGCCGTGCATTCAGTAGTTGTTCCTGGGCCAAATGCTTCGTTGATATCGCAAGCTGTTTCAGCTGCTTTTCGGCCTAGCTTTAATTGAAATAAGAAAATTGTGCGAATTTGCTTTTTTTCCATCTTGTATTCAACATTCTGAGAAAAAGACAATTGTTTTAAAACAATTGTAATTTAAATGATTAGATAGAGCGAAAAACGCTCTTTAAAATGATATATAAAGTAAAGGTATTATAACGAAAACTTATTTGAAAATACATCATTTGAAATTAAAATTAAAAATTCCGCAAGAACTTTCTTGTCAACCTAATATATATATATATATATATATATATATATATATATATATATATATAAGTAGAAAAAGCAAAATAATCCAAATTTGTAGAATTTATAATGAAAGTCAACGTTGGACGTTGGTTATAATAATCTTCTTCAGGATTTTGAATTCATGAAGTGTTGTTAAAATAGCAATGGGTGTTTAATGAAATAGCACACTGTCAGATTTAATTTCCTTATTTACATCCATATATATATATATATATATATATATATATATATATATATCACCCTTCATTGACATTAATCCCAGTTTCACTCTGACCCCAAATGGTTCAGATACCATTTATGGGTCAAAATAGATTTGTTTTTGATAATATTTAAAATGACTTTGAAATATATTTGTTCTTCAAACATTCATATTGCAACTAAGTTTACCTGTTTAAAATGATTGTGAAGATACATTTTATACCTTACATAACTGGAGATTATAACTGTTAAAATTGACTTTAGAATAAAATAACCCAACAAGAGTTGACATGCCATAAAACCAACCAATCACCAACTACTTGAGTGTGTCAAAAAGTTTTCAATATTTTGGTAACATGAGGCACAATTTGGCAACTGCAGATGCTTTTGCATCTGAGGTCAAAGGTCCCAAACTAAATTGGACAGTGAGATTCTGAGCCCACCCGATCCTTTCTGAGTGCTTCTATAGCTTGGAGCATACCCTCAAAATCCAGTGTTTTCAGCCTACCTGACCTTGCCTGATCATTGAAGTTGTTGCAACCTGATCAAAATTTCTTGAACCATCTGCTTACTGTACTGTGATCAACTGCATCATCACCTTTCACTCAACAAATGATGTTGATTGCTTCCAACATTATAAAGTAGGGATAAAAGGTAAGCAGAGCAATCTAGGGAAAGGATTAGTGCCCTCTCCTACACCTTGGTGTAGTAGATATTGAAAACTGACCCTTCGAGTCACCTTCAGCTATGGTCTGCTGACTTACTTAATTGTTCTTTTATGTAATAATGTATATAATTATCAAAAATAATTGATTTACTCTTTGTTATGTATTATAGGTACATTCCTGATGACTGTGAGTCTTATGGACGGACAGATGATGATGCAAGTGCCCTCGTCACAGATGATGGCGAATCCTATGTAGGGACAAATGATGGAAGCCGAGCACAGACAGATGATGAAGACTCTGAACTCTATGATAATCATCCGAAAGTAACTAAATCTTTCTTCTTCTCCATTTGAAATCTGTTTGCTACAGCATGCTTTTTCTTCTTCTTGGCGACAGAAAAAAATGCACAAATATTGAAAGGAATGGAGCAAACAAAAATGAACGGGGGAAATAAAAGACAAAAAAAATCATTTTTTTTTACCCCCTAAATTGTAAATGTGAATAAAGTTTATTTTTTATTTTTTCAAAGAAAAAGTAAAAATGGAAAAAAAAAAAAAAAAGCTGTAAGTATTTGTTTTTGTTTAGTCCAGGTTAAAAGCATGATATGGATAACCTAAAGCTGAAATTTTTTTAGACCTTATTTTTCTGATGCACGTATCATTGGAGAATAAGCCTGGCCCATTTAGCAAAACTTTTATTTGGGTTACCATTATTGTGTTTTGAACCTGGACTAGTCAGGTTTTTATTATTTTAACTTTTTTTTTTTGTTTTTTTCTGTCTTTTATTACTGTCCTATATTTCACTGATTATTGCTTCTATTTTTCAGCCAAGTTTTGTTCTGTTTTTGGTTTACTTCAAAACAGTTATAGCTTCTTTAAAGAAGATTTTTCACATACTAAATCAGTCAGCATTTTTTTTTTGTACTTTTAAATAAAACTGTGTAAGTGTGGTAACAGACACAAATCAGGGCAGTAAATACAAATCTTTTAAAAACTTTAATATATTCAAAAGTATGCACACACACACACACACACACACACATATATGTATATGTGTGTATGTGTATAAATATATGTAAGTGTGTGTGTGTGAGTATGTATGTGTGTGAGTATGTGTGTGTATATGTGTGTGTGTGTATATATATGTGTGTGTGTGTGTATATATATATATATATTTGCGCATGTGTGTGTATATATTTATATATGTGTATGTGTATATATATATATATATATATATGTATGTGTGTGTGTATATATGTGTGTGTGTGTGTGTGTGTATATATATATATATATATGTGTGTGTGTGTGTGTGTGTATGAAGGGTGCTAAAAAATTCTGGGGTATAATAAAGAGAGGAAGAAGCATTTTTGTTTACATTCTTATTAAAACTTTTCGGAAGAGTTAAAAAAAAATTGATAAATGATGTACTGTATTGAACTTTGGGGTTAATATGTAGAATATTATTGACATTTCATTGTTCTTGATTATTTGGCCGCTCCCTTCTTGGTTACACTGAGAACTTTTCAGTGCTATTGGTGTGTGTGTGTGTGTGTCTCATTTCTGTCTATCTGTTCATGCATCTCATGGATATCTATCTATACATCATACATTCCATAAACATATCTTTCTCTCTAATATATATATATATAGAGAGAGAGAGAGAGAGATTAAAATTTGTTAGATAGAGCTACATTAATCAACCAAAATTGAGAATTTCTACAGTTAAAAACTCTTAAGTAAGAATTTAAATACCTTAAGTTTAAAGTAGGACTTACCAAAGTGGTACATATTGATCTATGGGCGGTGTATAAAATTTTAGCTGGGCGAATAAAAACGTAGGGATCCACAAGGGGTGAATTTGCTAGCTTGCATATGTAAATCTCTTTATAATAGGGGAGCAAAAATCACTGGATTATGTTGACTAGTTCCTGGATATTGTACACCTGGCAGAAAGTCTGATTGGGTGTGATGGCCACTAGTGATGTGTTGCTTACATATATGGATCGTTTTAATGAATGAATGATATGACTGACGTTGTTAAACCTTTATGGTGTCATAAACCTACCACATGATATTAGTGATCTCCTCTGTGCTCATCAAAACCATCGTTCCCCCCAAAAATAATTCAAGAATTAAAGCTGCATTTGCATTTACAGTTTACTGATTATTTCCTCATGTCATCATCATCATGTCGTGCCACTAGCACAGATATCCCTGACTCTCTCTCGCCACTTCTCCCTATCATTCATCGCCTTTGGCAGGTCTTCAGGGCTACATCCCATAACCTCACATAGCTGCTGTATGTATGTTCGAGCTGGTCATCCTGCTTTTGCTCAGCCATATGTGAGGGTCCATAGGAGTACATCACTTATGAGCTCGTCCCTGCTTCTCCAGCAGTGTCCTGCATGTCTGGTTTGTCTAACTTGGATAGTTTTCGTGATGGGAAGCAGTTAGCCATATAGTTAGTGTCTTGTGGGGTGTTGCCGCCAGGATTTGTTCAATATTGCTCGCAGCATTCTTGTGTAATTGCCATCTAGCTTCTTCTCCAGCCGTTTTGTTAGCGTCCAAGTAGTGCATCCATACAGCAGTATTGACATGACCGCTGCCTGGAAGAAACTGCGTTTCATTTTATCGGTCAGGTCTGATTTCCATATGATCAATAGCTTATCGATAGCTGTCCGTGCCTTCGTTAGCCGTGTATCGATGTCTTTTTTGGTTGATGAGACACTGCTTCCTAGGTAGGTGAACTTGTCTACCCATTTTAGAGAGGTTCCGTCTAGTGTGGAAATGTCGCCTGTTTGATTATAGCATATATATTCAGTTTTGTGTGCATTGATATGGAGGCCAATGCCTGTGGCGGCTTGTTCCAAACTATGCAGTAGTGTTTCGACTTGGTTGGGTGTATTTGCCAGAATTGCTATGTCATCGGCGTAGTTGGCATTGGTAATTTTTTGTAATTTGACATTCGATTAAATTATTTGTGGGTGAATAAAAATTAAATTTAGTTACAAGGGTTGAATCAAGTAAAAAGTTTGAGACACTCTGATCTATGGCATTGTAGAGTCCACATCAACTCCTGTTAGTTCAGCCATGTTGGTTTTAGAAAGTCTTCAGAAAGCATCTGATTCAATAATGAAGCAGTATCAATACAATATTGTTTGTGTGTTGAATGATACGTGTATGTTAAAAGATGTCTTACAGCAATCACATGAAGAAACAAATGAAAGGCAGATATATCGTTATAATAGAGGGGAAATTTCAAATCAAATTAATTGAGTTAGTTTTCTCACATATATTGTATTAAACACTTGTAAATAAGTTATATTTTGTAGTTTAATATCCTACCAATTTATTTGGGGGTGAAAGGAAATTCAATTTATTTGGCGGGGGTGAATGGAAATTCAATTTATTTGGTGGGGGGGTGAATGGAAATTCAATTTATTTGGTGGGGGGTGAATGGAAATTCAATTTATTTGGTCTAAATGGAAATTCAATTTATTTGGTGGGGGGTGAATGGAAATTCAATTTATTTGGTCTTAAATGGAAATTCAATTTATTTGGGGGGGGTGAATGGAAATTCAATTTATTTGGGGGTGAATGGAAATTCAATTTATTTGGTCTTGAATGGAAATTCAATTTATTTAGGGGTGAATGGAAATTCAATTTATTTGGTCTTGAATGGAAATTTAATTCATTTGGGGGTGAATGGAAATTCAATTTATTTGGGGGTGAATGGAAATTCAATTTGGTTACGAGTCATTTGTAGCATAAGAGTTATTATCATAGGAAATGAACTCAGCAATCCAAGTTCAAAACCTGGACAAAGCTGTTTGCATTTCACTTTGGATTAATGCCTATGAGAAAAGTATGAATCCATCTCTTCTTCTCCCAACTATGAGTAAATTGTAGGGTAGACTAGGCTTTTTAGCCTTGGTATAGCAATCAGTCTAAGAGAAGGAAAACCCTGAATTTAGACCAGAAGTACTCCACCTAATAACTGACCTTGTGTCATATACTGCATGTGGCAGAGGGGTTGGGTCAATATATATAAGTGGTGCATCAAATAAAAAGTTTAAGAAACCCTGGTATATTGTTAAATGTAATCATTGTGCACACCAAAGAAAGAGATCATTGTTGATGGGAAACTTAACAGTGACAGTGATTACCTTCTGCTGGGGTCTTATATATATAATGTGAATAGGTGTATGCATAAACCATAAAGACTAACCCAGCCAACTTTCATTCCTAAATTTGACAAGCTTAAATTTTGTGTTTCTTTTTTACTTAATTCAATTTAATACAAACCTACTATAATACCTACATGGAGGGAACTTTATAGGTATATTTAAAGATAGTTCTACAAACAGTCTGATTTTCAAATCTCTCCATGAAACAGAATATAGTTAAATACTTACTTAAATGAGGTTTTAACTTTACAAATTTTACATTCTGGGTATTTTGTTCATATTTTAATATCCTTTCTTATATATGTATCTATTTATATTTCTATCTATCTATCTATCTATCTATCTATCTGAGTCTGTCTGTTGTTATCTATTTCATTTTTTAGTGCAGAAAATGACTAAAGCTAAATGAAGTTATTACTGATAAAGTCAATTAACTGAAATAAGAAAAACTACAAACACTGTCTATATATACTGGGTTCAAATATGGATAGTGATACAATTATAATTATTGTTTTAATTTTTTTTATCATAGAATTTGCAACCATTAAAAGGAATGAAAGTTTAATTAATCTTACTCATTATATCATGTTATACTACCTGCTGCAAATATGTATGTATATATAATGAAAGTGCTGTCTGAGAAGACAAAGTAAACAGTACTAATCTTCATTAATATTAAAAAAGTTTATGACTTCCAATTAACTGTTGATATGTAACATAATGCACTAAATTCCATGAACATTTATCATTTGAATCTTAGACAGACATGATTTCTCTCTGTCTTTTAACCTCAGTTTACAATAATATATGCCATGGTGTCTGTTGTGTACTAGTATTTTTCACATGTTTCTTCAACCGAATGAGTATGGCACAAGGTCTTTTTAAGGTGGGTTCTGGTACAGGGCTGTAGTCAACACATACATGGTGGTTTCAAAAATGCCTTGAGCCCTGTTAGCATTCCTCTAAAAAGGGTTGCCTCTGGAGCCGGGTGATAAACCTAGCCCCTCCAGATAGGGAGAACAGCTCCCTGAAGCTGCAAGACACAAATGCTGAGCTTCCCCAATACCCACGTCAGGCAGCCTTTACCAACTGCCACAAAAGCCAAGACACACCTGACCTGAACATTGCTGGCCAAAGTATGTCCCAGCTCAGTGGGCCAGTAGTGCAAGTCTAAAAGACAATAAAGACATTGTGTCTTTTGTGTACTGTGGTGGCTGCTAAGCTATAGAATTTAGTGGCTGGATATACTACAAAGTGGAGATCTCTCCTCCCAGAAAGTAATCTTCCTGAGTGGGTGGTGGCCAAGATTGCCCTTGGTAACACTGCAGCTAAAAGGTATATCTAATATTAAGTAAAACAGCAAAAATGTTGATTTTTCTTAACCCTTTGATCCCTGATCATCTGAGCTTAAATTTACCCTTACATTTTGAGTGTGATCTCTGCACTGGTAAACTAGTGCTTGAGTGTAGGGAGAAAATAAAAAATGCCCCCAGTATACTGGACTCAAAGGGTTTAGTCATTTTGCATTTATCGTTGTATGAGAAGTGTGTATGAATGGGTGTTGAATATTAAAAAGTAAATAACTATTTTAATTATAATTAATTTTTTTTATCTCATACAAAAACTTGAGTGACAATTTTGTTAATCTTGATAAAATTTATATCCCTTCCATTATTTGAGCGTTACCTAAATTTAAAAAAAATATATTTAAAGATATTTTCTAATATTAATAAAGATTTTGTTGACAATCAATTTCCATCATAATGGATGACCAAATTTATTTTTTTCCCAGAATTATTGCTTGGAATAAGGTTTGGTTCAGATAATATACAAAAACAGTTTGGATAGTATATATATATATATATATATATAATCTTAAGAGGTGCTCATAATGGTTATTTCTGTAGGAAAAGGACACAGTAACCCAAGTTCAAATCCTTGTCTAGACTGTTTACATTTCACATAGCCTTAATACCCTCAGAAAAGGTATGCAGCTAACAATTCCCCTTCCAAATATGGGGAAATAGTAGGGAAGACTGAGTTCTTTAACCTCAGTATAGCAACTGGTCTTAGAGTGTGTTACATTATACTCATGCAGAGGGGTTAGTAACTATATCTATTATATATTATAATATAAAACAAATTAAGTTTCTTAATCATATTTACCAACTCCTCCGCTCGGACAGGATATGACACAAGGTCAATTTTTAAGCAAAGTTTAACAGGTCTGAATTCAGAGTTTTCCTTCTCCTAGATTAATTGCCTCACCAAGGCTGAAGAACCTAGTCTGCCCTACTATTTACCCATAGCTGGAGGGAGAATAATTGGATTCATACCTTTCCCAAGGGTATTAGTGCTATGTAAAATGCAATTAGTCTCGGCCAGGATTTGAACTTGTATTGCCGTGTCCATTTCCTATGACGATGACCATTGTTGACAATCAATTTCTTAATAGACTTAAGAGGAACAATCCATTGAATATATCATATTAATATATTCAAATAGAATGCTCAATGCACAGCTATTTATATATAAGAATATATAAAAAAAAAATCATGTGCAGAGCAAATGTATCAATAATTTTAAGTAAAACTTAACAGATGAAATCCATTATAAACTTATTTCAACAGTCTTTTTGCAAGACCATGTCTTTAAATGGAAGATAGATTCTTTTGGAGTTTTCACTGTAAAATATACACCCTGGTCTTGTGGTTAAATACTTCAAAAGAATCTTATATTCCATCTGAAAAAATGGTCAAGCTGAAAGACTGTTGAAATAAGTTTATAATGGAATTCATCTAAGTTTTACTTAAAAATTATATATCTATATATATATATATATATATATATATATACATACTTACTTTATTAACATTAGTTTTTCTTGATAATATCATAATTTGCTGTTCACCTATATACTTTCATTTAACATAATAGCAGCTTAAGTAAGTTATCTAATTATTATTTTTTTTTATCATACAATGTGTGAAAGCACATGTGATACTCTATTCCTGGTGCTACCAACCAGGTTTTGCCACTGGAAAGGGTATTTAAAATATATATATATATATATATATATATATATACCAGATCAATTAAAAGGAGAAATTACATTGTATGTTTGTTATATGACATGGATTTTCGGTTTATTCCTAGTGACCCCATGTGCTTTGACAAGCTGTCACATTGTGATTAGTAAACAGACAGCACGTCAGGATAGTCAGGTCCAACAGGTGTGTAACTGGAAGAAGACCGTGTGATGAAAACCACGCAATCAGATTTGGACAGAGTGCAGAGAATCGAGAGTCAAGCCAAGGACACGCAGCCAATCAGAGGGTTAGGTCATCTCTGATCATATGGCTTGCAAGGGGTTGCAAGTGTTGGCACCCCCTGGCTCCCGGAAGAAGATATGGGACAAGAAGAAGTCCCCTCTCTGAGTATATGTCTCTCCATCTATCTCTCAAACTAACAACAAACTGTGGGCCCTTTTTGAGGATAAAATGAGAGATATATTTTTATAAAGAAGGGTTTTGTTCATTCATTATCTTTAATTATGTTCCTTGTTGTTCATAAAGACACAGCTGAGTATACAACAAGTTCATCTTCATTTTTAGTGCAGTTTGTGATTTTTAAAATGCGTTTACTTTTGGCCCTTGATGTCATTACACGCTTTCAGTAACCATTTTTTGATGTTATGTAATCACATGGGAATAGTGATTCCATGTGCATTTCATATATGCTGAAGACTTTTTGCTCTTGACCAAATCCAATTTGAAGACGATATGAAGCAACTTTCAAACTGCGGCCATTGATTCCTATTTTTGAAAGAAATGAAATAACTGAGTGTCCTAGAAAACCACAACAACCAACCTCAATAGGAATCTCATGGCATATCCAACCCTTTTCCTCACTCTGGGCACGCAGTGTCTCGTATCGGTTTTTCTTCTATTTGTGTGCCTCCTCCTGGTTTTCTTTCCAGGGCACAGTCAATTCTATAAGAAGGATACTCTTCTTTGAATTGGACTACACTACAATGTTTGGCCAGTTTTCTGTTTGAATGATGTGAACTGGAAATTGTAGAGATGTCTTGAGATCTACTGAAACTTTTCAGTCACTAGCTCCTATCAGTAGCTTCATATTACTTTATTAACATTAGTTTTGCTTGATAATATAATTTGCTGGTCACCTATATACTTTCATTTAACATTATAGCAGCCTAAGTAAGTTATCTAATTATTCAGAATATTTATACATACATACATACATACATACATACATACATATATTTTGCTGTCATATAAACTAGTTACATATAAAAATTGGAAAATTTTCAATTCATCATAGATTTGTAACTTAATGCAATAAATTTTAACTTAGACAAGTATAATTCTCCCATGTCTTTTAATCTCAGTATATATAATATGCATTACACTATTTAATCAACATTCTCTGGATACTGCCACTGGCTATATTTGATAATAGTCCATAAATTTATTTTATGATGTTCAACTGCTTATCATTTGTCCTGTGTTCTGAATTTTTATTTAACTTCCAGTCACTGGTCCTGGTGTTAATCATGTTGTGTGTCTAGGGTCTCCTTCTCCAGGTCTATGAGGATAGGCTAAAAAGTTCATATGATGATGACATTTTGTTGACTTTTTTGACCAACGGGGTCTAAGCACTGGAACAACAATGGAAGTGTGTGAACTGCAAAGGGGACTATGTTGAAAAATAAACCTCATTTGATCACATTCCATAAGCATATTTAGTTCAGCCTATGAACTTTGTCGGCTGACTCTTGTACAACTGATCTTCCTTCTCCTAGACCAGTTGTCATACTAAGATTAGAGACTAGTCTGTCCTACTGTTTACCTATAGCTACAGAGAGAATGGTTGGATTCATACCTTTCTCAAGGTTATTAGCACAATGTGAAATGCAAACAGCCTTGTTCAGGAATTGAACTTGCATAGTAAGTTCACTTCCTACAATGATAACCGTTATGCTATGAGTGCTTCCATTTCTTACTTGATTAGGTTATTTAAAAAATAAAATAAATGACAGGTAATTAAAAAAAAAAAAAGGTTCTTGCATCCTATTTAACTATGTAAGTATCAATTTTTACTTTTTGGATTAAAAAAATTGATGATGAGCATAGTTATCTCCCTTCCTTACACATGTCAGGAAACTCGCTGTGAGGCTTTAAGTGAGCTTAGAAATAAAGAACACTTAAGAATGGAGAAAAATGCTTCAAAATGTTCTCAGAGACTAGATGGGTGTGTCACTGGCTCTAACATTTTTAAAGTGATTATTATTGTTATTGTTGTTTATTGTTCCCATGTGGGTAGCTTTTCTTTTTTCTTTATTTTGTTGGGATTACTGGGTGTGGTCATTCTTATATCTAGTATATCAGGATCAATGTGTGTTTGTGTAATTATTTTCTGTTATACCTCAAGTGGTTTCAGTTAAGTATCTTGAATTTATCAACATTTCACAATTTCACAGGTTTTCTTAAGTGAACTAATCTTAGAAAGGTTTTATGGCACCATCTAGAATCCAATAAAATAGAAATCTTTTATTCCATTTACTATATATATTTGCATATCATGCAACTTTCTGAGACCTAAGTTTTAGCCTGATATTAGAGAATCACACTATATGTGAGATACAAATTTTGAGTGTGTAAATAGTTTGCCAAGGATAGGCCTAGGCCAACTGGTATACTCTACAATTTCAAGCTGCAAAAGGTCTCAATCTAGGTCTCAGAAAGTTGCATAATACACAAGTATATAGGTAAATAAAGTTTTGATGGTGGGGAAATTAAATTTATTAATATACTAAAAAATGCAAACAATTTTATTCTTAACACATAGAAATGTTGATACATAAATTATTATTGTTTTTTTTTTCTTTTTAAGGTGTATCTATAATTATATTTTTAAACAGTCAATAAGATTATCAGAAGCAACCAATTGACAGTCTTTCTTCTGAAAGGAAAAATGATTAAATAAATGGGTTCTTGTTTACTTTGAGGGTCCCAAAAGAAATGTTATTGATACCACAGTTAAATATGTTCTAATGTGTTATTGTCAAAGAAAACCAAATGTTTTCTTTTCTCATTTCACTGACCACTCAAGGTAGTTTTGAATTTTTGGTACTTAAGTTTTTTTTTGTTTTTTTTACTAAAATTATTCTAAGCCATAATTCAAGCAAAACAATTGAACAAGTAAATTAATTTATTTCAATTAAAAAAAAAAACAGTTAACATATGAAAAACAACTTTCACTTTAATTCAGCTTTATGTTTAATTCAATTCAATTAATAATCATGAGAATAATAACTGTTTCAAATTTTCTCTTTCTTGAAAAATTGTTTGATTTTTTTCCCAGAATTATTGCTTGGAATAAGGTTTGGTTCAGATAATATATAATAACAAAACAGAATTACAAACCTATGTCCGGTGTGCAGTCGTCCATTGGGATAATTTTGATTAAAAAAAAATGAATTAATAAATAAATATTGGCCATTGAAATGTGAGAACAAAGAAATGTCTTGCTTTCTTTGAATAGAGCATATCTAACTGACATCAGCAGCATTTCTCTTGGGACTCTTAAACTGAACAAGTACCAATAAATGTTTTATAACTAATGACCTATACAGACCTCTAAAAGTCTGAAAATTATATTCAAATGATTTGATTTTATTGATAAATGCAGACTATTTTTGTAAAAACAAACAAACATGCTCGCTTATCACTCAAGGGAGATAACTCATGATCGATTGAGTTACTCTTATAATTTGATATGGATAACAAAATATTTTTAAAGGTCGCTTGCGTTAGGGTGACGGTTAGCAAGTCAGTTTTGTAACCAAATTCACAAGTACATCGAGATTGATCCTCACTGAGAGTCCAATAACTTTCACCTTGTGCTGAAAGTAAATTAGGTTTATTAAGATAAGGTATTTTCTTGGTAGAAATAAAACTATAAGAAATAAAATAAAAATAAAAGAATTCACAATACCTCATATTCATTTTTGGAGCTAAGCTCGTGCTAATTTATGATAGTACAGAAGGGAGGTTAAGACTATGGACAAAATATTGACCTAAAACAGCACAGACATTTTGTGGGTAAAAAGACAAAACAAAAGGTAATGTATATACTTGTTTATAAGTCTGTCTTATGTATATGATGACCATTTTTTGCTTTACACTAACAGAAAAAAAGATCTTCTCTTTCCATACCGACAGTACACCTGTGGAAGGCTTTTGAATGCATCTGTTATAACGTTTTGTTAACAGTATCAAAGACAAATTTATAGATTGAATTGTCTGACTGAAAAAAATGGAATGTTAATGATTCTTCTCTAAGTTTTTGACAATACACTCTGATACCATTATTTTATATTTGAAAAATGCCTTCAAGAGATGAAGATATAAATAAAAAAATAGAGAGTCAGCAATGATGAAAGTCATTGGTTCATTGAAGATCTGTTTGACCAATCATACATTTTGCTATAAGAAAGTCACTGGTTTCAATAGAATTGAACTCAATTCTCACTCACTGGTTCTAGAACCTGTTTTGGTTGTTGGGGTGCTACCCATGTAGCATGTCTTGGGCAGGAATGGCCTGGTGGAGCCCATCCCTCTCCAGGTCACAACTGGTTTGAATTCAGAGTTTTCTTAATATACTGGTTGCCATACCGAAGTCAAAGAGCCCAGTCTGCCCTACTGTTTACTCATGGCTGGAGGGAGACTAGTTGGATTCATACCTTTCCTAAGGATATTACCACTATGTGAAATGTTTATAGTCGCATCCAGGATTTGAACTCAAGCAGTCAATTCCATTTCCTACAACAGTAACCATTATGCTATGAGCATCTTCAATGATAAATGGATGTTTTTCCAACAATTCAATGATGACCATTAATTAAATTGAAGTCTAGGAAATGACCTACACAGATGATTTGTTTATAGTAATGAAGACTTGAGTAGAATCAGCCACTTTTTATGGATGAACGGATGACAGAAATATTGTGTACAACTGTGATACAGATTCTTCAAAAAGCACTGCTTTGATTTTGAATTCAGTTTTTCCTTCTTCTTGGTTGGTTATCTTCCTAAGGCTAAATAGCTCTGTCTACCCTGCTATTTACCCATTGCTGACCAGAGAAGAGATGGATTCATGCTTTTTCCAAAGGCATTAGCAAAAAGGCAAATGTAAATTCTCTTCTTCAGGATTTGAACTCTGCATGTTGAGACTATTTTTCTCGATCATAACTGTAACATTTTGCTCATCTCCATTTCATTGAGTACAAAGTGTTTGATCAACTTAATTTAAGAAGTATCGAAACTCATCACCTGTTTTATAAGTGAAAAGCAAACGGCCTTGTTTAGGATTTGAACTCTGTTATTTCAAGTTCATTTCCTATGATGATACATTGATTATATTTATAGTAGTTGCAAAAATATGTTAGCATAACACTCACCAAGTTATGAAATTAACCAAGTCATGAAATTCACTTCAATAATTTTACTGGTTTGAATATATTCAATTGACTGGATATTCTTAAGTAATACACATATATAAAATGCAATGCGTATCTTTCTATCAATATAACTCAGTTTGTTTTTATCTATCCATCAATCTTCATTATCTGTCTGTACCAATTTATCAATCTATCTTAGTCTTTTCTAATCTATCAATCTCTCTCAATCTTTTCTGATCTATCAATCTCTCTCAGTCTTTTCCGATCTGTCAATCTCTCTGTCTTTTCTGATCTATCAATCTCTCTCAATCCTTTCCGATCTATCAATCTATCTCAGTCTTTTCCGATCTATCAATCTCTCTCAGTCTTTTCCGATCTATCAATCTCTCTCAGTCTTTTCCGATCTATCAATCTCTCTCAATCTTTTCCGATCTATCAGTCTCTCTCAGTTTTTTCCGATCTATCAATCTCTCTCAGTTTTTTCTAATCTATCAATCTCTCTCAGTCTTTTCCGATCTATCAATCTCTCTCAATCCTTTCCGATCTATCAATCTCTCTCAATCCTTTCCGATCTATCAATCTCTCTGTCTTTTCCGATCTATCAATCTCTCTCAGTCTTTTCCGATCTATCAATCTCTCTCAGTCTTTTCTGATCTATCTTTTCCGATCTATCAATCTCTCTCAGTCTTTTCCGATCTATCAATCTATCTCAGTCTTTTCCGATCTATCAATCTCTCTCAATCCTTTCTGATCTATCAATCTCTCTCAATCCTTTCTGATCTATCAATCTCTCTCAGTCTTTTCCGATCTATCAATCTCTCTCAATCTTTTCCGATCTATCAATCTCTCTCAGTCTTTTCCAATCTATCAATTTCTCTCAATCTTTTCCGATCTATCAATCTCTCTCAGTCTTTTCCGATCTATCAATCTCTCTCAGTCTTTTCCGATCTATCAATCTCTCTCAATCTTTTCTGATCTATCAATCTCTCTCAGTTTTTTCCGATCTATCAATCTCTCTCATTCTTTTCCGTTCTATCAATCTCTCTCAATCCTTTCCGTTCTATCAATCTCTCTCAATCCTTTCCGATCTATCAATCTCTTTCAATCTTTTCCGATCTATCAATCTCTCTCAGTCTTTTCCGATCTATCAATCTCTCTCAGTCTTTTCCGTTCTATCAATCTCTCTCAATCCTTTCTGATCTATCAATCTCTCTCAATCCTTTCTGTTCTATCAATCTCTCTCAATCCTTTCCGTTCTATCAATCTCTCTCAGTCTTTTCCGATCTATCAATCTCTTTCAATCTTTTCCGATCTATCAATCTCTCTCAATCTTTTCCGATCTATCAATCTCTCTCAGTCTTTTCCGATCTATCAATCTCTCTCAATCTTTTCCGATCTATCAATCTCTCTCAATCTTTTCCGATCTATCAATCTCTCTCAATCTTTTCTGATCTATCAATCTCTCTCAGTCTTTTCCGATCTGTCAATCTCTCTGTCTTTTCCGATCTATCAATCTCTCTCAGTCTTTTCCGATCTATCAATCTCTCTCAGTCTTTTCCGATCTATCAATCTCTCTCAATCTTTTCCGATCTATCAGTCTCTCTCAGTTTTTTCCGATCTATCAATCTCTCTCAGTTTTTTCTAATCTATCAATCTCTCTCAGTCTTTTCCGATCTATCAATCTCTCTCAATCCTTTCCGATCTATCAATCTCTCTCAATCCTTTCCGATCTATCAATCTCTCTGTCTTTTCCGATCTATCAATCTCTCTCAGTCTTTTCCGATCTATCAATCTCTCTCAGTCTTTTCTGATCTATCTTTTCCGATCTATCAATCTCTCTCAGTCTTTTCCGATCTATCAATCTATCTCAGTCTTTTCCGATCTATCAATCTCTCTCAATCCTTTCTGATCTATCAATCTCTCTCAATCCTTTCTGATCTATCAATCTCTCTCAGTCTTTTCCGATCTATCAATCTCTCTCAATCTTTTCCGATCTATCAATCTCTCTCAGTCTTTTCCAATCTATCAATTTCTCTCAATCTTTTCCGATCTATCAATCTCTCTCAGTCTTTTCCGATCTATCAATCTCTCTCAGTCTTTTCCGATCTATCAATCTCTCTCAATCTTTTCTGATCTATCAATCTCTCTCAGTTTTTTCCGATCTATCAATCTCTCTCATTCTTTTCCGTTCTATCAATCTCTCTCAATCCTTTCCGTTCTATCAATCTCTCTCAATCCTTTCCGATCTATCAATCTCTTTCAATCTTTTCCGATCTATCAATCTCTCTCAGTCTTTTCCGATCTATCAATCTCTCTCAGTCTTTTCCGTTCTATCAATCTCTCTCAATCCTTTCTGATCTATCAATCTCTCTCAATCCTTTCTGTTCTATCAATCTCTCTCAATCCTTTCCGTTCTATCAATCTCTCTCAGTCTTTTCCGATCTATCAATCTCTTTCAATCTTTTCCGATCTATCAATCTCTCTCAATCTTTTCCGATCTATCAATCTCTCTCAATCTTTTCCGATCTATCAATCTCTCTCAATCTTTTCCGATCTATCAATCTCTCTCAGTCTTTTCCGATCTATCAATCTCTCTCAGTCTTTTCCGATCTATCAATCTCTCTCAATCTTTTCCGATCTATCAATCTCTCTCAGTCTTTTCCGATCTATCAATCTCTCTCAATCTTTTCCGATCTATCAATCTCTCTCAATCTTTTCCGATCTATCAATCTCTCTCAATCTTTTCCGATCTATCAATCTCTCTCAATCCTTTCCGTTCTATCAATCTCTCTCAATCCTTTCCGTTCTATCAATCTCTCTCAGTCTTTTCCGATCTATCAATCTCTCTCAGTCTTTTCCGATCTATCAATCTATCTCAGTCTTTTCTGATCTATCAATCTCTCTCAATCCTTTCTGATCTATCAATCTCTCTCAATCCTTTCTGATCTATCAATCTCTCTCAGTCTTTTCCGATCTATCAATCTCTCTCAATCTTTTCCGATCTATCAATCTCTCTCAGTCTTTTCCAATCTATCAATTTCTCTCAATCTTTTCCGATCTATCAATCTCTCTCAGTCTTTTCCGATCTATCAATCTCTCTCAGTCTTTTCCGATCTATCAATCTCTCTCAATCTTTTCTGATCTATCAATCTCTCTCAGTTTTTTCCGATCTATCAATCTCTCTCATTCTTTTCCGTTCTATCAATCTCTCTCAATCCTTTCCGTTCTATCAATCTCTCTCAATCCTTTCCGATCTATCAATCTCTTTCAATCTTTTCCGATCTATCAATCTCTCTCAGTCTTTTCCGATCTATCAATCTCTCTCAGTCTTTTCCGTTCTATCAATCTCTCTCAATCCTTTCTGATCTATCAATCTCTCTCAATCCTTTCTGTTCTATCAATCTCTCTCAATCCTTTCCGTTCTATCAATCTCTCTCAGTCTTTTCCGATCTATCAATCTCTTTCAATCTTTTCCGATCTATCAATCTCTCTCAATCTTTTCCGATCTATCAATCTCTCTCAGTCTTTTCCGATCTATCAATCTCTCTCAATCTTTTCCGATCTATCAATCTCTCTCAATCTTTTCCGATCTATCAATCTCTCTCAATCTTTTCTGATCTATCAATCTCTCTCAGTCTTTTCCGATCTGTCAATCTCTCTGTCTTTTCCGATCTATCAATCTCTCTCAGTCTTTTCCGATCTATCAATCTCTCTCAGTCTTTTCCGATCTATCAATCTCTCTCAATCTTTTCCGATCTATCAGTCTCTCTCAGTTTTTTCCGATCTATCAATCTCTCTCAGTTTTTTCTAATCTATCAATCTCTCTCAGTCTTTTCCGATCTATCAATCTCTCTCAATCCTTTCCGATCTATCAATCTCTCTCAATCCTTTCCGATCTATCAATCTCTCTGTCTTTTCCGATCTATCAATCTCTCTCAGTCTTTTCCGATCTATCAATCTCTCTCAGTCTTTTCTGATCTATCTTTTCCGATCTATCAATCTCTCTCAGTCTTTTCCGATCTATCAATCTATCTCAGTCTTTTCCGATCTATCAATCTCTCTCAATCCTTTCTGATCTATCAATCTCTCTCAATCCTTTCTGATCTATCAATCTCTCTCAGTCTTTTCCGATCTATCAATCTCTCTCAATCTTTTCCGATCTATCAATCTCTCTCAGTCTTTTCCAATCTATCAATTTCTCTCAATCTTTTCCGATCTATCAATCTCTCTCAGTCTTTTCCGATCTATCAATCTCTCTCAGTCTTTTCCGATCTATCAATCTCTCTCAATCTTTTCTGATCTATCAATCTCTCTCAGTTTTTTCCGATCTATCAATCTCTCTCATTCTTTTCCGTTCTATCAATCTCTCTCAATCCTTTCCGTTCTATCAATCTCTCTCAATCCTTTCCGATCTATCAATCTCTTTCAATCTTTTCCGATCTATCAATCTCTCTCAGTCTTTTCCGATCTATCAATCTCTCTCAGTCTTTTCCGTTCTATCAATCTCTCTCAATCCTTTCTGATCTATCAATCTCTCTCAATCCTTTCTGTTCTATCAATCTCTCTCAATCCTTTCCGTTCTATCAATCTCTCTCAGTCTTTTCCGATCTATCAATCTCTTTCAATCTTTTCCGATCTATCAATCTCTCTCAATCTTTTCCGATCTATCAATCTCTCTCAATCTTTTCCGATCTATCAATCTCTCTCAATCTTTTCCGATCTATCAATCTCTCTCAGTCTTTTCCGATCTATCAATCTCTCTCAGTCTTTTCCGATCTATCAATCTCTCTCAATCTTTTCCGATCTATCAATCTCTCTCAGTCTTTTCCGATCTATCAATCTCTCTCAATCTTTTCCGATCTATCAATCTCTCTCAATCTTTTCCGATCTATCAATCTCTCTCAATCTTTTCCGATCTATCAATCTCTCTCAATCCTTTCCGTTCTATCAATCTCTCTCAATCCTTTCCGTTCTATCAATCTCTCTCAGTCTTTTCCGATCTATCAATCTCTCTCAATCTTTTCCGATCTATCAATCTCTCTCAATCTTTTCCGATCTATCAATCTATCTCACTCTTTTCTAATCTATCAATCCCTCTCAGTCTGTTCTGACATATCCATCTATCTAATTCTATTCCGATCTATCTATCACAGCCTATTCCTATCCATCTATCTTCATTATCTGTTTATTTATCTATTGTGTGTAACACTTTTTTTTACATCACTGGAAAGTTACTTCACAGGTGGGTGAATGGTGTAATGAGAAAATCTGTTATTATTATTATTATACATTTGGCAATATAACTATGTGTTATTTCATTTTAAAGAAATTTTAACACTCTCATAAAATTTCAACCATATCCCTGAATTTTCATCATTTAGCCAAAGGATCATTTTTACCTTGAGTTTGATATTCAAGAAGTATTGGCTATGAATTATAAAATACAAAGCGAAGTGCCCGTGGTGTAATGGTTATCGTTGTTGGAAATGGACACGGTGACACGAATTCAAATCCTGGACGAGAATGATTGCATTTCACATAGCACTAATACCCTTGGGAAAGGTATGAATCCTATTATTCTCCCTCCAGCTATGGGTAAATAGTAGGACAGACTAGGTTCTTGAGCCTTGGTGTGGCAACTAGTCTAAGAGAAGGAAAACTCTGAATTCAAACCTGTTAAACTCCGCTTAAAAATTGACCTTGTGTCATATCCTGCCTGAGCGGAGGGGTTAGTAAATATATATAAAATACATAGTGACATTATATTTTACTATTAATACCATGTGATTGCTAAGGTATTTGAATATTGCCTCTAATTTTGACAACACAAGTAAATTACTAATGTTGTAAAGAAGTAAAATATTGCTGTGTTAAACTCCTTTTTATATATCTATCAATAAAGGATAAAAATGAATAAAAACAAAAAATTGAGAAGTATTTGTTATATTGTAAATGTTATAAATGTTTGTTATAATTCCATATTAAACTTACATTTCATATTAAAGATGATTATTTTATTGATATAAATTAAGATATTATTCTATTTTTATAAATTAGATAAAATATTAATTATTTTGTTCAAATTATCATATTATGATGAATTAAATAAATTAAAACATTAATTATTTCTATATTATTTCTACGTCATATTATTCATTTTATCAATGTAAATTAGATGAATTAAAATATCAAAAATATAACTGATTTTATTATAAATCAAATAGAATATTACTTATTTTGTTCAAAATACTATTGTAATTTAGATAAATCAAAATATTGCCTATTTCATGAAAATATTATTTATTTTTTGATATAAGCTAATTAGAATTAATTCAAAGATGAATGCAAATTTCATTGAGTAATATTACTTATTTTGTTAATAAGATTGAAATAAATAAAAATATGATTGATATACATTAAATAAATGAAAGCAATTTATTTTATCAATATGAATTACATAAATAAACTTGTTACTTATTTTCATGTAACTTTTTTCTCATGGCCTTTATAAAATTCCTGTTTTAATAAATTTGTCTTTCCTAATTTGCTAAATTTGGTCATTATCAACCAAGTTACATAGGGAATAAAACACTGACAAAGACACACAATCTTACAGAAATTAATTTATGTAAATATCCTTTTTGCTGGTGTATTCAATGCTTTGTTTTCTTGTTCTTTTTATATTCTAAAAGAACAGCTGTTTCCATCTCTCTCTCTCTTTCTCTCTGGAGGCTTCTGACTATTATGATAACAGAAGAATCAATTAAGTATTTGCCAGCCTGAAGTGATATCACTGTTATGTAAGGGAAAAAGAATGGTACTAATCACTGTAATTTCTTACCTTTTTTGAAAAGAGTTTCTTAGTTGAGATGCTCTAATGATGAATTGGTTCTATTTATTTTTTTATAATCCATCTGAATCTTACTTTTATGTTCAGTTAGATGAAATCTGCAAGAATGCTAATTAGAAAGTTTCCTCTTTGTATTGAAAACCCTTAGGTTTGTGAAAGAGTTCTCAGTACCTTATTTTTTGAGAACTAAATACTGGATACATATTGGAAAATTGATTTTTTTTTTTCAATATAGAATATGCTAGAAACTTTTACATACACCAAATACTTTTATTTTAACTATGTAAACTATGCATCAAATGGTTGGTGTTGTAGGAAATGGACATGGTGATCAGAGTTCAAATCCTGGATGATGCTGTTTGCACTAAACTCTTGGGAAAAGTAGGAATCCAAATATTCTCCCACTAGCCATGAGTAAATAGTCGGGTAGACTATGTTCTTTAACCTTGGTATGGCAGCTAGTCTAGGAGAAGGAAAATTCTAAATTCAATCCTGTTAAACTCTGCTTAAGAATTGATCTTGTTTCACTTCCTGCTTGTACAAAGAGCTTGGGTAAATGCATATATATATCTCAAACTCAATTTGATAAAAAATAATTACTGTAATTTATTACAGTATTCATTTTTTCACCAAAAAAAGATTGCCATGGACACATGAATGTGTTTATCCAACCCCTCCACCATGGGCAGAATGTGATACAAGATAAATTTTTGTGTAGAGTAAAGCTGGTTTGAATTCAGAGTTTTCCTTTTCCTAGACTGGTTACCTAATCAAGGATAAAGAATCCAGTATGCCCTACAATTAACCCATAGCTGAGGGGAGAACATGGATTCATGACTTTCCCGACGGCATTAGTATAAAGTGAAACACAAACTACTTCATTCAGGATTTGATCTTGTATTGCTGATTCCATTTCCTAAGATAATAAACATTGCACACCTCCCTAGATGCATATAAGAAATTAACACTCCTCTATGATCTAGGATTTAGTATAAACTTGTTTAAAGGCTGATTTTGGAAGCCACTAAGTTTGATGTAAAGTTGCATTCTATTTATAAAATTTAGTTAAATTTATGTCATAACTGTGAAAAAATTTATATATATAATTAAATTACTAAAAGAAAAAAATGATTTAGAAAAGAAACTAAAAATGCGGGTAAGGTAATTTTTGCCCAAGAAGTTGGAAATAGAAAGCCCTGTTTTAGTTACTCCATTTTTCATGGAAATCAATGGTGATGGGTCCTTTCATATCCCAGAAAATTGTCAACATGCTCTTCTTTATTAACCACTGTGCCAGGAACTCTATATTTACTGGAGAGTCAGTGTGTTTTTATTTCATGGACTGCCTTTTCAACTCAGCCTTTATAGTGGAAAACCCATATTTAGCCCATTTGTAATTATTTTTTTTTTTACTAAGGCATACTTTTCCTTATACATTACACATTCTTCTGTAAATTTCAAGTGGTTCATACTTCTCAGCCACCCCAAATTTGATGATAGACTTCTGTTCATGCCTGGAGCATTTTGCAACCTTTTTGAATTGCCTTGAAATATTTTTGCAAGATTGAAACAATTTTTGTTATAAATCAACTTCAAACAATGCAGAGTTTACATGTATGCAAAAAAAAGTTGAAAATTATTTATTTATTTATTTTTTTCAAGAGAAATTCTCCTTATTTATTGAATGACCCTAGTAACATAGATAAATACATTTTTGAATTTTCTTTTCAGTGAGTTGATAATTTGAAAAAATTCCATTATATAGTAACATAATCGACATATGATACTTTCCTTGAATATTGTATACGTTGCCATAACAGTGATATTTAACTCAGTAAATGAAAATATATATGGATATATTTGAATTTCAATAAGTTTTCCTTTTGTAGAAATGAAATCTCCCAAAAAAGCACAAAAAAACAAAAAACAAAAGATAGGCAATTTTCTGTCTATATTTTTTGGATGAGACATTGTTATTATTAATATTCTGTGAGGTGCCCGTGGTGTAATGGTTATCGTCATAGGAAACGGACATGGCGACACAAGTTCAAAGCCTGGACGAGACTGATTGCATTTCACCTAGCACTAATACCCTTGGGAAAGGTATGAATCCAATTATTCTCCCTCCAGCTATGGGTAAATAGTAGAGCAGACTAGGTTCTTCAGCCTTGGTGAGGCAACTAGTCGAGGAGAAGGAAAACTCTGAATTCAAACCTGTTAAACTCCGCTTAAAAATTGACCTTGTGTCATATCCTGCCCGAACGGAGGGGTTGGGTAAATAGGATTATTAATATTCTGTACACATTGTGAATTGCTATACTCATCTTGATTGCTATACACAAAATGTTTCATCTGCTATACTCTCCAGCTTTCTTATGGTGCCTTGTGTCATATGTAGTAACCTTCCAGGACAAAAGCCACCTGAAGAAGGCTGGAGAGTACAGTGGTCAAAATGTTGTGAGTGTAACAACCAAGATGAATCTAGCAGTTCACAATGTATAGAGAAAACTAATAGGCAAGTTTATTTTGAAGTTTATTTATTTTAAAAATTTATTGGGAAAATGGTTCGAATTACAAATGTTGAATTTATTCATTTATTTTTTTTATTATCTTTTATATTTTTATTCATTAAATTTGGCACTTTTATTGATATCAGAACATAAAATTCTATTTTTACTATGTCATCAGGTAGTGGTGTAGGAAAATATGACAGAATATAAACACTTATTGGTAATTATTATAGATATTAACAGCAAATAAATAACGTGATACACTCTATTATTAGCATTTCATAGTTATCTCCTGTAAGAAATTATAAGTCGGTCAAGTATGAACATTGATACTATTATTAAGTTCCTAACTGGACTGAAATTTGCTTTATTCTTTTAAAGTGTTTTAATGTTATTATGCTAACAAAAACTTTCAAAATGGTGTCATTTTTTATGTTATAACATATTTGATCATTATTATGTGGATTGATGTAAACTGAAAATTTCTCTTGAGTATTTGGTGTTTAAACAGGATAGAAGAGGGTATTTCTCAGGTAACTATACATTGCATATATGATTAAAAAATAATGATTTCTTAATAAACCAGTCCAAGTTTCAATGTTGTCCCAGCCATTTACATTCTGGGTCAGCCTTTTGCCCAATAAACAAAACAATATTTTAAATACTGTCTTAATTTTATCATGTTTTTGAGTGTTGCTTCTCTTTACATGCACACTAGGTGTGCAGCAGTTTTTCTTATCCACAGAGACTAGAATATGTCAACTGCCCCACTTCCCTGTTGAGAGGTCAGACACTATCCTCTCAGAAAGTGTGTCTTGTCTATGACACTAAACTGCATCCAGTCATAAAGCTCTGGGGAGTGTGAAATACCTCTTTATTGCCATTACCCTCAGATTCACTCTTACACTGAGTGGTAATATCTGTTAATGTCCTATCAATTTAAGATAATGTTTAAAATGATTTTGAACTACATTAATATATTGGCTCTTAAAATATTGATGCTTCAAACTTAATAGAAAGTGTTATACAGTACAAAATGTATTATTATATACAGTACAAAATGTATTATTATATACAGTACAAAATGTATTATTATATACAGTACAAAATGTACCTTCAGAATGATTTTATATATAAATATAAAATCATTCTGAAGGTACATTTTGTACTGTATATAATTGGGGATCATAACTGTTTGATCTATTTCAGTATAAAATAATCTGATAAGGGTTGATATGATTTAAAGTAAACCAATCTTTCTTGTGAGAACTGTCTTATTTGCAGTGCTTAAACCTACCACAGAGGCCAGTACTACTTCTTTTTATTACAACACACTGGACTGATATACACTTTGGCTGTTAGACCATCTTAAAATCAGACACAAAGAAGTCTTCTGACAAGACTTCAACTCACATCCTATATCACAGAATGGTATGATAAAAAGCAATAATAATAAACAAGGAGTAAAATTAGTTATAACAATTACATGTGTATAAACTCAATGTGTTGTGATAACAATCAGTGGCATTGCTAAAAGGAGGAGCAATCACCTCCCCTGCGCATATTCTTAAAGAGTGTTAAAAATATGTGGAAAAAGGCACCAATTTCTGGGAACTTAATCTAATTTAGACATTTTCATTGACACTGGACTCTCACATAGGGTTTTATCTTTTTCTTCTCACAAGTCACATCCCTAGGTGATGTTCATGCCTTTCATATAAATTTGTGAGAAATAATTCTAGTGTTCAACATCAAGATAAAGCCAACTCTTCCCCTCTATTTACCAAAGGCTGGAGGGAGAATAGTTGGAGTCCTACTTTTTCTAAGGGTATTAGTACAATGCAAACTGCCTTGTCCAGGATTTGAACTTAGGTCACTGTGTTCATTTCTTACAATAATAACCATTACACTATGAGTGCCTCCTTATAAAGGAATCTATGCAAATTAATTGTAATTAAATCAATAAAAAACAAATGTAAATTTCAATGTTTCCAATCCTCTGTGAATTTCAAAATTGCCTACATTATGTTTAATCATTAATACACATGATCAATGTGCAATGTGTTTCATATGTACTGACAAATGGCATTTAGCAAAGTCATATAATATCTCATTTTCATAATGAGTTTAAAAAGTAGGTTTTAATGAATAAGTGTACTGTGTTATTCACTTTGTAATTTTGTTTTATTTTCATATATATTTGTAATAGTTTTATGTATAACATTTATGAGAAAGTTAAAAAATTATCTTAATTTTATTAATTATTAATTCAGAGTGGCAATTTGTAATGTGCATTAATGTTTAAGCTTTTCCATTGTCTTTGAAAAATATGTTGTTCACGTGGATGCACACATGAGAAATTAGGAACAAATTGTTTTTTGATGATTATAATGAAAACAAAAATGAACACGTGCACATACACAAATATATGGTTATTGTCTTCATTATTTAGGTTCTATTGGGGAGAAGGGTATTTGTATGCAAAAGTCTAGAAACAAAATCAATCAGGTTTTTTTTTTTTTTAATTTTTTTGGCATGATTGCAAATTGAAGTTACAATCTTGAAAAAAAAATGGCTCACTGAATTGTGGGTCTAACAATAAGTCTAAGATAAATATAAAAGGTACTGTCCTTGAAATGTTGGAAAATTTAACAATCAAACCAATTTTATCTTTTCCTTCTACTTCCTGAATTTTGTAAGTGGCTTGGAGGCCTAGTTTAAAATGATACCTCAAACTGACAGAATTTTAAAACTTGTATCCACTATTATAACATATGGAAGGAAAGGTGCTGCTAAATAATATCATTAATGATATATAAAATAAGTATATTAATAATATTAAATATAAGAATGTTAAAAATGTAATATACATTATTGATAGTGTATATATCATATATTAATGAAAGGAAGAGGGTGACAGTATTATTTTGTATCATTTATTTGGATTGACTAAAGTCAGTTTAAAGGTTACATATATGAAACATTTATTAAAAAGTGAGCCGACTTTCTTTCAGGATGTAAGTTTATTATTATTGTAGATACTTTGTAAAGGCCAAAGCTGTACCAGGCTTGTGATACTTCAATAGGTTGAGTAGCAAGTAGATTTTACAATATAGAGTTGTTAGACTCACACTCAAATTGAAAAAAAAGTTATTTCTATTTACTCCTAACTAGAGAAAGAAAACTGTTTTCCAGATGGTATTTCAAGGGACTCCACCCCTAGTTTTGTCCCTCTTCTAGACTGGTTACCAACCAAAGAGAAAATGTCTAGTTTGCCTTGCTCTTTTTGCATAGCTGGAACTGATGGAAAGATGGGTTCTGTGTCTTCTCCAAGAGCATTAGTATAAAGTGAACACAGATTTGTCTTTCTCTTAGACTGGTTGCTAACCAAGAAGAAAGAGCCTAATATGCTCTGCTATTTTACTTATAGATGGGAGTGGTAGATTCTGTGCTTTCTGCTAGAGCATTAGTTTAATGTGAACACAGTTTGCTTCATGTAGATATTGAACTTGCCAGTTCTATTTTCTCTGTTGCTAACCATTTGGCCATCTTGTATTTATGAATATCAGAATTTATCTTTCTTGCTTTGTTCATACCTAGCACTCAAGTTGGGAATTGCTAGTTGCCACATACGTGTAAATGCAAAGGTATTCCCATGAACTGAGCACTCCAGTAGCAGATAGCGTATATGTAAAAAATGTATGTAAAAAATTCATTCACTTATACTGAGAAGGACGATAGCTCTTGGGTAAGATATCTGACGTAAAGTCAGCTGGGTTTCGATCCTAGCTTGAAGCATCTTGCATGTCTATTCACACTAAAGAGTTGTGATACAACGAAACATTTTGTCTGGGAATGACAATATATATATATATATATATATATATATATATATTGGGGGTGATGGTAAAATGAATTTGGGAAGTATATATTAGATAAACCAAATCCATTGGTTGACTGAAACATGTTAACCTTGCTTCAAAACAAGCTTATTTCATGAATGCTGTGGGGAGTGTTCTAAAATTAATGCTTCTCATTTATTTCCTCACAAATCAAGTCACTTGAAGAGTTCTGGTATTATGTAACCCAGTACAACTGGACCATTGGCCTAATGAGTAGAGAGTTTGCCAATGGTCCGGGAGACCAGGGTCCAATACCAGGTCAAGTCATACCAAAGACTAAAAAATGGTACTTGATGCCTCCTTGCTTAACACACAGCATTATAAAGTAAGGATCAAGGGTAAAGTGAAGCAATCCAGGGAATGGAGTAGCGCCCTTCCCTACACCTTGGTGTAGTAGCTATCGAAAAGGGAGCCTTTGGGTTACCCTAGACCAAGGTATCCAACTTTACTTACTTGATACCTGCTGGATGTTTGAGTGATCAGTGTCTAAACTTGTACCCCCATCTCCCTTACTTGGTGAGGGAGTGGCTAGACATCCAGCAGCATAAAAGATAAGACCTGGCAAAAGGTGGATAAACCTCTTTTGTAGGATCAGCTGCCAAATATTCACAGGGCAGGCAGACTATAGTCTTGAGTGATGAATGCTTAGAGACATACAGACTGAGGAACTCACTATCACATCACCATCCCAGCTTGCTTACCCATGACAGAGGATCTTTAGGTGTAAAGGGTGGGGCCAGTCTTGCCCACACCATGATCCACCTAAAATTTCACTAAACAGTTGTGAAAGCCTAAAACTAAAACAGATACAGGGACTACAATGTGACCATTGGATAGAGCCAGTTTTCTGCTATAAAACACTATTTTTCCAAATAGTCATTACCATTGACTATGCATTTTCACCTGCAAGGAATAAGAATCTTTATGCCAAGCTTGTAAAAATCTGAAGCAAGTGGAAGCTACCCACTTTTTCAGTGTAGTATTGTTGACAGGAAAATTTGGCCATGCAGTACATCTTTTATTTACTTGATTTGCAAAGATGAGCTGATCAAGGTGCATTTAATTTTATGTTTTGACAGTTGTGTTGGATTTGATTTATGGTCACTGACTCTGGGGTCACCACTTCTGAAGCATTTTACCCACCATCTGTTTCCATAAGCATTTGATAAGTGTCGATGAATATCAGTGAGTGCAGTTGTGCCTGCATGGAACAATTAAGTAATATGCTTCAGCTTTCATATAAAAAAGTTTGTTGCCAGGAAGGTTCAACCTCTACTGTTATACCACCAACATCCACCTCTGATGTTATGGAATAATAACCATACACAACTTTCACTGCTTAACCTTTTACTTTTTGGAGCGACCCTCTCGAGAGCACAGTATGCAGTCTTTTTAGCAGAAACTTTGCTCTATCCAATGGTGTCATTGTACTCTGTATTTATGTGGAAATAAATCAGAGGATATACATTTGGATCCTTCTTCATGGTTTTGTTCATTCAAATTGTATTTTTTTATTTTTAGTTTTTCACTTATTCATGTGATGATAAGTTTCAGTGTTTTATATTTTCCTTCTTTTATATTTCTTTACTCAAAATAACATTGTTTAATATTTGCGAATATTTCTATTTCTTGCCCTGATAAACTTTTTCAAACTCAGAATTTGATTTACTCAATGATGAAAACTTTTTTCCCTCTTTGATTTTTTTTTTATTTTATTTTATTTTTTTTTTTTACTTGATTCATTTTGTAAGTATACTTTAAAAAAAATCTTGACAGCATTAAAGCTTTGACAAGTCTTTAAATATATGTTAAAAATCTCCCCCTAAATACACAAATAACATGGCTATTACATTAGGTTGAGTAAAAAATTTTGCAATATTTTGATACATGTTTGTTTGAAGTGCATATCACATGTAGCTCAGACCATTAACATTAATTTGCTAGGCCACATGGCATATGTGCTGGGAGGTCAAACTATGACAAGCATTGATTCACATTGCACTAAACCTTCAGGTCTAGTGAATCTATGATCAGCAAGGTCACCTGGCATACCCACCAGGAGACTTTACAATGACTAGCATAGTTCACATTGCACCTGACCTTTGGACCTAGTAAACCTATGACCAGCATTGACCTGCAGTACATGAGTTTCGGCTTATGTGCAACCTCTCCCTCCCTTAAATCTCCACTATAAAAAAGACCTTGTGTCAAATCCAGCCTGGATAAATATCTAGCATGGGACCAAAGCAGTTCAAGCAGTGGCAGTTATCATCAGAGTTTGTTTGTGTCATGGTAGTTGGTGCACTAGCACGTTGCGTATTGCTTCATTCTGTGTGTGATTTAAAAGCTGCACAGAACAATATACAATATAGTTTAATTAGGGAACTTTTATAAATTTGAACTTGAGTGTAATTCTGTAGAAGTAACCAAAAAACCTTTGTTTGAAAGGTAAAGGAATAATTGATCATAGTATAGTAAGCCGTTACTTCAATAAACTTTATTAGAACCTTGACAATCAAACATGGTCTGATAGACTTCTCCAAGGTAGGTGCTCTAGCTACAGAGGCAAATCTGGCAAGAAGTACTCTAGAGAGTATCAGGTGAGTTCAGCATCTCACAGTCCATTATGGTTCATCTCCTTGGCAAAAGCATCCAAAGCTATTGAATTGTGCCTCATGTACTACCAAAATAGTGCAAAACTTTTGACTCATCCTAGTAGTATGCAGCCTATTGCAGTCCACCAAGACATCATCTGATAAGATTACTGGACCCTAGTCAACCTTAACTTAACTTGAAGATCAAGCTGACAACATCAATGTAACATGTTTGCAACAAGCTATATTGAACAAATCTTATAAGCAGCATCCCACAAAATTGCAGCTGTATGGTTACCGACCATACCATCTCTAAAACCATCCAAATAAGATAGACAAGACATGCAGGATACTGCTGGAAAAGTAAGAATTACCTCATAAGTGATGTTCTCCTATGAATCCCTTCACATGGATGTGCAAGTTTTGGACGACC
Organism: Sepioteuthis lessoniana; assembly: GCA_963585895.1. Lineage (NCBI taxonomy): Eukaryota > Metazoa > Mollusca > Cephalopoda > Myopsida > Loliginidae > Sepioteuthis > Sepioteuthis lessoniana. The sequence continues at coordinate 66,598,605 of OY757917.1, forward strand.
AACTAGAACTTATCTACAATAGCTCTGTACAGGATGTAGTCTAGAAGACCTGCCAGAAGTGATGGATGATAATGACGAGAGAGAATCAGGAAAATCTAGTAGCAGGACATGAAGATGATGAAGATTTCTACAGAAATATTATCCTAACAGCAGAAACTGTATTTATCTTTTTATATTCTTGGAGACATGGTTAGCAAAACAGTTATTATTATCATATTTACCCAACCCCTCCACTCGGGCAGGATATGACACAAGGTCAATTTTTAAGCGGAGTTTAACAGGTTTCAATTCAGAGTTTTCTTTCTTCTAGACTAGTTGCCTCACCAAGGCTGAAGAAACAGTCTGGTCTACTATTTACCCATAGCTGGAGGGAGAATAATTGGATTCATACCTTTCCCAAGGGTATTAGTGCTATGTGAAATGCAATCAGTCTCGTACAGGATTTGAACTCGTATCGTCGTGTCCAATTCCTATGATGATAACCATTTCACCCCGGGCACCTCCTCAAAAACAGTTATTATTATAGGAAGTGGAATAGGTAACCTTAGTTCAAATCCTGGATGAGAGAGTTTGAATTTCACTTTGTACTAATACCCTTGGAAAGGCATGAATCTATCTCTCCTTCCTCCCAGCTAATAGTCAGGCAGACTGGATTCTTCGGCATTGGTTAGGCAAGCCATTTAGGTGAAGGAAAACTGAATTCAAACCAGCAGTAATCCACTTAAAAATTGACCTTGTGTCACATCCTTCCCATCACGAAGGGATTGGGTAAATGTAAGCAGTTTTTTTTATGTAGCTCAAGAAGCAGAGCCCTATTATTGTTATGTTAATCATCATCAGGGTATGTAATACCATGATTGCTCTTGAATCTCTGTCACCATCCGTCTTTATTGGTCATCACTCTTGGCAAATCCTCTTGACGACATCTTGTGTCCACACAGAGCTAATGAATATAAGCCTTTGCTAGATATCCAACACTAGTATGTCCATGTGGAGGAGTTCATTGGAGAACATTGCTTATGAGTTTATCCTTACTTCTCCAGCTGTATGCACCATGTCTTGCTCATTATACTTGGATAGACTGTGAGATGGGAGGTAAATGGCCATAGAACTGCTGTTTTATTGGATGCTGCTTCCGGGATTTGTTCAAAACACCATGTAGCATCCACATGTTGTTCCCATCTTGCTTTTTCTCTTGGCACATCTACAGTTTGGAAGAATTCCTTTTTAATTTTCTGAGAGAGAAAAAATGAAAATATAACACTTTTAAAAAATTTTTTTTATTCTCCAGCTGTTTAAATGTTATGGTAAATTGATATGCAATCTTAAACTTGATGAGACCAGGAAAGTATATTGAAAATTACATTTATGCTTCATAACAAAACCTTTTAATCTACAGAGATTTAATTCTATTTTAATGATTAGTTTTATATCCTGGTTTATTCAAACAGTTATCTCTATCTTGGTTGTTATTACCATATCCCTCCAACTTTCTTCTGGCACCTCTAATATTTGGTAAGATTTTGGGAATTTTTAATAAAGTCCTTTATTAATCTATTTCCATTCCACTGTCCATTAAAGATATCTCATATTTGATTCATTCATGTTTGACCCACTGAACTAAAGTTCACAACTTTTACTGCCTAACCTCAGGATTGAACTTATGACTACTAGGTTAACTGCATACTCTTAAGTAATATTCATTGCCCCATAGGGAAATCAGGTGCTGGTTGAAATATGACTTTAACAATCAAGACAATGTGACCAGTTCAAACAAATTCATGTATCATGCTAATTCTTCATTTATAAAGTTCAGAAGGAATTATTAGCTTTGTAGCTGTCATTAGTTGATGTGTTTTGTATTTGGTTCTTATATGATAATTGGTACCAGTTTATTTATTTTTCTGCAAAGTTGAAAAAGATTATTAATGTTGTCAAAAATTTTGAAAAAGTGTATCTGCCATATGAAACCAGGCAAAAAAATTATCTTAATGTTTTTTCCCTCCTTTCCTTTGTTTTTCAATATATTTTATAACTTAATCTGTTTTATCTTTTAATCTTTGTTACTTTTTTTAAAAAAAATGAATTTTGTTCATTTCTTTTTCTCTCTTTCCTCTTATTTGTAATTTTGTTACTGTAACCCTGTTTGATTTTTTTATTTTCCCTTTTAATGATCATGAGAACAATTATCTGAAAAAAAAAATGAGGAAAAAAAAAGACAAAAAGAAAAAAAAACATTACATAAAAAAGGTCCAAAACAAAACAAGACAACATTCTCTATCCACTGTTCTTACTTAACTCACCTGTTTCTTTCAGTACCCTACTATCAATATCACAGAGGTCCCCTGAGTGGACATACTCTGCCATGGCCATCTGCTGGCTGTGTATCCTGCTGACCACTGTAAGTCTATCTGTCACCCTGCCTTTGTGCCAGGGTCATACACCCCAAAACCACCACTGACTTTTGTCTTCACTTTGTTTCTTGTTCTGACACTTGGTAGAAAGAAAAATAAAACACATTACACAAATTAATAAGTAGAATGATACACAAATATTTCTGTAGTAAATTCATCTGAGGATTTTTTTTTCTTTTTTTTTGGTTGACATACAGAACATAGTGCCTGATTCACATTGGTTTGGTTTCTTTATTTAATGGTATATCAAACTTTGTGGGTTATTTAATGCCAAAGCCATCCTTGTAGAAGGTCAGTTATGGTATTGTTTGACCCATAGCTAGATGCATTAGGGGGTTCATGCCTTTAGCAAGGGTATTAGTTCAAAAGTGAATGTAATAGCATGACTGGAGTTCAAACTCACTTTGTTTGGTTGCAGTCCAGCATATTAGTCACTACACCATGGAGCATCTCCCTCTGATTCCCATTGGTAAAGTTTGCAGAATTATAATGAGTTTCTTTGTTATTTTTTCTGAAGGAAATTCAAACCAGACATTGCTATTTAAGTCTATGTGTAACATTGTAAGCAAATGGTACTAGGGTTCAAATTGATAAGTATTTAAAAAAATGTCAGCAGCTATAAGAAAGATGAATTGACAAACTTCACCATCTCATCCAGTAGGCTTTGTGTAACAAGATATGCTTGATCTAGAACTCTTGTGATTGACAATTGAAGTAGTAATGAGGTCTAGTCAAATGATGTCATCCACCTGAGGCCAAAGTGGGTTTGCGGTGTTCTGTGAATCCCAATATAAGATGACAGATTTCTTGATTCTCTCTCTTTTGGTAGCTGTAGCATGAGGAGAAAACATTCATGTGAATGGAGAGCAAAGAAGGAATCAATGATACAAGAAGAATCCTGCATCTAGAAGGGCAAAAAAGCTAGCCTATATATTGTGTCTATAATCCATTATTTCCTGCTTCCATAGCCTCAGAAACTGAATGAATGGAGAGAAAAAAGCAACAAGGTCCTAATGCTTTAGATGCATTGTAACTCCTCCCCCCCATCCAATTGTTAGCCATCACTGACATAGTAGTCATCAGTAACTATGCTATATTAACTGATTACTGTAATTATCACACAAGATTTAGACACTGCTTCTTACTCAAACAAGAGGAACAACAAAGCTCCTCCACTGTTAAATATTTTCTCATGGAATGTAGGGATTTAGCTCTCATTAAGCAATGTAAAAAACATAGTCTATTGAAAGCTAAATCTCTGCATTCTATGAATGACCTATTTGAAAATAGTAACATGGATGACATTTTATCCTTCTTGTGGGAAATAAAATTCTACCAAAAGTTATTCATATGAACATGATCAATATCATTCAAAGTAATTATTAGAACACAATCCTAGAGGATTTTGACATATTGTTAAAATGATATATAAAAAAAACTCTTAAACTACTACCCAAAAATGTAAATATAAATGTAAGCAATTCCTTAACTTCTTGGCATAGAATATTCCCTGATGGGTTGACATATCATGAAAATCAATCAAATTACTGCAAATTCTATGTGGAACATAATACAACAACCTCCACCATGCCAGCAGATATCTCCTGAGCAATTCCACAAAGCTGGGCCCATGTCAATCAAGCCACCTTTGTCCCATTCTCTACTGATCTTCTTCAAGTACTATTGGCTCCACAACTCACATGTAGGATTTAGTCTGATGTCCGTTTTGTGACAGTGCCAGCTCATTTACTGAGGATGTGTCTGATCCACCTTTACTTTTGCTTCTGGTTGATGGGATTCTGATTAGTTCTCTACCATAAAATGCAGCTCAATTTGGATTGGCTAAATTTGGATGAAGAAAAGTCACTTGCCATTCGTCTTAATGAGATATTGTATTGATTGTTTAGTTATCAATATAGATTCATTTACTTTTTTTAAAACTGAATTATTTGTATTTTTTGTTTACTTTTATAACAGTTCACCATAACATCTCTTTAGATAAGCATTAAGCTCTCATCCTGTTTATATATATATATATATATATATATATATATATATATATATATATATATAATGGATATTATACTAGTTTCTATTTATATAATGAATATTTAGTATAAAATATATATGTATTATAATATTCACTTTATATATATATAATTAATTGGGAATAAATATGGAAAAGTACTTTATAATTAGTATTTATTAGTTTTGTTCCTTGAAAAACTAATGATTATTATGAGTACAAACACAGACTACACACTATTATCATTAAGTTGCAAATTGGACTGGAAATTGCTTTATTTTATAAGTCAGAGTATTTTTACATTATTGAATTAAAATATTGATCTTGGCCAGGAAATTTTTGCTTACTCTGCAGAGTTAAGGTTTGGGTTAGTGTTTCTGGTAGATAGGCCGTTGCTGCTGTAGCTTTTCCTCTCTTTATACCATTTCATTGTCCTTGAAAAGAGAAAGAACTAATATGTCTTAGCACCAATATCCTCATTGGAATTTCCAAAATTAGGTTGAAAACAGTGTTGGACTGCCTAAAGGGTTTTACTGCTGAAGTTCTCCCTAGAGTTTACTCTTAAAATTTTTTCCCTACAAGTAGGTATGTCAAGGCAAAGGAGGTTTTAATTCAAATTTGTTCTTCTCCCTGACTGGTTGTATACCAAACCTTAAGATCTGTAGTCCGTCTCTTCATTTAATCTATAGTTGGATAGAAGAGATGTTAGTTATTGAGTTACCAGGTATTTATTTGACATCTTATAAGGCCAAAATGTGACACAAGGTCAGTTTAATGTGGGGTATCCTGCAGGAAGTGAACCATCATGAGGTGGTTTAAAAAGTTTCTTATTTCCATCAACATGTCCTTCTGGGGTCCTTCAGGAGCCAGGAAATAAACCTTACTCTTACTACTTTTTGGCCAGGGAACATGTGCTGTCTCCGGGAACATCCAGAAATTAAGTTATTTCAGCACCTCTTAAATACACAATACTCTACCAGAAATCCAATGTGATTCTACTAAATTTTAGAGCAACTAAAACCACTCTGTTCTGCATGTCATCCATTTTTATTTCATGTCACCTTTGTGTTTATGATCTAAAAATTAAACATAACTCTTTTATAGGGGTCTAAAAGAAAGAAAAAAAAAACCTTTTAATCCTTATAAAGAGTCTATGAACTTTTAGGATACACACAGCACACAGAAAAAATAGTCATGAAGACTTTATGCCATTGGACAAAAATAAAAAAAAAATGGTGTAAAACCTAAACCATTTTTATTATTGCCACATATTTTAGTGAAACTTAAATGGCTTAGACACACATAGGAAGTAATTATTTTCTTTGGTTATTGATGTTATCAAAGTTCTCTTAGTTGTAGTAAAAAGCCATAATTTTCTAAAAAGAAAATCCTTAGAAATACCAAAAGATAGAAAATTTCTTAGAATTTTATTTTCCTTGATTTTATATCCTAATTTGTGATTAGTCCTTTGTTAATGGCTAATAAGCAATTGTCTGTGTTTCAAAAAGGTAAAATTGAGGCATACAATGATTGTATACTGTCACCTTATGATATTGCAAAGAAATTAAATTGCTACCATTCATCAATAGATGTTTTCCTTCAAAAATTACAAGAAAACTGTAAATTATTATCAAAAAGAAAGTTGTGGCTTCAAGAGAAAATCCACTGAATTTAAAGTTACTTAAACTGAAAGGGAACTTTGACAACAATAATTAAAGAATTGTGGCAATAATAAAAATGGTTTAGTTTTTTCACTGTTTTTATTTGTTTAATACTGTATATCAACTTTCACACTAATTATTTCTTAGATATCAATTAATGCAAGCAAAGCATTTTTTTGCTCTTAAGTGTGTTACTGTCTTAGTTTACTACTCCTCAAATCCACTGAACCACATGATCTAATTTTGGGGGCATGATTGCTTGGAGATGTGTATTCCAAAAAGACACTCTTCTAATAAATGCATGAAGTCCTTTGTTCATCATTACTCCTATTTAATGATAAATCCCACAATCTGTGCAGTTGATGACTAGCTGGTTGCTGATGGTGTGGTAATGCTTCATATAAATTTTTTTCATTCTCTAATGAACTGAACCCAATTTATCCTACTGGTTTAATAAATAAGTAATATAATGTAGATCTTTTCAGATTTTATCCAAAATTACCAGTTGGGTTCAAATATAATAAATTACAGAGAGCAATGAATTATTTCATTTAATTTCTGGCTTTCAATAATGTATTGAATGAAAAACAATACTTGTGTAGTGAGAAATTATTAATTTTTTTTCTTATTATGATTTAAGCCTTTTTAATTACAGTCATTTTCTTTGGTTTCCTGAAGATTTTAAAGATATTTCTGTGCTACTTCTCTCTTAAATTAAACTACTACTACTAGTAATAATAATAGTAATAATAATAAGAAGAATAAGAATAATAATTGGGTTAGTCAAAGGTTTTGCACTATTTTGGAACATGCTAGTTTGTGATGTATATATCACATGATTGAAGCAGTTTAAGCTGTGGAAGGTAAACACTATGATTGTTAGTGTCATGGTAGTTGGTATGCTATCACATCTGTGTGTCATTTAAAAGTCACACAGATAAATGTGCAACATACTCTAATTTGGGAACTTATGCTTTATAAAAGTTTGAACTGGGCTATAACCTTATGGAAGCTACTAAAAACATTTGTTATGTGAAAGGTGAACCTTCTGAATTACTGTGATCAACTGCAGCAGATGGTTAAAAAGAATTTGCATAGGTTACAAGGGCCTTGAAAACCAGGTGAGGCCAGGAACCATGGATTCTTAGGAAATGTTCCAAGCCATAGAGGTAAATCTAGCAAGTAACACTTTGAGAGTATCTGATGAGCTCAGCATCAAATAGTTCAGTGTTGTTCGTTACCATCACAACCTTGGCAAAAGCATTCAAAGCTGCTGAATTGTGCCTCATGTACTACCAAATGGTTGCAAAACTTTTGACTCACTCTAGTAATAATAATGAAAATTGTAGATATAGAAGTTTTTTGTTGTTTCTCTTGGCTACATTTTATTATTATTGCATTTTATCACAACACAATGGATAACTATCCCCTTCATTCACTAGAGCAAGAGTGGGAGGACATTTTTATGTTTAAAGGTTACATTAAAGTTTATTGTAAACTAATAAGGCTATTATCAATAGATTTTTCATATGTTTAAAGCAAAATCTTTTCTTTAAATTTAGTTAATAGCTTAGTTAAAATTGAATCAATATGTACAGAAAAACTACATAAACATTTAATGACTTGTGAAAAAAGTATTGGGATATCAAGTTCTGAATGGAAAGTGTAGAATTTTGATTGGTCTTTCATTGATATCATCAAAGGCTGCACTTGATCATTTAGAAGGTCAAATGAGACCTTAAGGTTGCATGTTCTTTGCCTCTATACAAGAATTCTCTATTTCTGATTACATTGATTTCCAATGTAATCAGAAGGAGAGAATTAGTTTCTTAATTTCATGAATTTGTATCTTGAGGTTAAAAGTGCAAGTTCAAGTCATTTGATGAAAATTAAAACTTTTGATTTTATACCATGCAGTGTGTAAGTAAAGGGTGTATATTGCCCTAGAGTGTTGTGATAAAAAAGTAATAAGATGCAGTAAAATGAGTAATACAAGTAATACTACCTATGTCCCATAATAGTTGTTACATCAGCATTGTAGTATTCCTGAATACGAGCCCTCCAGCAGAATAAAAGAGGTACATTAATTGAGAAAAACAGAGAATGCACATATACTATATTATATCTAATACATGTCACAACATATAAAACATTTACAACGTACTCACAGTTCTTTTTTCCTCACATGAGAAGTTCCCTAAACAGTCCAAGGAATTCGACACCCTGTCATTGGGGGGATGTGTTTTGCCTTTTGGCAGTTGGCATCAGGAGCTGAGACTTCGGTTTCAAGAGAGCAAATTCCCTAGCCCATCAATGGGAATTCACCCTGAACTTACTGTGTGCCCTAACACTGGAGAGTTCATATTTAGGAATCCTGTAGCATATATAGTTCATATACTAAATGTAACAAGTATTATGAAACAGGGAGTCTTTGTCATTGAGTTATTCTGAAAAATTACCTATAATTATTTAGTAAGGAGATTTTTTTATAACAATGGCTTAACAAAAACAATGTCTAACCTTTAGACTTCTTTATAGAATTTATATTATTTTTATATGCCTGTTACATGATATATGTAAAGAAACTTAGATACAACCTTAAAAACCTTCTTGATATAAATAAACCTTTTATGAGTTGTAACGTATTGACAAAAAATTATAATTTCTTACTTTTATAATTTCAAAAATTTTATGTTCCATTTAAGGAACAGGAGAAGGATAAAGGTTAAGGATGAAATAAAAAAAAAAAAAAGGATATACATGTATAAATGAAAAGAATAGAAATGCAAAATAATTTTGTCATTAAATCCCAGATTAAGACCTACAGACAAAACTGTGCATGTCGCCGTGTTATTATCTCCCAGCCGGTCACCAGTTGTAACATTATCCAATTCTCTAAAAAAAATAAAAAAATAAATAAATAAGTTCACCTTCTATCTCTGAAGTATGTTCTTGTGCATTTGGCATGCATGTATCTTTTACTTTGGAAACTGCATGTTGATGACAATGTAATGTAAGATTTATATATAATGAGATAAACAGATGTACTGAGTAATACTTGGAGTGGGAAAGAAAAATAATAAGAGACCAAATGTTTTAATGAAGTCATTCTGATGTTTATTTTAAAAATGTTTTATGACTACAGAAATGTGAATATGATATAAATATATAACAAAAAGAACTTTAAACATAAAGAAAAACTTCTGATCTGTTTGTGACAGCATCCATGTAAAGAATATTTCTATTTTCATATTTTGTAAATATATATAGAGTCCTTTTACTTCTTTACTCATAAATAGCCAACATATAGCTGGCCATGTAAAAAATATTGATCTGATCTTATCACTTCTTTATGAGGTCACAAAAACAATTTTGTACTTGGGTGAGTCAAAAGTTTTGCAATATTTTGTTAACATAAGGCACAATTTAGCAGCTATGGATGCTTTTAATAAGATTGTGAAGTGATAAATTATACTTGATTGTAAAATATTGAGTTTGTCTGATACTCTCTGAGTGCTACTTGGTGGATTTGCCACTATAGATTGGATTTTGTTTCTTTGCTTAATGGTATATAAATCTTCATGGGTTATTCAATTCCAAAGCCATCCTTATAGAAGAACAGTAGTGATACTATTGAACGTGGGGGATAAGAGACTTCTTGTCTTTCCCAAGGGTATTTGTCTAAAAGTGAACCTAATAGCATGACTGGAGTTCAAACTCACTTACTTCAACACCACAGTCCAGCACTTTAGCCATTACACCAGATGGACTCTTCCCACTAATTCTTGGAGCATGACCTCAGTATCCATTGCTTTAGGCCTCACTGACCTTGCCTGATTGTCAAGTTCTTTGTGACCCAAGCTAAATTTCTTGAACTATCTGGTTATTGTACTGTGATAAACTGCACCTTCATCTTTTGTACAATACATGATTTTGGTTGCTTCTATGAGGCTATGGTCTAGTTTGAACTTGTAAAGCATAAGTTCCAAAATTTAACTACACTGGACATCCATGCAGCTTTCAAATGACACAATGAGTGAAGCAATGCACAATGTGTCAGCACACCAACTACCACAAGTAACTTTCATCACTTGAACTACTTTGGTATCATGATATATGCACTGGAAACTAGCATATACCAAAATATTGCAAAACTTATGACACACCCAGGTACTTAGCTTGAGGAATGGCATAGTTTAGCATGTATCAATATTCACGTAAAAATTACTCCTCTGGGATTTTTGTTATGGTGATAATCTTCACACAAGTTCATAAACTTCAGCATAGTAGTATAGATTTGAAACAAATGTTTGAAAGTTCCAAGAAAACACCAAAAAAATGGTTGACATAAACATGAATCAAAATCTTTAAAATTTGCTTTAAATTATGGGTCAGGTAAAAATTTCTGGTTGTAAGGCAAATTAATATCTCTTTTTCTCTCTCTCTCTCTCTCTCTCTCTCTCTCTCTCTCTCAAAAAAATTATATATTTACTATTCACTGATGTACTCAGACTGGTGTTCTTAACTTAACTACTTTTAAAACGACAATTTTTCAGCCAATTTGCCTTCTCTTCAGATGTCTGTTGTAGTTGGTAACCTTGGAATTTCAAGCCTTTTATTCACTCTGGGGGCTGATTGCTTTGATTCTGTCCATACTGAGACATTTCATTTCAATTAATTCTGTATTCTTCATATAGAGAATTGTATAGAAATGGTCTAAACCAAACTGCCCATTAGAAATAGACTATTCCAAAGATTTGTCTTAAATAGACCAGTTTTTTGATAGCAAATAATTCTTGCCTACTTAGGGCACCTCCGGTAGTGTAATGGTTAGCAAGCTTGACTAGCAAACCTGCAAGAGTGAGTTCGAGTCTCATTGGGTGCCCCATTCAATCGGCCTTGTGCCACATCGAAGCAAAGAGCTTCGTAAATTACATTCTTGCCTACTTGCTTGGGGAATCTGGATGCCTTGGGTGGTGTAATGGTTTGCAAGCTAGACTAGTAAACCTTTTTGAGTGAGTTTGAGTTTCATTGGGTACCCCATTAATGTGGCCTTTTGCCACATGTCAGCCATAAGCTTTGTGAATTGATACTTGCTTGGGGAATCTATGGTCACTACTATTATTCGTGGTTTGTATTTTGTAGAAACTGAAATTTTTGCAATTGGAATTTTGACAATTTCTTCCTAGTTAATTTGTCCTCAAAATGTTACTTGACTCTTCTACTTCTGTTTGAATTTTATATGCCACCTGATCCAGGATTGAACTCATGACTACCACAACTGTGGATTGAATAAAGAGTTTAGTTTGAAATTCCCAGAAAGTTATAAATTATGATGGATATTGGAAGAAAACTTGAGGGTAAAACAGGCAAAATGTTTGATACTATTACAAGCAATATAAAGACATTTGTCAGATAACAGCAATGTGTAATAATAATAATAATAATAATAAACAAGAAAAAAACCTTGTCATCTTGGATTTTGTTGTGACAGAATGAAAATAAAAGAAAGCAAAAAGATAGACAAAAAATTGGAGCTTGACAGCTAAAAAACTGGTGACAGTGATACCAATTGTAGTTTGTGTCCTAGGAACAATTCCCAAAGGCTTAGGACAGAGATTTGCTGTCACTCAGACTCATGTGAAAAGTCGCTAGATAATGCAGGTAGGAAAACTCACCAGGAGTGAAATAATCATTCTTGTTTCCAAAATTCAAAGCAAAACATTTATTCTGCTTTTTCTAAGTTCTGTGATGCAAAAAGAATCAATAATTTGTTTTCTTTATATCCATAAAAAATGATAGTAAAAATAATTCACTCTTTTTCTTTGACAAAAGTTGTAATCATTTTTTTCCAATTAATGTTGAGAGTTGAACTTGCAAAAATCTAACTTTGTGAATATCCTTGGTTACTGCCATACAAATTTGAAAGTATTTATAAGCTAATATCCATGGTCTGTCAATGTAATAATTTTGTGTGAAGTAATTATTATTATTATTATTATTATTATTATTATTATACATTATCTGGTTTAGTAGAGTAAACTTATCAAATGTTTGGAAGAATTTAGTCTGTGGACAAAAGTGTTGAAGCCTTTGGTTTTAATTGTTTTATTTCTATTTGTGTCTCTGAATAGAAGACATTACTCAATTTGGTTGTTAGCTTCTGGGATCTAGATGGTAGTTGGTATTGATAGCTGTTGGTGAAGAAAGTGGTTAGTTAACTAAATATAAACTTAACAAAAAGTCTAACTAATATTATCAGCAAGGTGAGCCCACAGCATGGATTCCTTTGACTCTATCTCTCCATCTGTTCCTATCAGCCATTGCTCATGGTAAATCTTCTAGATGGCACCCAGTGTCCACACAGAATTGATAAGTATAACATTTTGTCCATGTGTCGGAGCCCATAAGAGAATGCTGTTTATGAGTTCATCCTTACTTGGATGGTTTGCAAGATGGGAAGTAAGTGGCCATACAGCTGCTGTTTTATAGGATGCTACTTTCAGGATTTGTTCAAAACAGCATGCAGCATCCTTCTGTAGTTCCCATCTAGCTTTTTTTTTTTCTCCAGGTGTTTTTATAAAGTCTGAGTGGTGCTATCTTACAGTTGTACTGACACTGCTACAGCTTGGAAGAGTTCATCTTAACTCACAATAACACCTCAAAACAAGGATAAATGTATACAACAAATACAATAGACATGATATACATGCATAAAACATTAATAATATGTTTGATGAAAGAAATGGAAACAAGAAAGAAACTATAATGAGGTTTTCTCTTGTCCTCATGATAAGAGAGCTGAGTGGATCCATTCATCCTAATAACAAAGCAACAACCTATGAACATTATCAAATATATACTGAATACACTAATGTATTTGTAGATATCTGATTTTGATATCCAGTTTACAGATTTTGTATAATTGTCTTATGAATCTGTTTCTTTTTTTTTTTTTAAGTTAAAAGTTTCTTTTTTTTTTTTTAAGTTAAAAGTTTCTTTTTTTTTTTCTTGTAAGTTAAATACATAAGCTAAATGTCAGTAATTTATTAGAATCATACTTCTGTATTTACTTATCAACCATGAAAGATATTTCATTTCTTATTTATATGATTAAGATATTTTGATATGTGTATATTATATTTATCAAATTTTCTGTTGTACATGGTTTTAAGGATATAATAAAGATTTTCTATTTTTAAAGAAATTTTTAAAATCAAAAATGGATACATGTTGAAATATATATATATATATATATATATATATATATGTATATAAAAATTGATACAAGTGAAAATATATATACATATATAGATAAAAATACACGTTAAAAAATTGATACAAGTTAATATGTGTGTATATATATATATATATATATATATATATATACACACACACATCTTAAAATATATAATTTGCAGAGAAGTATTAAGTTATTTTATTTCCTCAGATCTGCAATTTTAGATGAAATTAAGACATATTAACCCTAATCCAAAAGTTCTTTAGACAATTTAACTTATATAAATGAAAGATTCAGATGCGGGAAGAATCCTAAATTTTTTTTTGGCTTTGTTTAAAAAATGAAATTTATTTTTCTTTTACCGATTGAAACATTAAATGCTTTACTTACTCATTAAGACAAAATATTTTTTTTTTTTTTTTACATTTTGATTTTGATTTTCTTATAATCTAAACATTCTTAATGTGGAATCTCTGATTTCACAGTCATAGGAAAGGATTGCAACATTACCACTTGATTTCTACAATAACAAATAATCTTCTTCTTAATTTTGACTTGTATTTTCTTTCATCTTCAAATTTTTAGTTGCTTTTTTATCATAACTCACTCAGGTCATCTGACTATGACAGTAAGGAATTGTGTGGATCTGACATAATAAAGGATAAGCTTTCAATGAGACTAAAACTCATTCCCTATTTTTAACTAAGAGAAGCTGCATTAAACACACCAGCTGCTTGACCATCTGAGCAAAAAAGGTCCATAGATCTGCAGAATCTCAGATCTAACCTATACTTTAATCTGTCTCTCAATCAATTAACACCATGCTTATCATTGTTTTCTTTTTTTTGCACTAGTAGTAATAATACCATCTTTTATTTATTTTTTTTATTTCTAGATGAAAATAGTAGCATTCATCTTTATTATCAATTTTGACTTATGTTTATTTTTATCTTTTAATTTTTTTGTTAATTTTATGTTTATTTTATTATAACTAACATAGTTCATTAAATTCTTGGACAATAAACCTGCATAATCAGAAAGAAATGATCTGTATTAAGAAATAGTTTCTCTATATAGATTGTCTTTAGTATGATGTGATCTGGGATTGAACCCAGGTCTCCAGGACCATTGGTGAACACTCTACCCACTAAGTCAATGGTCCAGGAGACCTGGGTTCAATCCCAGATTGCATCATACCAAAGACTTTTAAATGGTACTTGATACCTGCTTCCTTAACATTCAGCAATATAAGGTACGTATCAAAGGTAAAGTGGAGCAATCCAGGGAAAGGAGTAGCATCCTCCTCTACACCTCGGTGTAGTAGCTATTGAAAAGGGAGCCTTTTGGTCTCCCTCAACTACGGTTGCCAACTTTACATACTTTATTTACTTTATATAGATTGTCTCTATGAAATTGGTTTTGAAAGTGTGATCCAGGGACCACAGGGGATCCAAAATGTCAACTGTTCTCAGGATGTCTTGAAAATTTATATTATCTGATTAGCAAAAGTCCTGCAAATTCATATTTCTTGTTACTAGTACATGTTTATGAACATTCAGCTTAGACAGTAACCACTCCCAAAATTTTCGCTTAGTATAGCTTCTAAGTTTCCATTGTTGTCTCAAAAGATGGTCAAAATCCTGCTACCTTTTGCAACGACATTTATGTGAAACAACATTTTCAGCACTTACCAATATAATGACCCAATACAGATGTAGATGAGTGCAAAGTGGACTGGGTGTATCTTTGCCAAAAATATCACCAAGAATTGACAATTTGTGCCAAGCAAAGCACACGTTCTTCTCACAAAATGTCATTACTCAGTACAAATATTGGATGTGATTCTCATTAAATATTGTAAAAATGAGTCCATGAGATTTTATTTTTATCTATATGGTGTTCTACAAGATAGACTCTGAAACAGAAAGGGTTCCTGGATCCAAAAATTTTGAAAATCACTGTTCTATGATTTAGAACTACAAAATTTTGGCTTGTGTATACTGGGCTCCAGGGAAAATTTTAACATTATTTTTTTTCCTTGATGGGATAGTGAATCTCTCATTACAAATAAGGCTCTAACAATAAACAACAATCAGCTGGAAGCCATGTTGCTGCAAGATGTAACTATTTGCTCAGAATTTATATTTCCAAACTTTGATAAAAAAAAAAGTTAAAGAATTATCTGCCTTTGATTCAATGTCAGTTATTAGGTTCACAGATAGTTCCTTAAGTAGGAGATGTGAAATAATTATATGTCCTGATTTCTTTGTCAGGTTTTGCAAAAACAAAATAAAAGTATTAAAAAGGATAACTCTCATTTGCTTGAATACAAAAAAAATATTTCTTAATGAAATTCCATTACATTTTTACAAAACAATGTAAATTTTAAAGAATAATATAAGAATATAATTATATCAGTTTTTCTGTTTTGTGGATTTTTTTTATATGAACAGTTGCTGTTTAGAAGTATTTAGTACAAATATTTAATTGTCAGTTTAAAATAAAAATGAAATAAGTACTGTGATGATTTGTGTATAACCCCAAACTTTGCATAGTGAAATTCTGGGGAAAAAATCTTAAAATGTAAACTGACTTTTTGAAATTTGTAGCTGATAAATTTAAACTAAATTTAGTATTTGTTTAACATTTTATCAGCTCATACAGACTAAAAATAATAAATTATATAGTTTACATTATATCTTAAAACACAAAATTTACACACTCTTTAGAGCAAACTCACAGACATGTTCACACAGAAATGTTACAAGCTTGTGACAAGAATAAGCTTATGTTTGGAGGAACAAAATTATAAACAAACACACATTCCAGTTGATATTTCTCTGTTAAAGCCTAAAACACATTAGTTTGGACTATAGATGTAACTTTCTTTTGATCATCCTGCTGCAAATATGGTGAGGCATGTGACCAGAATCCTGGAAAAATAGTGTATCTTATACACAAATAATTATAGTTGAAAGGATTTTTGACATTTGTTTGTCTTGCCATGTTTTTGATTCTGCAATGCAATACAGTTACGCTATAACATCATACATTAAAATGTCTACTTTATCAACTTTACCTATCTTTAAAGAACTCCCTGGAATGATTTCACTCATTTCCATCTAGAGTCTCAGATATGTGACTTTTAAGCCACTTATAGATTGACTTAGTTGAAAACCATTTTTGTAATCAATATTTTCATAAACTTAGGATTTTAATCAAACATTACTTTTTCTATTTTCATTCTCATTGGACTTTTCTGTTGTAGTTTACATACTCACAGGCATTTACTGTTAAAGAATCTCTCTCGCAGTCTTTTAACCAGTCATATTTACCAAAAGGCATTATAGGTCATTAACTTAAGGACTACGAGTATCTGGAAACCACTGAAATTAATCTATCACACAGCATGCCTGATTATAACCTTATTTCAAGTGTACACCCGGTATTTCATTATATAATATATTCAAAACCATAAGGGCCCCCTGTACAATAACTAAAGGCTCACAGTGGTTTTCAGCTGGTAGGCCATAGGGTAGTTCTCTAGTGCTCCACAAATATAAACCCTATTAGAAAAATATTAGAAAAGTGGCCCACTGATGAGTTTGGCCTAGGGCCCACTGATGAGTTTGGCCTAGGGCCCACAAGTAGGTAAATCTTGCCCTGCTTTTAACTCTATCATAATATAGCTCTGTAAGTGGTAGAGGTTATGGATCCTCATCTCATCTCACTTTTGATTGGATAAGTCTTTTCCTCAGAACATAATGACCCTTTTGTGTCGTTGAATTTGACATCCCGATTGTAGACTGTATTTGTGAAATAATAACCTGTTTTTCATCTACATCTTTTTAAGAAATTATCCATTTAAACTGAATCAATCTTTTTCTTTAATAAACTAATTCCATTCTTGATGATTTTTTAATAGATATTTCAAAATTAAAACTTTTAACATTTTTCTTAAATAATGAATGCTATTACTAGATTTTACCTTTCTCAAAATTTGATTTAGATCAGTTTTGTCATTTTCATAAAAATATTTTCTTTAGTAACTTTTGGTTTGATTTCTTTGTTTTTTTTTTAATGGCATATCAACCTGTGTGGGCTATTTGATGATTAAGTCATTGTTCTAGAACTGCAGTAATGCTATTTAACCCATAGCTGGGAGGATGAGGGGTGTTCTTAACTTTCCCAAGGGGATTTGTCTGAAAGTGAATAGTAATAGTGCAAATGAGGTTTGAACTCGCTTACTACGATTCCGCAATCCAATGCTTTAACCATTACACCACGAGGACACCCCCAGTAACTTTTAGGTTTTTCAATCAATGAAACTTTTCTATCTTCTTGAAACTTGTGTTTTGAAAAATATTAATCTTTTTAAGTTTAGGATTTTCAATGAAACCCATAACCTGGAATATTGGTATTAACTAAGTTTTGATCTGAAATTTTCACTGAATAATCATGGTTGGATACA
The DNA here is from genome assembly GCA_963585895.1 of Sepioteuthis lessoniana. Classification (NCBI taxonomy): domain Eukaryota; kingdom Metazoa; phylum Mollusca; class Cephalopoda; order Myopsida; family Loliginidae; genus Sepioteuthis; species Sepioteuthis lessoniana. The sequence continues at coordinate 66,616,417 of OY757917.1, forward strand.
AACTTTTTAGAAATAGGTCCTATCATTTTCTGTATTAAATTTTTTTAATGAATTTAATTAGAAAAATATGTAACTAATAATTTTAATTATCACTATGCTTTAAATATTTTCATAAACTTGATTACTGTATGTACTTGTATATCATATGACTTTCTGATACCTATATTTTAGCCTAATATTAGGGGTTGCATCTTATCATATATTTACCAACCCCTCTGCTCGGGCAGGATATGACACAAGGTCAGTTTTTTCAGCGGAGTTTAACAGGTTTGAATTCAGAGTTTTTTTTCTCCTAGACTAGTTGCCTCACCAAGGCTGAAGAACCTAGTCTGCCCTACTATTTACCCATAGCTGGAGGGAGGATAATTGGATTCATACCTTTCCCAAGGGTATTAGTGCAATGTGAAATGCAATCAGTCTCGTCTAGGATTTGAACTCGTGTCATCATGTTCATTTCCAGCGACGATAACAATTACGCCACAGGCACCTCCTAAAAGAGGTTGCATCTTATATGAAATGCAAACTTTGTGTGCATAAACAGTTGGCTAAAGTTAGGCAGAGGTCAACTGGTAGGCCTACAGTTTCCAGCTGCAAAAGGTCTCAATTTAGTTCTCAGAAAATCATGTAATATGCGAGTATATATGGTATCCTGGTTTTTATTGCTTACATATTTGATTATTTTGTTATCAGATATATGATTTAAAAAAAAATTAATACATATTTTCATGTCAGATTGAAATTTTTAAAATTCTAAATTGATGGGAAAGTTAACAAATTTGCCTTTACTATGCTCACCTGGCAATATAGGGTTAATGCTCTGATGAAGAAATATCTGTACTAGATGGAAAGAATAAAATAAAGCTAAGGGAAGACTTTAGTAATACAACAATTCTGAAAATTAGTTCCTAAAACTTTTGTAATTTTAGTAAATGATTCATAAAAACTGGAGTGAATTAGTTAAATTTCATAATTGTGTATAATGATTGAATGGGATTAATATTCATCACTGAATTAAGTGCATTGATGAAGTTGGAGATTATGTTGAAAAAAAAAATGTTTGTTGTGCAAAATAGATTTTTTTTTCATCATTAGACTGTGGGCTTATTAATGTGCTCATATACATTTAAAAATCATTTTTTTTTAGTATTTTTTCCTTTAACTAGAAAGAACAATTTGTGGAGAGGTATACATTAAACTTGTTAACATCTCATTATATCAATGCAATATATTGGGTGTCCACTTTTTTGTTGGGGTGCAAACAGGTCATTTGCTCTTGCCCTTGGATCCACTGGTCATTTTCACCCCTGTAGATGAAACTTTCTTACTGAGAACAAGGGATAATCCAATGGATCCTCCTCCCTTGCCCTAAAAATGGTAGTAAGTGTAGCACCTTCTATATAATTAGAAGGATTATTATGTGACAGGAATGCCAGTCATATCTGTATATATCTTTTTACCCCTTACTCCCAGAAAAGTATCAGTAGATGCTAATGGTATGTTAGTAATTTGAATGATTGAAAACATTTCTGCATGATCTGCCCTCCTTAGACATTGATATCTTGCCTTTTTCTTTTTTAATCATTTTATTTTATTCCAGCTCATCACTTTCACTTCACTATGTATTGCAATTCACAAAAGATTGTTTTTAAAAAGTTTCACTTGCAATGTTCATTGTCTATGATAACTGCATCTTTTTTTGCTTCCGTCTTGACCTGCCAATATTCATTTCTTTCCACTTTTTTTTTCATTTCTTAATGCTACCATAAAATGCCTGATAATCTTTTGATCTTTATTTATCAGGAATTATTGTGCCTGGGCTTGGACAACAACCTGCTCAAAGTCACTAGGGTACCATTTATGGTTTTAAGATTAACTATTATGATGTTTACTAATAAAAAAAATTACAACTTTTTTTAGGAGAGATAATAATAATAATAATAAAATCCATCATTAAAAGAAAAATGTTTATATTGATTTATAGAATTAACCTTCAAATTTCAGATCAAGATGATCAAAATCTAAGATCAAAGTAATTAAAATTTTAAATCAAAGTGCCTCAAATTCCAGATTAAAATGACCAAAATTTCAAATCAAAATGAGCAAAATTCCTTATCTAGATTACTAGAACTTTGGATCATGATTATCAAAATCTCATATTAAAATGACGAAAAGCTTAGATCAAAATTACTAAAATCTTAAATCAAAATGGCTAAAATTTCAAATCTAAATTACTCATATCTCAAATGAAAGTGTAATGAAAAAAAAAAAGTAAAATGATTTTACTTATCAACCAATTTAAACTGTCATGTTTCCTAATTAGCATAGAAATTTTTCCATTTTAATTATTTTTATTTATTTGTTATATGTCCCTGGGCATATTCCCCTTTTGACTATTCTCTCACAGCAACCTTTAAAAAAACGAATATTTGCACAGAACATATGCACTATTAATACATATCTCTAAGTAAGTTGGCGAACTTAGTCGAGGGTAACCTGAAGGCTCCCTTTTCAATAGCTACTACACCAAGCTGGAGGGGAGGGCACTACTCCATTCCCTGGATTGCTCCACTTTACCCTTGATCATTACCTAATAATGCTGATTGAAATTCGGTTTCCCGGACCATTGGTGAACACTCTACTCATTAGACCAATAGCCATACAGATCAAATTCTATAAAGTAACTCATCTGGTACTTCCTAAAAATGCCCTCTTAAATTCTTTTTCTTACCATTATTTCTAAAACCATTCTATTTAATCTTTTATGATGCTATTGCTGTTTTTGATCTGACGAGGCAATTTGTTCTAAAAATATATTATGCTATTAGCAAAAAAATTCTAATTGGTCAATAGACTTAGTTTTTGAAATCTGTCTTGATTGTAAATTCCCGTTTTGAGAAAAAATATTAATCATGATTAGAAATTCCATTAATTATTTAAAAATTTTCAATTAGATCAGCTATACTCATGCTTCAGCCATATAAATTTCAGTTAAGAAAACTACATTTGAACTCTCTTATAATATTATGTATTAAAGATTTTAAGCTGTTTCTTACACAGAAAGCATTTCATTGTTTTGTTTTATATGAAAAAAGTTGATTATCTGATTTATTAAAAAAAAAAGAAGAAATTCTTTCATCAATGAATTCGATGAAATTACAAAATGAAGATCTTATTTTACCTGCGAAATGTCTATTTTTAATTAATTTTGTTGGTCTGCATTCTTTATCTTTATTCAAGATATTACTATCTCTGTTCCATAACAGTTGTTAGAACTGCATATAAATTTCATATACTAAATGTAACAACTATTATGGGTCTAAGGTGGTACATGATTTTAACAGCCCGGTCGGCTTGGGCTGTAGAATACACTGACTACATCTCTGCAGAGAGGTAAGACCCCTCCCCCTAATGAGTGTCCTAGGTATGACACTAAACAATCTGATGATGAGGTTCCACTAATGCTGGAGCTTTGGGAAATGCAGAGTACTCCCTTATTGCCATTGCTTCCAGGTCCACTCTGGCCCAGAGTGGTAGCATCTGATAGAGTCCTATCTATGGATCAAATAGAACTGTTTGACATTTAAACAGACTGCAAACAAATGATTTATGCTAAATTGAATTGTTTAAAATAGAAGTGTTGTGATGTTTAATTGAATTGTTAGTGATACAAAGCAGTACTTGGACTTATGCAAAACTGAATTGTCAGAAATAAAACTATTTGATCATTTAACTATGTGTATCTACAAAATGTGTTTATAAATCATATTTAATAAATATATAGAAACAGGATTTGTCATTAAATAACCAACAATGGTTGATATGCCATAAAACCAAACCAAACCATGATTTTAATTTTTTAGAAATAACCCAGACTTAACTTATATGACTTAAAAATCATTTTAAATAGAATAATCTTATAATTTAGAGTTTAACAATACCGCCACTGTCTCATAATAGGTGGGGAGTGTTGTATGGTCATATGCAGATTCATGCAGAATGAATCACAATAATAAAAACAGATGCAGGAAGACTTCTTTAACAAAATATATGTACCTCTCACTTTATTGTAAGGGTTTGAAAAGGTTATTCAAGGTTTTATGGTGAGAGGGAGTTGAAGACCGAACATAACTGCAATATTTTGACCCCAACTCTTATGGCTGTCAACGTTGTGTCTTTCTCGTTCTCCAGGGCTGCTCAACCGGAGGCCCAGAGGCCCACTCTGCTGGGTGATGGCTTTCTTTACTGCATCTTATCAGCAACTTCTCTGGACCCTAACTCATCAGGGCCCCAAGGCCCCTTTGGTCTGATGTGGCCTTCCTTACCACATCTCGTCCATAACTCCGTCCGATCTCTAACGGCATCTGTCTTGACTGAGTTATATAATAGTTCAATGCTCACTCAGTTGCCTACTTGATCTTTGAAATTGCATGTTTGATCGTCATTAAGCGGAAATAACTGTCATGCAGTTCACAGGTCACTCTCTTCCAGTGCATCAGTCTATGAGTGTACCATGGGAATTCTTTTTTACCTCGTCCCATTTCATCAGCCAATTTTCGCCCACGCGATTTCCTCTCATAACTGCCATTAGAATCTGTCACTTCTTTCCGGTGCATCACTCTGAATGGCATTTTTGGCTGGGTCGAAGGTCAAAATACAACAGGGAGTCCCTATGGCTTACTGGTTTATGTTCTGGACTGCAACATAATAGTATGCGAGTTCAAACTCCCGGCTGCTTATTACATTTATTTTCGCGCTAATACTCTTGGGAAAGGTATAAACCTCCTTATCCCCTCCAGATATGGGTTAAATAGTATCAGTACTGTTCTTCTACAAGGATGGCTTTATCATTAAATAACCCATGAAAGTTGGTATGCTATTAAATAAAAAAACTGAACCAAATCATAACTGTGGTCACTTGCTCAGCTTTATTAGTTTGGGACCAACTCAGAAGTACGGGGCACCTTGTGAGAATCGAGCTCACAATATTAGCCTTGCTTAACTATTATACCATATGATATTCCTAAAGTTATAATTTCTTAAGGATAGGATGAGGTACCCAGTGAGAATTGAACTCACTGATAATGTTCTTCTGTCTCATGTTATTACATTTAGTATTGGAAATTTATATGTAGATGTAACAACTATTATGGGACACAAGGTGCCCATGGTGTAATGGTTATCGTCGTAGGAAATGGACACGGCGACACGAGTTCAAATCCTGGACGAGATTGATTGCATATCACATAGCACTAATACCCTTGGGAAAGATATGAATCCAATTATTTCTCCCTCCAGCTATGGGTAAATAGTAGGACAGACTAGGTTCTTCAGCCTTGGTGAGGCAACTAGTCTAGGAGAAGGAAAACTCTGAATTCAAACCTGTTAAACTCCGCTTAAAAAAATTGACCTTGTGTTGTATCCTGCCTGAGCGGAGGGGTTGGTAAATAGGATTATGGGACAAAAGTTGTATAACTTATAAAGTAATCCTGCTATAATTGTAGTGTTGCATGTTTTAAAACAATGTGACTTTAAATTGGACAAACATAATTTTAATACTAATCCTAATTATTTATCAATTTTTGATTTTTAAACCTCTGATGATTTTTACATAAAAACAAACAATATGAAACAAAGTAAAATTATAATGAGGAAGAATGTATTATGTGCTTTAATCAAAGCATTAGTTCTCTGAAACTCGTAGATAAGTTCATCTCCCTTGGAAGCAGTGTCTCATCAACCGAGACAGACATCAACACGGGACTAGCAAAGGCATGGACAGCTATCGATCGGTCATATGGAAGTTGACCTGGCTGATAAAATGAAATGCAGTTTTTTCCAAGCAGCGGTCGTGTCGATACTGCTGTATGGATGCACTACATGGATGCTAACTAAACGTATGGAGAAAAAGCTTGATGGCAACTATACAAGAATGCTGTGAGCAATATTGAACCAGTCTTGGAGGCAGTACCCCACAAAGCAGCAGTTGTATGGCCATTTACCACCCATCACAAAAAAAATACAGTCAAAAGAATGTTTATGTTAGGATTGCGTATAACTGTTTTTTTGTGTGTATGTGTGTGTGCATTTGTGTAGATTATATTTGTGTATTATTGTGTATGGTCATATATGTGTTTGCTAGTATGTGTGTGTATGATGATACATGCGCTTCGTGGCAGATTTGAGGTTGTCTCCTGATTGTATGTGTAGCGATGTGTAGTGGAAGTCACAAGACAGTTGGGGATTTGGCTGAATAAAAAAAAAAAAATTGTGTGTAGTGATGATTTTAACTAAGGAACAAATTTATCATCATTGAATTATGAAAAAAATGAATTTTTTGATTTGGCATGTAATTATGATAGACATAAATGGATGCTTATGTTTTAGATCCAGGATCCATTTTTGTTTATTATAGTTACTTGTCAAATCAAAAAATTCATTTTCTTCATAATGCAATGATGATGATGAATTTGTTCCTTAGTTAAAATCATCACTACACACAAAAAATTTTTTTTATTCAGTTAAATCTCCAACTGTCTTGCAACTTCCACTACACACCGCTACACATACAGTCAGGAGACAACTTCAAATCTGCCATGCGGTGCATGTATCATCATACACACACATACTAGCAAACACATATACGACCACACACAAAACTACGCAAATATAATCTACACACCCACATACAAAGGATTATATGCAATTCTTATATAAACATTCTTTTGACTGTATCTTTTGATTTTTCGTTTTCTCCCAAGTCTTTCTTTCTCTGCCTAATGATTGTCATATAAAGACAGCATGAAACCAGTGGTTGCAGATAAGCATCCATGCTATTAAATATATATAAAAACTAATATATATTTATTTGATATATATAGATATATATATATATATTATTGTTATTTGGAATGCTTGCTGATTTTATAGCGAGCAAGTATCATCTTATAATACTAATATACTTTGGTAAATCAAGTTTTTTTCAATATTTGCATACATATTAGTTTCTGGAATAAACTTCAGGAACTTGAGGAAACTGAACTGATGCCACGCCTAGCATATAGTCCAGACCTAGCTCCCTAGTTCTGACCAACAGCTCATTTTTTGTGCTTGTGATGCTTCAAAAACCAAGAGGATATGAAAGATTTAGTGAAGGAATTCTTCACCTCAAAGGACAAGAACTTTTGTCAGTGTAGGATCAAAGAAGTGGCAGAAAGGTAGCTCTAGACATAATGGCCTCTACTTTGAATGCCAAGCTGTTTTTGCTGTAACTTGAAGAATACAGAAAATAAGTTACCAAGACTTTGCACAACTTTTGATTCCAATTAGTAATTTGAAAAAAAGAATTTATAGAAAACAGAAATAAATCTAGAAATTCAAGTATATACTAAATGATACTATTATTTAAATTACTGTAAATATTTATATTTAGTTTACTTTCTAAGAAACAATCTCATAGAAATTAAAATATACCCATTAACTTTTTCACTAGGAATTACTATTACAATACATTCAATAGATTTTCAAACAGCTTTATTTTCAAGATTTCTAACCTACTTTTTATACTAATACAACAAATCTGAATATATGTTTGAGGCATCTTAACCCACTTGATTAACAATTTATCTTAATTCTTGCCTGATTTAATCTAACAAATTTGCTTTGAACTTTTTATAGATAATCTTTTGTCCAGTCTGTTCTCTGGTCATCTTTTACTTTTATATATTTTATATATTTATGAATTGAATTTGTTGTCTTGAATGTATAAAAAATCTTTGAATAAATACCTCTTGGTTGAATTAGCTGGAGAGTAATGGACTGGCAGCTGAAAGGCTAGAGTTAACATCAACTATGTGATATGAATGATTATATATATATATATATATATATATATATATATATATATATATATATATTGAAAGAAAATTTGAGTTCAAAACTTGGGTCTTGTTGCAATTAATTCATTGGAAGAAATTAAGATGGGAAAATTAAAATTTAGTGAAGTATTTACATATTTAATGTTTTACTTTTTTCAAGATTCATCAAATGCATGAGTGATGATTAAAAAATTATTCAGGTGAATCATTGCCAGTGGGTTTGATCCTCACTGGGCACTATAAATGTTGCCTTATATAAAAGTTGATTAGCTACATTTAGAGAGAGAAAGAAGGGATAGATCAAACAATGCTTTGTAGATTAGTCCTGCAAGCTTTAGCAAGTGAGGATATTTATCGCTGTCCACCACCAGACAGGATTTGATACAAGGTGTTTTTTATAGTGGGGGTTTTAGGAAAGGAGGAGGTTGGGCAGGTGCAGAGACTCCTGCTCTGCTGGACTATGTTGGTCATAGGCTCACTAGATGGCCCTGCTGGGACTTAGACTCACAAAGTGCAATGTGAGTCTGGCATGTATGCCTGCTCATAGCTTGAACTATATAGACCTAAAGGTTTAGTACTATGCTATGCAGTCAATGATTCTTTGCCCACTTAAAGGTGGTCCAGCCAAAGCTGGAGGCCATTTGGCCTTGAATCTAGCATTGCTAATAAGTTTGATCCTTACTGGGTGCTCCACTGCCAGACTAAACTATGTTTAGTAAATATCTACAGTATTCATTGTATTTTTTGTTTCACAACCTGGTTAGTTTGAGATTAGTACTTTCTTTTTTAAAGTTTGAAATCTCACTGTAATTAACTTGTCTCTTTGATTATTGCAGATTTAAAACTGGATAAAATTGATTGATTTAGTTGAAGTATATTTAGTAGATATACTAGTGGTATGATGGTTACTGGCATGGAAAATAGAATTGGTAAGATGAATTCAAATTCTAACCAAGGCTTTTTTGCATCATTTGACACAGGGTAGGAAACATACAGATCTCTTTTTTCTATTTCCAGCTATGGGATAAACAGTAGGGTAGAGAGGGCTCTCAACCCTTAAGTAGACAACCAGTCTAGGAGAATAACAACACCTGATTTAAAACCAGAGACTAGAGCCCTTAATATTTTCCTCAACCTTGTTCTAGCAATTCCTGTGATGATACTGGTGTTAAGCTGTCTTGGTCTTAGCCCTATTTGGAGAGGGTAGATATGCTACATAGGCAACTGCTGGTCTTCTCTCCAACCTTGTCCAGGCCTGCACCCAGATCTGCAGATTTGTGGTCTTATGAGACTAATGGATATTATTTCTAGTTTAGAATAAGTTTATTGCTTTTCCTTTTTTTTATTTTTATTCATACTTTTTCTTTGTTTAGATCCAAATTTATGGACAATTTGACAGGTTTTTGATTATAATAATGCTTTAGATTTTATTGTATTGGTGAGATGATATTCTTTATAAGAAATGGCTATACCATTGATATTTTTGAATTTATCTGTTGTAAATATACCCTGTTGCTGGTATTTTTATTGGGTGCAGCTCGGAAATAAAGTTTTGTAGAATACCATTTGATAAAAATTATCAGAATCACCAGAAGATCTACCCAAAGTAGGATTTTTTTGTATATATTCATATTTATTTATATGAATGAGAAATGATTTTGGTTTTATGTCTATAGCCATATACTTATCAGTAAAACTTATGTTTATCTAAAATCAAACTAAACTGAATTAGCTGAAGTAGAATTGCTTGACTACACTGAATAGCTCGAAATAAAAATGTTTTTTTACAATTAAACTCTACTTACATTTAAACTGCGTGCTTTTGCTGAACTGAATTGTTTTAAAATTGAACTATTTTTGACACTGAAACTGTACTTACACTAAAGTGAATTGTTATATATAACTGAATAGTTTGAAATAGAAATGTTTTTGACAATTAAACTGTGTACTCATGCTAAACCGAATTGTTTTAAATAGAACTGATTGTTTACATAAAAATGGATTTGGTGTTAAATAACCTACAAAGGTTGATATGCCATAAAACCAAACCAAACCAAATTATGTTTATTTATTTATTTTAACAAAGTATTATATATAAATCCGTTTTTAAGATATCAAAAACAACTGAAAATTTCATAGTGTATTCAAAAACTTATTATTCAACTATCCATCAATTTTGATATTGACTATGCTGAGGACTTTACTCAATCTGCCTTGTAATAAAGCAGATGGGTGTCAGGCTACCAGTCAGTCTCTCTATACTTTCAAATCTGGCAATAAGTCACTCACTGCAATGTTGCATACCAGCATGTTAGTCATTATGCCATGGAAACTTTCCCTTGTGAATTTTCTAGTTTGCATTTATAAATCCATTTATAAGAGAACAAAAATTACTGGATTATGTACATTAGTTGCTAATTATCATACACCCAGCAGAATGCCTGATTGGGTGTGATTGCTATGAGATCACATTTAGTTTCACCCATTGAAAACATATGGTTCATTTAAATGAATGAACAGTCTGGTTTAGACCAAAAAGATCTGGATCTCTTCAAAAATATCAATAACATATATAATCCAATTTTCATGAAAGAAAAAAATTTTTTTAAAATTACGTTTTAAACAAATCATTTTATAAAATTACAAAATTCTAAAATATCCTTTTTTATAATAGGTTATGAGATGCCCTTAGAAAAAAGATGGTTATTTGATAAGAATAAAATATAGTTTTAAAAAAAGTAAAATTAAAGTACAATGCTTGAAATTTTAATTCTTATCCATAAGTAACAGATTTTTAATGAATAAAATTAAAATAAGATTATCTTTAATGAAAAATTCCACTCTGCTAAAAAAAAAGGTCTGGATCTTCACTAGTTAAGTTAGTTTCAGTATTTCCAGTATTGGTTGGTATAGGTGTCATATGATTCAATATTCTATTTATAATAACTTTTCTGTATTGTACAAATTTTAATTTTGAAACTGAAAACATTTAAAAAAATCAGTTCCTTTCATCATGACGTTCAAAGAGACTAAGAAAAAAATGTCTGCAATATTAAATTAGTTTATTTGGGGGTGAATGGAAATTAAATTTGCTTATAAAGAGTACATCAAGTAAAAAGTTTGAGAAATCCTGTATTAGATCACATGATTTTAGATTGAATTTTAAATTTAGTTTTGTAGCAATTGTGTTTTTTTGATAACTGCTATGATATTCCTCTATATCCATTTTTTACTGGTTAATAGTTAGTAATAAAGTAGCCAGAATTAAATTGCTGAAGAAATAGCCGTAAATTCAATAAATTATAGTAGATTATCTTTGTTGTATTTATTTTCTAAATTTTTTTTTAAAAAAGAAAAATATTTTATTAGTAAATCCAAGGGAGACAACTTAGTGCATTTTCTGTTTACAAAGAGATATCGCTTCAGCTTTTTGAAGAAAAAAAATCTTGTGTACTGCATCATTTAATAAGAAATTGTGTACTTGAATAAAACCCGACCAGGAGATGGAAATTCTTTATATATTTGTCTTTTATTTTTATTGGAGATTTATTACTGATTCCTTTCTTATCTTTTTTCTTTTAGGAATTAACAAATCGTTACATGACAGACGAAGAGAGTTACCTGCAGTCGGATGCAGAATCTTACATTCGGACAGACGATGAAGAAGGAGGTAACACAGAATGGGAGGAGACGATGAGACGGTGGGTGAACAGATGATGGGTACCCTTGATTGACCCTGCACCTAGTAGGTTAGTGAGGGTATAATGGAACTGACAAAAAACTAGGGGCAACTACTTCAACTACTACTATTACTAATACCAAGACTACCATTACTTGTAATGTCATGTTTTAGTTCCCCTACTCCTCCCCGTTTCTCTTCATCCGTCATCGTTGTGAGTCTCTTATCCCCTGGTCCATAAACCCCACTTACCCATTTTTTTTGTTTCTCCAATCATGGGAAATGTTTCTAGCACCCAGTCACTACACTCATGTTATAATATGTAATACACAAGAGACTTGCATATATTTCTGTGTGTATTATAGAAAATGGTCCAGCAATAGCCAGCAAAAAAGAAAAGAAAAAAAAGGAAAATGTACGGAAATCTGAAGAATCAAAAAAAAAAAATTGGTATAAATTTTAATGGAAAACTGAGATAAAAATGAAAAACAGTTTCCATGGCTGGAGCCTCATTTTTTGTTTTTTTTTGTTTGTCCACTGAAATTTGAATACGCCAACATCACACGACGAAACAATCGCAGCTAAACGAACAACCCTCTGAGACTTTATTAAAAAAATAACTAAAAAGAAAACTGCATTCAAAAAGATGAATAAACGAAAAGAATATTAAAAAAATCAAAAAAAAATCTTGCACTGCAACTAAGTATATCAAACACAAATTCTTCCTGATGCTCTCACCTTATTACAGGTGATGGCAATGGATGGACAGTTGCTGTTTTTTTTCTTTCTCTTGTTTTTTACCTTCTCTTTTCCTTGAGTCTGTAAAGTACCCTGACAACAGACTGAATAAGAATTGAAGGATAAAGCTGAAGAAAATAAGAAGAAAGATGAAGAAGAAGTGTAAAAGATGATGATACAAAAAAGAAATAAGAATAAAGGAAAAATAGAAACTGTTGTTTTATATTTTTTTTATTTTTGGTTGGTGTTGTCTTACTTGCCTGAGGCTTCATTGTAAAAATATCTTAGGAAATACATCTCCCCCCTCCACTCTGTGTTTAATGAAAATGCCAATTATGTGCATTTTGGGATAGAGAAGCAGACCAATGGCCTAGTATTGAGAGATCTACTTAAAGATGCTGGAGTCATTTTTTATTTAACAGGAAATTCTAGGGTGGCATTTCTAGCTGTTTATCTTAGCTCGTATAACTAAATCACTAATATGTATCAAAATTATTTTTGTGGTTTAAATTTTTAATTCATAACATCTGAAACAAATGGTACAGCCAAATTATGTTTATATATATATATATCTATCCATCGAAAATTTACAATTTATATATATTGATTAAAGGAAACAAGTTTTTAAAAAATACATTCAAAATTTTTTTATTGTAATTGCAAGCAGAGCAGGATTAAATGAAGTTGACTTGCCCTCTCTTTGGTAACCAAATTCATGTAATCTTCTTGGGGGGATATATATAAAAAACAGCACATTATAGTGAGATTTCTCTGCACTCTTCAAATCAGATCAGTGGCATTTCCACCAGAACAATGCACCAGTCCACAACTCCATCCTTGTCACAGACTATTTGACCAAGATGGGCATCAAGACAGTTCCTCACCCTCCCTATAGTCCAGATCTTGCTCCCTGTGACTTTTGGTTATTCCCTAAGCTGTCATTATGAGTCAATTAAGGAGATGAAAGAGGCTGTGACGAAGGTCATTGACATGCTCACACAAGAGGAATTCCATGGGGCCTTCCATAAGTTGTTGGAATGGTACAAGTGCATTGCAACCGGAGGAGATTACTTTGAAGGGGACTAGAGTTTCATGTGTGTACTATCAATGAAAGTGCCCATACGAAAAAAGTCTGGAAACTTATCGTATGCACCTCGTATATGTATGTATGTATATATATATATATATATATATATATATATATATATATATATATATACACAGAGAGTTATTAAGTGAAATTTAAAAGATGAGAAAGTTTTAAAACATTCTATTTTCATTGGTCCTTTTTCAAATTTGCATGATGTAATTAACATTCTGAAATTCATTTAAAAAAATCCATATCACATCTATCTATGTTTATAGTTATATTATTTAGTTCATACCTACCTATTATAAACATTCAATAATATATCTATCCAGCTTTATCAGTGTTAACCTTATTCTTTCTATATCTGTTGAATTTTATAATCTGTTTATCAATCTTTCTAAATAATGAGGTTGAATTATTTTCAACTAAGGATTTTGAAACTTTTCAGCAACAATCTGACCAAATAAGGAAACAAACAAAAAAACCCAGGTCTCTGATAGTATTGTTGTTCAAAATAATACAACATACAAACAACTCATAATGCTTCATGTGATAACAATGGAATATTTCATTGCTTTGTTGTGGGAACAGATTTCATGACTGATAAATATAAAGTCTCATTGCATTTTATATTTGAGTAGATTAACTGCAAGTTAACAAGTAAAGAAAAGTACTTTTTTTTTTATCATAAGTATTTAATTGTCATTTTCTTTGAGAAATTACAGTGATTAGAGTGAGTGTGAATGCTGATGCTACGTTTATAAAGTTGTAATTGAGATTTTTTTTTTTTTCATCATACAATGTGTGAAAGCAAGTGCGATACTCTGTCCTCATCAGCCGCCAACCAGGGTGATAGCAGCACAGTTTTGGTAGCTCAAGGTGGTATGGCCACTCCTGGTGCTACCAAGCAGCTTTTGCCACTGGACAGGGTATTTAAAAGAAATATATATCTATATATACACCAGATCAACTAAAAGCAGACATTACATTGGATGTTCGTTCATCTTCATTTAGAAGTTGAATTGTTTATGATCTTTTGACAAAATTGCCCAAATGAAACTCACACTATGATGTACCATTTTTTATGTATTATTTTAGTATACAAACATATATAAATTTAGCTCATTATGATATTGACTTGAATGCACATGTTGTCAAATTTGGAGGAGGGGACTCCTCATAGTGTAGAAGTTAACATGTTGAACTGCAACATTGTAGTAAGTGATTTCAAATTCCACTTGCTCTATTATGTTCACTTTTGGATTTAATACCCTTGGGAAATGTATGAACCCCTTTAACCTTCAATCTATGGGTTAAATAGCACCACTACTGTTCTTTAACAAAGACTGGAGCCTCACCATTAGATGGTTTAGTGTCATATCCAGGACTTTTGTTTGTTGGCGGGGAGGGTCTTACTTCTCAGTAGAGGTGCAGTCGGCATATTATACTGTCCCAGCTGACAGCATGATGATATTTTCTTAAGTTCTTACTACTATGAGGTGCATTCTGTATAATAGTTATCATTGTAGGAAATTACAAAGAATTTTATGTGTAAGAATATTTAGAAAATTTGATATGCAAATAGCTAACAGCACCCCAAATTCCACTCTTGGAGTTCCATGCAAATATCACTCCTGTTCTTCAACTTGTGCATGCACATTTTTTACATTACAAATAGCTACTTGCATGACAGCTTCATGAAGCTGCATGTTCTCTTTGCTTCAGGTAAGTGAAAGTCAGCACAGATTGCCTCGTACCAATCTGACTGTTTTGAAATTTAGTATTTGGAAGCTAATAGTAATATAAGAACTTGAACCTGCACACATTTTACTTTACAAATGGCTACTTGCATGAAAGACATAAAGTTAAGCATTCTCTTTGCTTCAGGTAAGTAAAAGTCAGCACTGAATGCCGAGCACTAATCTGGCTGCCATGAAATATAGTATCAACAAGCTGATAATTTTTTGGCAATGTGTTCATCAAATGACAGACATCTTTGTTTTTAAACTTTAACATGGGGCAAAATTAGGTGCTCCTCCCCTCTTAGATTCTATACACTCAAGAACTACATGGAAATTTAGAGTGTGTTTTTATGGTATACCCTTTGTGTTTACTTTTGTTCATGTGAATTTATGACCATTGAACATTCATTAAAAAATTGTCTATGAGACCTTCATTATGATCAAGTTGTGCTGACAGCATGGATTCCATTGACCCTCTCTCTCTCACTCTTTCAAATTCCCTTAAAAGAATTTCGCTACAAAGGGGACATTTCCATTGTTTTATTGTAATTAAACATATTCTCATGCAGAAATCATCATAATATTGAAAATAGTGTCTTTATAAATTCAGTGACAATTCCTTACCATTTAGAGTCTTCATCTTTTAAATACTTTTAAAAAATCCACAAAACTATCAAGAAGCTTTTTAAAAGTAGTTGAAGTACCTGTATACACGGGATAAAGATGTGGATCACATTTAGTTATAATAATGGTAAAAAATTTATAGTTTAGTTATAACATTTAGTTATAATAATTGTGAAAAAAGACTTTAAAATTAGATAATACTTTAAAGATTTAAACATTTGTTTTTTCTGGATCATTAGTCCTAACTAAGCAATAATGCTATGTAATTATTTTACATGTCCAGATTGTTAGTCCTAACTATGCAATAATGTTGTGTAATTTTACAAATTCACTTAAAGAGCTACTTATAGCCCTAATTAATAATATTAATTTAATGTAAAGAATTATTTTGGTAAAAATTTTTAAAATTTGAAGTTTGGAATTTTAGTTCTCTATACAATTAGCTATGTTTTGCAGCAACATAGATTCCTGCTAATTGTTAATTATTAGAGCCTTTTTTGATGAGAGATCTTTCCTTGTAATGAACAAAATCTTTTCACCTTAAAAACCTCTCTTAGGTCCAATAAGTATTCATTGCAAATTTGTTAGCTCCATGTCAACAATGATCTTTTATATAGGCCAGACAAACAAACCCTTCACTATTATTTATATAGATTATTTTTCCTGGTGCTCTATATTTGGTGTTTTCATAAGTAGGCTTATATATAAAAAAAGAGAATTTCTTTTTTTCTCGGTGCAATGAACAATAAATATGGCAAAAACAGTCTTAAATAAATAAATAAATAATCCTATGGGTTCAACGGCTACTTTCAGACAAATTATAAAGATATCATTATCATCATCAAGTCATGTTGGGAGCATGTAGTTCCCTGACACTCTCTTGCCATCCATCCCTAACATTTATCACTCTTGGTAGGTCTTCTAGGCAGCATTCTGTGTCCACACAAAGTTGATGTAAGTTTTTGCTGGTCAACCAACATTGCCACATCCATCTGTATGAGTCACCATAAGAGAAATGTCGCTGATGAGTTTATCCTTGCTTTTCCAGCAGTGTCCCACATGTCTTGTTCATCTTACTTGGATGGTTTATGGAATGGGAGGCAGGTGGCTGTAGAGTTGCTTTTGTATGCGATGTTGCTTTCAGGATTTGTTCAAAACTGTACACAGCATTCTTATAGACATATCTTCAGCTTTGAAAAACAAATTATTCAAGAAAAATCACCCTCGGCTTTGAAGACTGCCTTAATATGGTGTCAGAATCAACTGTTTTTGAGGATCAAGTGGTTCTGATTTGTGTTGGCCATCATATCCCATGTTGACAGCCTTCAATGAGTCCTTGGTATTTTGACAAAGACTTTGTATTCAATATTCAATAAAATGATCTTACAATCTAATTATTGAGAGAATATTCCTGTGAATAGACTTTGTCTTACTTATTTTCTTCATAAGATTAGTTTATATATATCTAAAAATATATTTGACCGGACCATTGGCTGATGAGTAGTATTTGCCACTGGTCCAGAAGACCGGGTTTCAATCCCAGGTTGACTCAAAAAATGGTACTTGATGCCACCTTGCTTAACACTCAGTATTATAAGATAAGGGTCAAGGGTAAAGTGGAGTAGTCCAAGGGAAAGAGTAGCACCCTCCCCTACACCTCGGTGTAGTAGCTATTGAAAAAGAAGCCTTTGGTTCACCCTTGATTAAGCTCACCAACATTACCTACTTTATATCTTTAAAATAATACCAGAATTAGTATACAACAGTATTTATTTATCCATCCCCGCTATCTTGGACAAGATGTCACACAAGGTTTTTATTTAAACCAGAGTAAAACTGATTTGAATACAGATTTTTCCTTCAAATATGAATTCTCAAAATGTATACAATTTATTTTTTATTTGATGAGAATACTAGAATAACTGTGTGCAAACAAATAATTACTTTAGCAACTTTAAACCATATGACTGTGTGTAAATGATTTGCATTAAAAATAGTTACCTGAAGCTGTAAATGTTTGCTTAGGATAATATTTTGTTACTTGGAACTATATAATTGTTTAAAATAATTGAAACCATATCGTTGGGCAAATTATTAGTATTAGATAGGAATACTTGAGTAACTGTGCAAGCAAATTATTATTATTAAATAGGAATAGTTACTTGAAACTATAAAATTGTAAACTGACTGATCAATTCCAATGGAAAATTTTAAAAAAGTCTCGTTTTCCTTACTGTTTACTCAAAACTTGTGGGAGAACAGATGGATTCATGCCTTTCTCAAGGACGTGAAATCCAAACAGCATTGTCCAGGATTTGAATTCAGGTTGCCAATTCTGTTTCCTATGATGGTAATCATAACACTAAACATGTCTATTTAACAGTGTACATAGTGAAAGCTGCTGAGGAGTGAGGGGAGAATCCCCATGGTATAGTAGCCAATGTGCTGGACTGTGACATTGTAGTGAGTTCAAACCCCAGTAATGCTATTATGTTCACTTTTTGCCTTATACCCTTTGGAAAAATATGAACTCTCTTTTCCCCACATTTGGGAGTTAAATAGTGCCACTACTGTCTTACAATGATGGCTTTAGCATTAAATAACCCATAAAGGTTGAAACTCCATTAAAGAAAGAAACCAGACAAAATCAAACTAAAATCTGTAGTCAATAAATGAATTTTATTTTATTTTAGCAATGTTATTTGGCTTTGAATTAATTATTACTGAGGAAACCAGCTGTAATTTTTACAAAAAATTAAAAATGAACTCGAATATATTTATATAAGTAATAAAGAGTGACTGTATGTTCATCTTATGAAAAAAAAATAGCAATTTTTTTTACATTAATACATCAGTAAGTCCACTGTCTAATGATTAAAAAGTACTTAGTTTAACAAGTGATATTTACTTTTCAACTTAATCTTCATCTTTGCTAACTCATTTAATCCAACACTGATCAAATAGACCAAATACTATAGTAGAAATTTCAGATAAAAATTTAGCTTATTTCTACATATTAGACAATAGACTTATGGATTTATCTTATGCAGGTACAATAATAGGTCAGTAGTATGATGATAAAAAAATTTATTTCATATAAAAATTGTTCATTTTTCATCATGTCTTGTCAATACATTTAATTCAATACTTTTCTACTTATCTCAAAGATCAATTATTATGCAATAAAAATTTCAGGTAAGTGAAGTTTCTGTGATTTAGTGGCTTATATACTAGACAACAATATCCTATTAAGTGAGTTCAAACTCCAGTTGTGCTATTATATTCACTTTTGGACTAATTCCCATGGTAAAATTATGAACTCCCTTATCACCTCTTGCTGTTGATTTAAATAACAGCACTACTGTTGGTGGTGTCCTCGTGGTGTAATGGTTAAAGTGATGGACTGCAGAATCGTAGTACATGAGTTCGTACTCCAGTCGTGCTATTACATTCACTTTCGGGCAAATACCCTTAGGAAAGGTATGAACCCCCTTATCCTCCCAGCTATGGATTAAATAGTACCACTACTGTTCTTCGAGGAGAATAGCTTTGGTATTAATTCCTACAAAGGTTGATATGCCATTAAACAAAGAAACCAAACCAAACCAAGCACTACTGTTCAACAAAGATAGTTTTGGCATTAAATAACGGACAAAGATTCTTATACCATTAAAGAAAGAAACTGAAATTACAGGTAAAAATTCAGCAAATGACTGAGTCAAGGTAAAAGAAAAAAGTAAAGTTGGCGACTGGAGTCGAGGATGACCAGAAGGCTTCCTTTTCAATAGGTACTACACTGAGGTGTAGGGGAGGGTGCTACTCGTTCTTTCCCTGGATTGCTCCACTTTCCCCTTGATATGTACCTTATAATGCTGAGTGTTAAGCAAGGAGAAATCAAGTACCATTTTTTGAGTCTTTGGTATGACTCGACCTGGGATTGAATCCAGGTCTCCCAGGACATTAGCAAACACTCTATCCACAAGACTGGTTAAAGTAAAGTTAGCTACCACAGTCATGGTCAACCTGAAGGCTCCCTTTTCATTAGCTAATACACTGATGTGTAGGGCACTACTCCTTTTCTTGGATTGCTTCACTTTACTCTTGATCCATACCTTATACTGCTGAGTGTTAAGCAAGGCAGCATCAAGTACCATTTTTTGAATCTTTGGTACGACTTGACCTGGTGTCCTAGGCCATTGGCGAAAACTCTATCCTCTTGGCCAGTGTAAAGACTTTATTAATATATCCTTATATCTACCAAGATCAAAGTTTCCTTTTTTTCTCTACATATTCGTAGACAAAATTCGAATAAAAATTTCTTATAAAATTTCTCCTTCAATGAACAGTTAAATTTCTTAAAAAAAATTTTTTTTCACTTTACATTAATAAAATTTATTATATTTTTAAATTTAAATTTTGTTTCTTTATTCCTTATCAAAAAACAATTTGCTGTTTAGTCGATTTAACTGTTGTTATTGTATGAAGTGTCTGCTTTTACCAAATATTGTAAACGAGAACCTTTAAAATCTTAAATGTTGGCACAATTCGTATTCGTGAGAAGTAATACTTATCTCTTGGCAAGCGACAAGAGTTATTTCCCTTGTTGGCAACACATCTCACGTTGTAAAACAAACGCAGAAGCCACTTCCAAATGGTAAATTTCTCTAGACACTGATGCCATTATTGCCATACGTGCTGGTTCGCTCTGGAAATGAAACTTTCTGCTGTACTTGTTTGAAGTAAGAATCTTCAAAAAGAAGTTAGGAAATTACAGAACGAAAGGAGTTATAGAAATTTCGGAACGTGTCCATTCAACTGCTTTCAGTCTATAACATTTCAGGCTGAAACAAGTGAAAGTATATCTACTAACAGTGTCCAAGATGCTCAGGGATTTTCATTGTATGATGTCCAATCAATTATAGAAATCCTATCACAAATAAGAATATTTACAGGTTTAAGCTAGGTTGCATTTTAAAAGAGTTATTTCTCCAGGTTGATCCAGCGCAATGTTATAAGGGAGATAACTCTAATTCTTATCTGATAAACAGACCTTGCAAATAAAGGCAATGGAGAAATAATTATAACCAAAGTGATGAATAAAATTAAAAAAACATCTAGTTTTTTTCCGTTTTGATTGATTTGTTGATGACAATTCAACTTCTCATGTTTTATAAGTTTACTAAAGAACAATATTCCATAAAAATTGAACTGAATTTAACTTAATGATTGCTTTTAAAGGTATATCAACACATCTGGGATTGTTTTATACCAAAAGGTTAGAAGATCGCCTACAATGAACGTCTATATTTACATTTTTTATGTAGTTTCTTGAGTTTTTTGGCACACGGTTATAGGATATCAGC
Source organism: Sepioteuthis lessoniana (assembly GCA_963585895.1). Taxonomy (NCBI): domain Eukaryota; kingdom Metazoa; phylum Mollusca; class Cephalopoda; order Myopsida; family Loliginidae; genus Sepioteuthis; species Sepioteuthis lessoniana. The sequence goes on from OY757917.1 coordinate 66,637,527, forward strand.
TATACAAACATTTTAAACTGATCTATTTGATTCATACACGGGACTCTAACAAGTATTACTACTAAGGGTTTGAGTGAACCTGGGATTATGGAAATGAAGAGGTACTCTACACTTTCCAGAGCTTCACCACCAGATACAGTTAGGTGGTCTCTTAGCCCTATGCAGGGGATACAGACAGCATATTCTAAGCCGCGTCAAAAGTGTGACGAATTCAACTGAAGTTGAACTTGAAGATTTAACTATGTGAATGAAGTCTGTTTTAATTACTCGTTAGTAATAACACGCTTAAAGACCTACTTCGGAGGTCAGTAATTTCGATGTCAAATCATATTTTAAATAGATAATTAATTTAGCTTCAGTGATGAACGATAAGACCATGTATGGACTGGCATTTCCGCATGTCCCGTTATTGAGAGGGTTGTATCGGTTGTGTAGGTAGTTACTTATCAAGCTCAACTGTGGTACAAGGCTCTGGTCTGATAATCTAGTTTTCTAACGATTACATGGTAGGAAAAGTGAGTTTTAGTCAACTGAAATAACTTGAGTAGACAGAATAAGCTGGAAGAGAGAGAGAGAGAGAGAGAGAGAGAGCTCAAGTAGCGAAATCTACCTTATTTTCTCTTTTTTTCTTTTGCTCTAAGTAATGTCTCATGTTCCAACAACAACGACAATTTATCATATATATATATATATATATATATATAAGTTGGCCGAATGTAGTCGCGGGTGACCTGAATGCTCAGTTATCAGTAGCTACAATGCCGAAGTGTAAGAGGTGCTACTTCTTTCCTTGGATTGCTCCACTTTACCCTTGATCCGTACCTTACAATGCTGAATGTTAAGCAAGGAGGAATCAAGTACCATTTTTTGAGTTTTTGGTACCACACGATATGGGATTGAACCCCCGTCTCCTGGACCATTGGCGAACATCAATTATACCAATGGGATACATATATATATATATATTGTTTTGTACTCCCAATACCTGTAAATTCTGGATGCGTTCCTTGTAATAAAGTGTATCTTTCAAATTAACTCTTCTTGTTGGTCATTATTTACTGGAAGTCAACAACATAAGACATAATAACAACAATGTTACAGCTACTTCTGCAAAGGCAACAACAGCAATGCCACCAACAAAATCTTCATCAAATGATGACCCTGTGGTCAGACGTGGTTTTGAGGCAAAAGCCTGAAACCATCATCACTATAATCCCCGAGCTCCCCACCGCTAACTTTCAATACGACTAGGTTTTCTTGGTTTGACGTCACTGAGAGAGAATACCAGAACCATGCAGATACAGCTTCTTCTTGAACTTAGAGTCTCAATAAAGAAGAGTTTAGTCAGTTATGCAAAGGTCGAATTAGCAACAAAATCTTGGCATCCAACTTTTATGGGAAAGTCGTTTTTCTACGAATCTTCCTATTTTTCCAGTTAATGTTGATGTGTCTAGTAAATATTCTATTCAAAAGGAACCGTTAATCCAATGACTTCTTTTTGAATGAAGTGACCAGAAGATCCATATGCTGGATGGTTAACGTTATCTCAGTTAAAAAGAAGTTATGACGTTCGAAATCTACGGTAACGCTCTGTTCCGTGTAATTGTTTAACAACGAATCATTGTACCTATTTAGAAAAATGTTGTGGAGTGACTGGAACCCCCACACAGAATGGAATGGTCTGAGGACTAAATTTAGAGCGGTGCTCACTCTAGGTAGGTAGCCACTAAGTAGTAAGGTGCACTTCGGGTGGAGTAATGGTTAGCAATCTAGATTAGCAAACATTCACGAATGAGTTCGAGTCCATTAAATAAATAGTCCATTAAATAGCCCATGTGCCACATTTGAGCAAAACACTTATTAAATTACAGTCACTAAATATTAAGGAAGTCTGTCTGCCTTCCTTATTCTCTTTCCGTCAACAAATGACTAAGATTACTTACATTAGTTGGCGAACTGTATTTTCTCTGTAACCAAATATCTCTTATCTTAAATGTATGTCGACTCTTACAACTCACTATACAACAAAAGGTAACTCCTAGAATGTTTCCTTCTTTTACTAAAATTAATTGTTTTCCTTGCGAAATTTTATTAGCAGCTTCATAACACCTCCATGAAGCCTCGGAAATAATCTACTGCATCTGGTTATATCTCAACGTGTTACTTTTCAGTGAACACTCATAACCAGTGAGAATATTTTTGAAGTCAGCAGTTTTCTCACTTACATCGCATCGGTTAGGTTTTTTGTCCTTTCACCATTTGAGGTTGACTGGCGTAGGTAGGATATCGAATATTACCTATACATGTCTTCTTGGGGTCCATCTCTTTGATATCGCGTTATATAATACATCTTTTTTCGATATTTTCCCTACTTGGTTTATTTCGATTGTCCAACAGCTGAAGCGAGACGCTTGTTCTACTTAAAATGGCGATTTTTTTTGTCTCAGTATTTCTTTTATTTCTTGTGGACTACTTTCGTGGTATTAAGTCAGGGCTGTATGATGGTACTGATTGGTTTAAGATCGTTTCAAATCAGTTCAAGAATAAGAAATAGATAAATGAATAAGTTGATAAATAAATAAAATCACTGGTCAGCCCGCGCACAGGTAAAGTGAATGAATAAAACCCCAGACAATTGGTGACAACAGGCAACAATAGCAATGCCACCAACAAAGCCTTCATCAAATGATGACCCTGTTGTCATACGTGGTTTTGAGGCAAAAGCCTGAAACAATTATCACGATAATCCCCAAGCTCCCCACCGCTAACTTTCAATACGACTAGGTTTTCTTGGTTTGACGTCACAGAGAGAGAATACTAGAACCATCAAGGTGAGCTCTTTGAAGTCACGCAGACGATTTGGTTAAGTCTAAGAATTTTTTAGAGTGAGTGGTGCCTCGAATCAAGGGTTGAAATAATAATATTTAGAATCTGAAGACAAAAAGACTTGAGGGATCAAATTCAGATGGGGTAGTTATATATGGGAATTAAGAACAGGAGATGATTAATAGCATTTAAATTGCTTTTTTGGCTATATGTACAGGAACGTGTTTCGATATAGCCAAAGAGTAGGCAACCGTCAGACAGAGGGTATTCGACCGTCAAAATCAAAGAATCGCAAGTTTTTCCAAGAAATGAGCCCTGAGAATGATCTATTCGGGTTTCTCTGTCTGTCTGTCTCGGTCTCTCTCTCTTTATCTCCATCTGTCTGTCTATTTCTTTCGTCCTTCAATCATTCGTGAATGGCTATCCACAGACAAACAATAAAGATAGTAGTAAACTGAAATTCATTGCTTAACGTGATGAGCAAGATAGCTTTCATACTGAAAGGAACAGTAAACCTGTTTGCTTTTCAGGAAAACAAGAACCGAACAAGAATTCACCAATCCTTCAAAGAACGGAAAGATGGAAATCCGAACTTTGCTTTTTTTTATTGCATTCTCTGCTCTCTGATCAACATTTAAAACACAAACATTCGTACACCGCGCTGTCAATGTAACACACATTTCCCTGACTCCACGACACATAGCCACTTGTTTCAGCGGCCACTCTAGCGTGTATATATTGTTTTCACATCATCCTGCCACGTATACCTTTACCAACACTGTGGATAAAAAGCTACTCGGCTCTGCCTGTTGCCACAGCAACAACCACCTTCATCATAAGATAAAAAGAAAAAATGGAGGTGCCCGTGGTGTAATTGTTATCGTCGTAGGAAATGGACACGGCGACACGAGTTCAAATCCTGGACGAGGCTGATTGCATTTCACATAGCACTAATACCCTTAGGAAAGGTATGAATCCAATTATTCTCCCTCCAGCTATGGGTAAATAGTAGGACAGACGAGGTTCTTCAGCCTTGGTGAGGCAACTAGTCTAGGAGAAGGAAAACTCTGAATTCAAACCTGTTAAACTCCGCTTAAAAATTGACCTTGTGTCATATCCTGCCCGAGCGGAGGGGTTGGGTAAATAGGATAAAACATCTTTTGTAACTTTTTGGTGTTCCATTTCCCATCAGTTATGCCATAATGTAGAGAGTATTTTCTCAGGGGGTTTCGATAGTCAAGTAGAATAAGAAAGAGTTCCGTCTTACTAATCTTCTATTCCTCAGCAATACAAGGATCATTAAATAAGTTTCCCGACTTTTTTCCTATGGGCACATTTATTGACAGTACACACATGAAACTCTAGTCTCCTTCGAAGTAATCTCCTCCGGCTGCAATGCACTTGAACCGTTTCAACAACTACTAGAAGGCCCCATGGAAGTCCTCTTGTGTGAGCGTGTCAATGACCTCCGTCAGCCTCTTTCATCTCCTCAATTGTCTCATAACAACAGCCTATGAGCTTAGGGAATAACCAAAAGTCACAGGCAGCAAGGTCTGGACTATAAGGAGGCTGAGGAACTGTCTTGATGCCCATCTTGGTCAAATAGTCTCTGACAAGGATGGAGTTGTGGACTGGTGCATTGTCCTGCTGGAAATGCCACTGGCCCGATTTGAAGAGTGCTGGCCTCTTCCGACAGTATCTCTTCCAGAACTCCCTTAAAACCTCAACATAGTAATCCTAACCCTAACCCTTTGGCCAATCAACTGTGGTGTATTGACTTCCTTACTCCTCCCACACCTCTCATCATCCCTCACAGACTCCGTGCCTTCCTTAAATCTCTTATGCCACTCAAAAACTGACGCTCGATGCAAGATGGTCGAAAAGCAGTCTGAAGCATTCCATACGTTTCTGTGGGATTTTTTCCAAGTTTAAAACAAAATTTAATTGCATATCGTTTTTTTAAAGTGTCCTCACGTCCAGATTGCATTTTTGAAATTTACCAGCTGTGACAATCAGGTTTTAGTGGGGTATATTTCAGTTCTTGCTGTAGCTGTTCATTTGAACATGAAATCATAAAAATTAGTCAGTCATCTCATAAGATGTATAGCAATAACATAGTGAATTTTCAAGACTCTACGACAATTTTAAATGCCTGTATAAAAAAGTCTGGAAACCTATTGAATGCATCACGTATATATATGTATTACACTCAAAATCGACGTTGTTTGAAACTAGTCTCCAGCAGGATGCGATCTTCAAGCAATGACGTCGGATGTGATCTTAAATGGATTTTCGCACAGGACGCCATCTTCTCTAAAACGTACTCTAATTCATAAATTGTGCGTTAAAAGAATTTTATAAAAGATAAATGAATAAAAATTGAGCCCCTTTATTTTCCAATGATCCCTTTTTTCCTTCATTATAAAACGCTCAATCCTGTTACTGCTATTTGTAATACATCATGGGGCATATGCTCTTTTTACTTGTGAAAGTGAATAAGAAAAATAAAATAAAAATGAATTTAAAAAATGTAAAAACTCCCAGAAGCCCCTGACGGGAAGTGGGGCGATGCATACCCGAAAAAAGAACCGTCCCTTCAAAAGAAGAGATTCGCTCCCACTTAAGCGGGACTCTTCAGACTGAAAGGACTTTCTTCATCCGGCTGCTAGCAAGATAACATGCCTGTTGCCAAGCCTTCGGGTACGTTGCATGCGGGCTGTGTCTGTTGCCAGCGAGCCGAAACAAGCAGCAAACACCACTGGACATGACCACACTGAACTTGGACTTATTAACCACCAGAGATGATTAACACATTTTAACACCTTGTCTGGGAGACGCAACCATTTCATTTGGATTCAGGAATGATTTCTTCACCCACAGAATGGTTGTTGAACTAAGAAATAAAGTCAAAATATAAAAGGTATCTTGGCCTCCTCTCTTCTTTTCTTCAGTAATTCCTTTGCAGCCTTTGCAGACAAGAAGACCCCCTGAGAATTAAGATGGGTTAAGAAGAACCTAACAGAGCCAGATATCTAAAAATCAAACTCCAAAATTGACGACAAAACACAAACTCAATAAAATCCTTTGTAGCCCCATATCATCATCCATCATCAAGACGTGCCGCCAGCACGGATATCCTTGACCATCTCTCGACACTTTTCCATATCGTTCATCACCTCCGGCAGGTCTTCTGGGTTACATCCTGTGTCCTCACATAGCTGCTGTATGTAAGTTCGGGCTGGTCGTCCTGCTTTTGCTTGGCCATATGTGGGGGTCCATAGTAGTACGTCACTAACGAGCTCATCTTTGCTTCTCCAGCAGTGTCCAGCGTGTCTGGCTCGTCTGACCTGTATAGTTTTCGTGATGGGAGGTAGGTGGCCGTACAGTTGGAGTCTCGTGGGGTGTTGTCGCCAGGACTTGTTCAGTATTGCTCTCATCATTCTTGTGTAGTTGCCGTCAAGTTTCTTCTCCAGCCGTTTGGTTAGCGTCCATGTAGTGCATCCATATAGCAGTATCGATACAACTGCTGCCTGGAAGAAACTGCGCTTCATTTCATCGGTCAGGTCTGATTTCCATATTATTGAGAGCCTATCTATAGCCGTCCATGCTTTCGTCAGCCGTGTGTCGATGTCGTTTTCTGTTGATGAGACGCTACTTCCTAGGTAGGTGAATTTGTCCACTAGCCTCCGTCTAGAGTGGTAATGTTGCCCGTTTGGTTGTAACACATATATTCAGTTTTGTGCGCATTGACATGGAGGCCAATGCCTGCTGCAGCTCGTTCCAAGCTATGCAGTAGTGTCTCTGCTTGATTAGGCGTATTCGCCAGTAACGCTAATTCATCAGCGTAGTCGGCGTCTGTGATTGTTTTTGCGGGGTACCTTTTGCTTCTTTTCTTAGTCAGCTGGAAGCCATTTTCTCTGATTTTGTCGATCGAAGTTCTAAGCACGTAGTCTAGACAGATGATAAAGAGGTATGGGGCTAGCGTGTCTCCTTGTAGTACTCCTGCAACAATGTCGAAGTATTCCGTGTCTCCATCTGGTGAACGTACCTTTACTTTTATGTTTTTGTAGAGGATCATTATTGCTGCTACGGTTTCTTTTGGTAGGCCGTATGCTAGTAGGATTAGTTCCATTTTCCCTCTGTGGATGGAATCGAAGGCCTTGGTAAAGTCGACAAATAGTAATGTCGCCTGAAGGTTTTTTGCCCGGACGCCTTCAAGGATTCTACGGATGGTCAATATTTGTGAGGTTGTGGATCTATTTCTCCGGAAGCCATTTTGGTTTTTCCTAAGGATGTTGTCTATTTTGGGTTCTATGCGGTTTCGTAGTAGGGCATTGTAGATTTTGGCTGCTATGGATGTAAGCGTTATCCCTCGGTTGTTCTTGGCTAATCCGAGGTCGCCTTTTTTAGGGAAAGGAAGGATGCATCCCTTCATCCATCTTTCTATCCTATTTTGACTATAGACAGCGTTGCATTGCCGGAGCAGTATATCGTCGAATTTTCTAGTCTTCCACACTTCTGGGGGGATCTCGTCTAGCCCTGCAGCTTTCCTATTTTTAATTTTTTTAAGAACCGAGTCGAGTTCTTCTTTGGTGAAAGGCCCTAGTTTAATGTCTAATTGCTTACTGATAATTCTGGTGATCGGTTCATCCGTTATTTTCGGTGGGCTTCCTAGTAGATTTTTGAAATGCTGTTCCCACAGTTTTACTCTTTCTTGTTGGCTTGCAGCTTTTAATTTTGCTTTGGCTGTGCTTTTCCTTCTACTTACTTCGTTTATTGTTTGCCAGGCTATCCTGGATTGTTTATCTTCCACCGAGTCTCTAATCTTATCTATCTGATTTTGTATGTATTCTGCCTGTTCTTTTAGATATATTCCTGCTAATTGATATTGTGCTTTTTCTAGTTTTCGGGCATTTGTGTTTGTTGGGTTCTTCCGATAGCTTTTGGAGGCAGTTTTCACGAGTGCAGTTTTCACGAGTGCACATATTTAGTTCTAGGTTTTGTTGGGATACACTTTGATGCCGCTTCTAGGTGTGCTTCAACAAAGTTTTCATATTCGTCATTTGGGGTAACTTTTTCTGTCCACTCTTGTAGTGTTTCGAATCTGTTTCTTAATTCTAAAGCATATTTGTCTCTAATGTCTGTTGTTCAGTAGGGCCCAGTCATAGCGCCTAGTTGTCACTGTTCGTGTGGCGTTTTTTCGGAGGCTTAGACGTATTTTGGCCGTGACTATTCGATGATCGGAGGACACGCCCTCGAAAGTGGAGTATGCCTCGCAATTCATCGCACTATTTTTCCATTTTCTGTTTATAAAAAGGTAGTCTATCTGTGCTTTACTCTTGTTCGCGTATGTGTGGGTCCATAATTTCCCCTCCCTTTTTTGAAAGTTTGTATTGAGGCATGTTAATCTATTTTCTATCATGAAATCAATTAGATGTTGTCCATTCCTGTTTGACGTGTTGTGTAGGCTGTATTTGTTGTTTCCGTTTTTCCCGATTTGTGCATTCATATCTCCGCCAATGACTAGCAGGTTGTGTTTCGGAATGCTACGTACTAGGGATGATTGCTCCTCGTAGAAGGTGAATAGTTCGGTTTCTTCGCTGACATTGGTAGGGCTGTAGCAGGAGATGATCGTTGCTTTGGGGTTGCCATTAAACGTTGCGGCCATCATCCTAGGTTGTATTCTCTCAATGCTATTAAGTGTTTTTAACGCTCTTGGTCCTATAAGCATTCCCACCCCTCCTACCGATGCATTGACAGAGTTTTTCCACGCCGATACAGTCACCAGCATCCACCCATTGCCAGTTTCGTGATATTTGATATCTTCGGTGTGAGTGTATCGATGTTCTTGTATACAGATTATGTCTATCTTATGTTCTACGGCTGATGCAGTTAGCTCTGGTAGTTGACCTATTCTATTTAGGGTTCTAACGTTAAATGTCGCTATCTGTATTGTTTGTTTGCATTTTAGTAGTTTGAGTTCTGTAGCTGATTTTTCGAACACTGAGGCCAGGGCTCCAACCTCAGCAGGACGCGCCCCTTTTTTTACCCGCGCGAAGAGCGATGCGGTTTGTGAATGTGGTTTGAGTATGAGTCATGGTTATCTTTCGATGGCTGTTTTTATTCTCATCTATAGAAGCCACTCTTATAGATGAGCAGCAGTAGTTCCCCGATCGAACTGACAATCCTGAGCGTTAAGCCGCAAGACTCAAACGTTCAGGAAATATTAGGCATTGCGAATTCGAACACCGTCGCGTACACTATGCTGCTTCCCATGAGTACGTGGAAAGGAAAAAAAAAAAAAAAAAAAAAAAAAAAAAGAAATTTTTTTTTTAGTCCCATATACTCTCTTCTCATATTAACCTTTAAAAAATCTTTGCATAGAATATGCATAATATCTATCTGCAGATAAAATTCTGTTTAGTAATTCATCTGATATTTCCCCCAACTTCCCTCTTAAATTCTTTTTTTTGCCATTATTTCTGAAACCATCCAATTTGATCTTAATTTTTTATGCTATCATTGTTTTTTGATCTGACTTGGCAATATAATTAAAAAAAAGACTATTATAAAAAAAAAATCAAATTGGTTAGTTGACAAATTTTGAAGTCTGTCTTGACAGAAAATTTCTAGTTAGAGATGAAATATTGAAATAATATATCTACCATTATTAGAAATTGGGCTGGGCTGTTTGGGTGAGCGAGCTGCAACATTGACACCTTTGACCCCATTGTATAGCACTGGACCTTGCTGTCACGTTTAAGCTATAAGCAGGCATACGTGCCTGGACCCAGAGTTGGGTCCAAGACCAGCAAGGCTCATCAGGCCCACATTGCACTAAGTGGGTCGATGAGCAGTTGGGCTCGAGCCTTGGCTCGTGCCCGACCTCCCCCTCTCCTAAATCCCTACTTTAAGCCAACCTTTGGTTCATTGACCTTGTGTCGAGTCCTGTCTGGTGGGAGGCTGCTAAAAATAACTCATCTGGTGGATTTCGAGAAATTATTAAGTGGTGAAATGGATCACTTTTCCTAATGTTTAGACGGTCATATTCAAATTCGCCTCCTCACAGCGGGTGTGTGTGTGTGTGTGGGGGGGGTCTGTCTGTGTGTGTCCTCGTGATGTGATTATTAAAGAGCTGTGCAGCAGAATCGTAGTAAGCGAGAACTCCAGTCATGCTGTTACGTTCACTTTCGGACAAATACACTCGGGAAAGGCATGAACACCCTTACCCTCCCATCTATGGGTTAAATAGTACCTCTACTGTTCTCCAAGAAGGATGGATTTATATGCATTAAATAACCAAAGAAGGTGGATATGCCATTAAACAAACAAACAAACCTCCCCACAGCCAATCAGATGGTATCAAATAACCCACGAAGGTTGATATGCTATTAAACAAAATATCCAAACCAAACCTATTCCTGGTGGTAAGCTCTTAATTCTCAATATGATATTGGTCAACTCATCTTTAACATTACCATTTAGAAAACAGTTCCCAGTTAAATCCACTTTTACATTGAACTTCATAAAGCACAAGGTCAAACACTTTCCAAGGTTAATACTGAATCTGTTCAGACTTCTCCTATTGGCAGCTCAACGTTGCTTTTAGTTGATGTGGACACTGTAGTCAAATCAAAATTCGAAAAAAGAAGCAAGATTCGAAAAAACCTCTACAGCTCTTAGGAATGTTCTTTATTGAGCTGTGCTTAGTTTCCAAGGTTAATACTGCATCTGTTCAGACTTCCATATTTACCTACCCCTCCGCTCGGACAGGATATGACACAAGGTCAATTTTTAAGCGGAGTTTAACAGGTTTGAATTCAGAGTTTTCCTTCTCCTAGACTAGTTGCCTCACCAAGGCTGAAGAACCCAGTCTGCCCTACTATTTACCCATAGCTGGAGGGAGAATAATTGGATTCATACCTTTCCCAAGGGTATTAGTGCTATGTGAAATGCAATCAATCTCGTCCAGGATTTGAACTCGCGTCGTTGTGTCCATTTCCTACGACGATAACCATTACACCACGGGCACATCCTACTTCATCTGTTCAGACTTTTCCAATTGGCAGCTCTACGTTGCTTTTAGTTGATGTGGTCTCTGTAGTCAAATCAAAGAAGCAAGATTGGAAAAACTTCTAAAGCTCATATATCTGATAACAAAATAATCAAATATGTAAGCAATAAAAACCAGGATACCATATATACTCGCATATTACATGATTTTCTGAGAACTAAATTGAGACCTTTTGCAGCTGGAAACTGTAGGCCTACCAGTTGACCTCTGCCTAACTTTAGCCAACTGTTTATGCACACAAAGTTTGCATTTCATATAAGATGCAACCCCTTTTAGGAGGTACCCGTGGTGTAATGGTTATCGTCGCAGGAAAGGAACACGACGACACGAGTTCAAATCCTAGACGAGACTGATTGCATTTCACATAGCACTAATATCCTTGGGAAAGATATGAATCCAATTATCCCCCCTCTAGCTATGGGTAAATAGTAGGGCAGACTAGGTTCTTCAGCCTTGGTGAGGCAACTAGTCTAGTTTCCGGTGGTTCCACATCTGCACAAAAGATTTTGGACCTACGTTTTTTTTTTTTTCATTTTTAATTACCGTAGTCATTCACCTGTAACTGACTGACCTTCAACCAGTGCTTTAGCCTGGGTCACTGGTCTTATTTTTTCTTTTCTCTTTTTTTCCCAAGAAATTGGCCTCTCGTTCTCTTTATAACTTGGACTTACAATATCGCATTACAATGATAAGAATGAATGCATAAAAAATAAGATATCGACAGGCTGTGATGGTTCCATCTATTGGTGCGTAGGGGAGTTTCAAACCTCACCAAGAGTGAAACGTTGTTGTACACAAAATTAAATGGAACTCATGTTCTTTTCACAAGAAAGTTTTACTATCAATTTATTACATATTAATATTACGTGGAAAATATTTGATTATCTGCCCTTGGTTACGGAGATGACAGAAATTGATGAACCAATTTCGTTATTCTTGGAAATCTAATTATAGCTGGTCACGTAAAATCAACAGGCGTCAACTATCAATTCTCTTTTCCCGCCACGAGCAGAACAAATCGACTTCAGATTTTCCCGCAGTCTAAGGTCGAAGTGTGAATGCCGCTATGTTATGAAAAAAAAAACCCAATCATTTAAACGATAACTATAACGAGGGTATCGTAAATGTTGTATCGAAAGTGTAACGAGTTGGTAACGAAATATTGTAGCGGACGAGTCTTCTGGCAATTGTGATAAATTAGTTAGGGTTTAAATGAATTAGAAATAAAACAAGAAAATATAATGAAGGTGATGAACCACACTAGACAGTGAGATGCCGAGTTCGCCTGATACTCTCCGAGAGCAACTTACTGGATCTGCACGAGTGTGTTCACTCCTATCAACGTGGACAAGAGAGGTTTGCTTTTTCACGACCTCATGTAGCATGTCACATGATGGCACGTCTTAATCATGTATTTATTCAATAACTTCTACTCTAATACAGACATATGTAATTAAGGACTCTCGACTAATTATAAAAAGCCTTTAGGACATTCCTTCAAACAACTCTTTCTTGCATTTCGTCATTCTTCGATTCGTTCTAATAAGTTTGCTCAGGTAGTAGAATATATTAATTCTTTGTGAATTCCTTGGTTTTATTTTTGTTCAATGGCATATCAACCTTCGTGGGTTATTTAATATCAAAGCCATCCTTATAGCAGAATAGCTGTAGTGTTATTTAACTCATAGTTAGAAGAAATAGGGGGTTCATACCTTTCCCAAGGGTGTTAGTTCAAAAGTGAACTTAATTGCACGACTGGAGTTTGAATTCGCTAACTACGATGTCGCAGTCCAGTACGTCAGCCACTACGCTACATGGATTCCTCCTTGAATTATTTCAAAAGTTGAGTGTTTGCCAATGGTCCGAGGGACCAGGGTTCAATCTCAGGTCGAGTCATACCAAAGACTTAAAAAAAAAAAAATGGTACTTGATACGCGCTTGCTTAACACTCAGCATTATAAGGTACGGATCAAGGGTAAAGGGGAGCAATCCAGGGAATGAAGTAGCGCCCTCTGATACACCTCGATGTAGTAGCTATTGAAAAAGGAGCCTTCGGGTCACACTCGACTAAGGTCGCCAATTTTAATTTTACTTTACATTCCTTCTATCCGAATTGTTACACTGAAATAATTTTAACGGTGAGTTATCGTACTCACAACAGTTATACGAAAACAACTCTCCAGCGTTCAAATTCATACCCCTCTCTCCTCAATTACCAGTCACAGCTTAAACTACTTCGGTCACCTGATATACTCGCCACAAACTAGCTCATACGCAAATATTGCAAAACTTTTGACTCAGGCTCATATATTTTTGTTATAGACTGAATGTTTGGTATTCACCGTATTTATTTTTTTCGACAACGCTAAAAGTTAGATTGAAGTAAAGACCTTTTGGTTGAGAGACCATTGCTTCAATCGCTAACACTGAATTATATTTGAATCGCAATGTACTTGAAATTCATTCATGATATACGAAATTCATTTTTTCCCACTGTCTTGTTCATTTTTCAAGAATTTACGGACTATCAATAAAATGCAGTTAAAAATACACACATATAAAAAAAAACCCGAAAGAAATGAATTATTGATTTTGAAAGTGTCTGGCGTTAACCAGATTATGTTACATCCTTTAGTTCCAGTGTGGCGAATAATTCTGTTGAACTCTTCAGAATTACTTCGACCTATTTTGGTTGACCGCCGTTGGACTTTAAATAGTAACAGAGCGTTTCACTAAAGCTATTTCAGATTCATGTTAATGTAAGAGCCTCGCACAGAAATGAAATGAAATGAAATCGAGGCTTCAAATTGAGTGTGGCATAAAATAAAGCCGGATTGTAGAAATAAATTTTGCATTAAATCATTTTGGAATATTTGACAGTAATAAGCTGACAGGAAAAATTAATTTGGATGTCCCCTTTTTTTTTTTCAAAATTTAATCCAGTGACAAGATTAGTTTCGGTTTACTCCAGTGACTTCTTGAGATGTGTAAACATTCTTCGACATGTATATATCTATAACTCTATATTGTTTATATAAGTTTGCTTAAAGACCACAGGATTTTTCTTTCCTATGGTCTTTTTTCTCTTGTTTTCTTTCTAGTTCCTCTGTATCAGAGTCTAGTCGATAGAGCAGTGGCCCTAAGTTCTACTCCCAAGCGTTTTCGATCATATCGATTGTGTGTCTTCAGTGGGATTTTTTTTTTTGTAGGCATTGCTTCTTTTTGTATAGTTTGGTACGATATTAATTCTGTTGGAAGAGTCTATTATTGGTTGGGTGTTTCGGTTAGCACGTTAATTGTTTAATATATTTGTGCCAGAGTTAAATGTTATTTTATATGTTTGGTTATTTAACTTTGACAGTGAAAAAAAATTCTCTGGGGACGATCAATTGGTACGATATAGAGCATTTGTAAGTAGAACTTAAGGCAAATTCTCAGTGAATTGGACCCTGATACGAAGAAACAAACAAGAAATCAAGCGAAGAAAACATGAGATCATAAAGATGGAAAATCACGTGGTCTTTAACCAAACTTGTGTAAACAGAAACTTTTTATCAAAATATAAGCATTTACTCAGTTCCTCCACACTAGCTGAATGCAATACAAGGTCAATTTTTAAGCGGAGTTTAACAGATTTGAATTCAGAGTTTTCCTTCTTCTAGACCGGTTGCCATACCAAAGCTAAAATGCCAGTCTGCCCTACTATTTACCAATATCTGGAAAGAGAACACTTGGATGCATACCCTTCCTAAAGGTATTAGCGTCGTGTGAAATGTATAGAGCCTCATCCAGGATTTGAACTCGTTTCGCCAAGTTCATTTCCAACGACGATAACCATTACACCACAATGATATCTCTTACCCAGCCAGCTGGGGCTATAGAATACACAGACTACTTCTTTGCACTGGGATAAGACCCCCACCCCCAACGAGTGTCCTGTATATGACACTAAACAATCTGATAGTGAGGTTCCAGTAATGCTGGAGCTTTGGGGAATGCGGAGTACTCCGTTGCCATCATTCCCAGGTCCATTCTGGCCCGGAGTGGTAGCATCTGATAGGGTCCTATCATGATAATGCATGAAGCTTTTAATTATGACAGTATTATAAAAAGAAGTGAGATCTTCATTTCTTTCAGGTTTTATCGTGCACTTTTTATATTTACAAAACGTTTTTAAACAATTTTTTTTATTCATTTGTTTATGTGTGTATATATATATATATATATATATATATATATATATATATATATATATATATATATATATACTTGGGAGTGTATGTTCAAATTCTAGTTATGGCTACTTAAATTACTTTCCAACTAATGATCTTGAAATAGGTACAATCCCAACTATCAATGCTCCCTGATCTAGCACTAGACCACGATCTTAAAATCGCAGCTTCCATCTTTCCATAGTTATCTCTTGTGTTGCCTCCATGTCCTTATGGATTTACCTCACCAGAGGATCCGTAATGTGAAACTCTGAGCTGTGAGTTTTATTATTATTATTATTATTATTTACTTGAAATATATTGTGATATTGTTCTGCATTTTCAAGCAACGTAAATATTTTACTGATTAAAACCACTTCAAGCGTTAAATTTGAATCATAATTGTATATACACTAAAGGCAAAATTTTGGGGATAACTTTGTATTTTTTTAAAAACATCTTAAAATGAGAGGTTTTTGTATTTTTACGTTCTTTTTAAGTAAAAGATAAAATTTCAGTAACAACAGTGTATTTGTTTTTATTTTTCGGTCTTTCTTCAGGTTTTCTTCTTACATACATTCTTTTCATACTACAAATACGTTCAAATTTGAACTGGTCTGCCTTTGATAAATTATGAATATTTTCTATGAGAAATATCATATTTTGCTTTACCTATTAACCCCCTCAGTAGATTTTTTGAGATTACCAAAATTTTTTACAAAGATAAATGTTAATACAGGTTCTAAATGTTAACTTAACATTGACGAATGTAGGGCACCTCGGGTGGTGTAATGGTTAGCAAGGTAGACTAGCAAACCTACACGAGTGAGTTCGATTCTCATTGGGTGCCCAATTCATGCGGCCTTGTGCTACATCTAAGCAAAAAAGCTTAGTAAATTACCTTAACATTGACGAATGTAACACTGATAGCTGTTCACAAGGAAGACACAATTTGGCCAAAAGAAAAAAAATGTGTCATTTCAACTGCATTTTCATAATGTCTTTTTTTTTCTTTTTTGAATTTTCACTTTTGAAGGAATTTGTATAAAATTACAAAACAAAAGCAGCTAAGTACTAAGGAAAGATAAGAATTCGAAATTTTATTCAAAAATGTCTACACTCAAAGACAAATTGCCTTGAAGTTGAAGATTTCTGGACATGGGGTGCATTATTCGTTGCGAAGATACTTAGAAACTGGCATAAATGTTGACAGAAAAGAACCTTAAGTACCAAAGGTGACAAATACTGCTGAAGATAAACACTTGATTATTGAGATCAAAAGACATTGAAGGAAAACTACTCCAGCGTTGACAGTTGTACTTAATTCCTCTTGTCAGCAACTATTAACAGTGAAAAATCATTCTACATCAGAGAGGATTAGGGGCTGAATAGCCATTTAAAAAATTCCTGTTACGAAAGGTGAATAAGTAGAAAAGATTGTTAGGGCAAAAAAGCATAAGAACTATACCTTTTCCAGTTCAAAATGGGAATAGTTAATTTAATTTTGAACTGAACTATTCCCATTTTGAACTGAACTACTCCCATTTTGAACTGGAAAAGGTATAGATATTGAAAGAGTGTCAACTGTATGAGTCCAAATTTGAACATTTTAGTTATAAGAGGAAAGTATATATGAAAAGAAATCCAGGAAAAAGACTGAATGAAGAATGTGTTGTTCCAACAGTTCAGCATAATGGTGGGGCTAGTGAGGTGGAAGATCTGATATGTTTTGAGGGAGACAACGTTACAGACTTGATTCAGGTCAAGGGAATGATGAAAAAAGAACAATATCATTCGATTTTGCAAAGACATTTCTATACCATTTGATTTGTGCATAAGTGAAAAAAATTCACCTTTCAACAAGACAAAGATCCAAAACATTCTTCTAAATTATTTCAAAATTATATCTAATGTTAAAAAAGAAAAGGAAAAATATTGTTGATAATCATCACTTGTCTGTTTCAATCAGCAGATCTTTTCTCTACTTGATGGGATGAGTTGGATTAGATGTTTGAAGAGAATACCTAAAGAGTGGGAGTGATATTTTTCTCTGTCTAAAATACTTGGGAAGGTCTATCAACTATTTTTTTTTCAAAAACAGTTGGAAAGAATGCCAAAAATTTGTAAAGCAATTATTAAGGCAAGCGGTGGTTTTGTTGAGAAAAACAAACTATGAAACTGTTGTACGATAATGTCTTTTGTCAAAATACACTGTTGGTAGTAAAACTTTATCTCACCTTAAAAAATACGAAAAAATTTCATTTTAAGACATTTTTAAAAAAGAAATTCTGGGTGAAACCCAAGTGTTTTGCCCGTAGTGTATATTTGGATCTATGTATGTAGGTGTGTGTGTGTATAAACCTGTGAAATTTAATGTTCGAGTATACATTGAGAGCGGTGATTTTCTTGCACGACAACAGAAATCCTTGCACACACCATTGGTAGCTACTAACTCTTCGAGGATTCATGGGGTATTATGGTAACTTCTGGATTAATGTATTTATCTATGTGTGTAGAGAGTTATGCAAAGTAATCAAACCTAAGTACGGAACTACTAGCGTATTGATATGCAGATTATTTAAATTTGTGCAAGTCGAGGTTCTGTAGGAACAAAAATACAGACGCATTCGCTGTGTTAGCTGTGATACTAATCCTGTGTAAGCCGGAGTGGGATTAACTTGTTTAAATGCGATGATACAGTGGATCATCTTCGGTCTTTCATGGTCTCCCGTCTTGGTTGTCATTCATGCTGGCCAGTAATCGTAATTCAATCGATCCATTTCTTTCTTTCTTTCTTTCTTTCTTAGCGAAAATAGCGTTCTCCATGTTGTCCTTGCGTTTAGCGAGGAAATGGTATTTAGTTGAGATCTTTAAGCGCTTGCGTGTGCGCGCGCGTGTGTAATATACCTCAATCATTGCTTTTCTATGTTCTATCTTTCACCTGCACGAATCGAGTGCACAAATTTGAAGCATATTTTATGTCTTCTTATTCATTATCCAAAATTTATATTCGCACGTAGCACCCAGAGAATGTCAAATCAGCAGTTTGAACTATTCTACTTTTTTTAAAGAAAAAGAGAAATGAAAGGTATTCAAAACCTTTTTCAGACTAGTCTCCTAATCTTTGTTGTTATTATTACAATCTTTTGAGTCGCTGTCTATTCTAACAGGTAGCGCAGTCTGCTGCGGTTGTAAAATACGCCAACTGCATCTGTGCAACGTGATAAGATTCCCTCTCCAACGAGTGTCATGATATGACATAAAACGATCGGATAGTGAGGCTCCAGCTCTGGAGCCTTGTGAAATGTAGAGTAGCCCTTCATTGCCATCACTCTAAGATCCACTCATAGTTGAAAGCATGTAAATGTGGGCAAATAAAACTAAAGAAACACTTGAAACCATTTACCTGTGTGCCATCAAATGAACCCTGGCTTGTTTAAAATGTTATCAATTAACTATTCGTTAACAAATCATATATATTCAATATGGATATATAAACAGGATTTGGCGTTAAATGACCGACAAGGATTGATATGCCATAAAACCAACTATAACATATACATATGCATGCGGAAACAAAATCAACAACAATGACGAACGAACACACTTCTTTAGAAAAATATACCTCTCACACTTTATTCGAAAAGGCTGCGAAAGGGTTGTGTGTGAAAGGGTTGTGTGTTGAAGATTGAACAGACTGCAACATATTGACCCCAAGTTCTTCTGTCTTTAGCAGCACTTCTTTCTCATTCTGTTGGGCGGCTCAATCGGGGGTCCTGAGGGCCCAAGCCCTCTGCTGGGAGCTGGTTCTCACTGCCTCGAACTCCAACAAACTGACTCCAACTAACTGGACTGTCTGTGCTACCGGGTTATATAATTGTTTGACATCCACCTGCTTCTTGTGGGCGTCGCATCTGCACCGAATTCAACCCGTCCACATGTCAAGGTAATATCTTTGACCTGATGCACCTGTTTCTCGATTAACGGCTGGATCGAAGGTCAATATGTTACACAACCAATCAACCAACCTTTGGCAGGTTGTGATAAAAATAATAAAAATCAAGAAACTAGTTAAAAGGATCAATATATAATAATGCAATTTTAATTTCAGATAAGGAAAATATTGATTGATTTTAACGGTATGTCAACTTGTCTCTGGTTATTTTATGCTAAGATGTTAGGGAAACACGTCTATGGTACGTTCAAATTAACATATTTTTGTGCCGTTGTTTCTTAAGAGTTTTTACCCATAATTATATGTTGTCAAGTATTCCAATCTAATACAAATGATTTGCACACTGTTATATGACTTCATGTATTTCCATTCAGTACAAATAGTTATTTGATTTCAAGTAATTCTTTCTATTTAATAATAATTATTTGATTTCTTAGTTATATGGTTTCAAGTAACTAATAATAATCCTTAGTAAATAATCATCATCATCATCATCATGTCGCGCCACCAGCACGGATCTCTCTGACCCTCTCCCGCCACCCGACCCTATCGTCCATCGCTCCCGGCAGGTCTTCAAGGCTACATCCTGTATCGGCACAGAGCTGTTGTATATAGGTTTCTTGCTGGTTGTCCTGCCTTTGCTCGTCCATGTGAGGGAGTCTACAGGAGTATGTCGCTTATGAGTTCGTCCCTACTTCTCCAGCAGTGTCCCGCAAGTCTGGTTCGTCTAACTTGGATAGTTTTTGTGATGGGTGGTAGGTGGCCGTACAGCTGCTGCTTTGTTGGGTGCTGCCTCCAGAACTTGTTCAGTATTGCTCGCAGCATCCTTGTGTAATCGCAGTCGAGCTTTTTCTTTATACATATAGTTAGCGTCCACGTAGTGCATCCATATAGCTATATCGACACGACCGCAGCTTGGCAAATAGTTATAGTTTCAAGTAACTATTCTTGATACTTATAATTTAAAGTTATATGATATCATATTCCAATCTAATACAAATAATTTGCAGTCGCTAGTATGGTTTCAAGTATTCCTATCTAATACTAATAATTATATGGTTTCAAGTAATTATTTTTATTCAATAATAGTCATTTGTTTGCACACATTTGTATGATTTCACGTAACTAATAATAATCCTTTATCATCATCATGATCATCAAGTCTCGAAGACAGTACGGAGTTCCCTGACCCTCTCTCACTATCCATCTCTACCATCCATCGTTACGGGCAGGTCTTCTAGGCTGTGTCCTGTGTCCGTATAGAGCTGATGTACGTAAGCCTTTGCTGGTCAGCCAACACTGGTACGTCCATGTGTAGGAGTCCATAGGTTCGATCCTAAATAAACAATTGTAATTATTCCTATCGAATACAAATCATCTATTTAACAGATCTGTTTAACCAATGAATGGGATCTTCATCATCATCATCATCTTGTCGTACCATCAGCACGGATATCTCTGACCCTCTCTCGCCACCCCTCCCTATCGTTTATCTCTTCCGGCAGGTCCTCTGGGCTACACCCCGTATCCTCACAGAACTGCTGTATGTAGGTTCGAGCTGGTCGCCCTGCTTTTGCTCGTCCATGTGAAGGGGTCCATAGGAGTACATCACTTATGAGATCGTCCCTACTTCTCTAGCAGTGTCCTGCATGACTGGCTCGTCTAACTTTGATAGTTTTCGTGATGGGTGGTTGGAGGCCGTATAGCTGCTGCTTTGTGGGGTGTTGCCTCCCCGACTTGTTCAATGTTGCTCGCAGCATTCTTGTGTAGTTGCCGTCAAGCTTTTCCTCCATCCGTTTAATTAGCGTCCAAGTAGTGCATCCATATAGCAGTATCGACACGACAGCTGCTTGGAAGAAACTGCGTTTCATTTTATCGGTCAGGTCTGACTTCCATATGACCGATAGCCTATTGTTAAATGTCGATGCCTTTGCTAGTCGCGTGTCAAAGTCTGTCTCGGTTGATGAGACTGCTTCCTATATAGGTGAACTTGTCAACTAATTTCAGAGAGCTACCGTTTAGTGTGGAGATGTCGCCTGTTTGATTAAAGCACATATATTCCGTTTTGTGTGCATTGACATGGAGGCCAAAGCCTGCAGCGGCTCTTTCTAGGCTATGCAATAGGATTTCGGCTTGGGCGGGTGCATTTGTCAGACTCGCTATGTCATCGGCGTAGTCGGTGTCCGTAATTGTTTTTGCAGGGTACCTTCAGCTTCTTTTCTTTGTCAGCTTGAAACCGTTTTCTTTGATTTTATCAATCGATGTTCAAAGCATGTAGTCTAGACAGATAATAAAGAGGTATGGGGCTAGTGTGTCTCCTTGCAGTACTCCTACTAAAATGTCGAAGTAGTCTGTGTCTCCATCCGGAAAACGTACTTTCACTTTGGTGTTTCTATAGAGCATCATTATGTCTACGACGGTTTCTTTTGGTAGGCCGTAGGCGAGTTGAATTTGCTTCATCTTCCCTCTGTGAATGGAATCAAAGGCCTTGTCGCCTGTAGGTTTTTTGCCCGTACGCCTTCAAGAATTCTACGAATAGTCAATATTTGTGAGGTCGTCGATCTATTTCTCCGGAAGCCATTTTAGTTCTACCTAAGAATGTTGTCAATTTTGGATTCTATACGGTTTCGTAGTAGGGCATTGTGTATTTTGGCTGCTATGGATGTAAGTGTTATACCTCGGTAGCTCTTGGCTAATCCGAGGTCACCCTTTGTAAGGACAGGAAGGATGCATCCCTTCATCCATCTGTCTATCAGGTTTTGATTATAAACGGCATTACTGTGTCGGAGCAGTATGTCGTTGAATTGTCTGGTCTTCCATACTTCTGGTGGAATTTCATCAAGCCCTGCGACTTTTCTATTTAAAATTTTTCTAAGTACTGAGTCGAGTTCTAGAGTAAACGGTCCTAGTTTGATATCTAATTGCTTACAAATGATTCTCGTGATTGGTTCATGTGTCCCTTTCGGTGGGGTTCTTAGTAGATTCTCGAAATGCTATTTCCACAGTTTTATTCGTTCTTGTTGGTTGGTAGCTTTCAGTTTAGCTTTGGCAGTGCTCTTCCTTCCGCTCACTTCGTTTATCGTTTGCCATGCTATCCTAGATTGCTTATCTTCCGCTGAGTCTCTAATCTTATCAATCTGATTTTGTATGTATTATGTCTGTTCTTTTAGGTATATGTTTGCTAATTCATTTGGTGCCTTTTTTAAGTTTCAGGGCATTTGTGTTAGTTGCGCTCCTCCTGTTGTATTTGAAGGCAGTTTTCACGTCAACACGTTTTTGTTTCACCGCTAATGTCTTCCATGGGATTCTAGATTTAGTTCTATATTTTGTTCGTATGTATTTCGGTGCTGCTTCTAGGTGGGCGTTGACGAAATTCACATATTCGTCATTCGGAGTATGTGTTTCTGTCTTCTCCTGTAGTGCATCGAATTTGTTTCTTAATGCTATCACATATTTATCTCTAATATCCTTGTTATTAAGAAGGGCCCAGTCATAGTATATGGTGGTCGTTGTTCGGGTGGCATTCTTTCGTAGGCTTAGTCGTATTTTTGCCGTGACAATTCGGTGATCAGAGGACACACACTCGAATGAGGAGTAAGCCTCGTAATTCACTGCACTATTTTCCCCTTTCTTGTTTATAAAGACGTTGTCTGTCTGTGCTTTAGCATTGTTTGTGTATGTATAGGTCCATAATTTCCCCTCTTTTTTTGAAAGTTTGTATTGGGGCATGTTAATCTATTTTCTATCGTGAAATCTGTTAGATGTTGTCCATTTCTGTTTGTGTAGGCTGTATTTGTGGTTTCCGTTTTCCCGATTTGGGCATTCATGTCTCCACCAATGACGAGAACGTTGTGTTTCGGAATGCTACGCACAAGAGAGGATAGCTCATCGTAGAAGGCGATGAGTTCAGTTTCTTCACTAACATTGGTAGGGTTGTAGCAGGAGATGATTGTTGCACTGGGGTTGCCATTAAAAGTAGCTACTATCATCCTTGGGTGTATTTTCTCTATGCTATTTAATGATTTTAGGGCTTGTGGTCCTATAAGCATAACTACTCCTATTGTGGCATTGACAGAGTTTTCCCATGCTGATGCAGTGGCTAGCGTCCATCCATTGCCAGTATCGTGATATCTAATATCCTCGCAATGCGTGTATCTGTGTTCTTGACAGCATATCATGTCTATGAAATGGGATCTTAACTAAAACTCTGGATCTGAGTGGACTTGGGAGTAATGTATAAGAATAACATCTCATCTTATAACAATGTGATGAAAATAATAAAGATGAGGAAACCTCTCTGAAAGATCAATAGTTAACAAAATTGGTGCCAAAAATTCAGAGAGGAATGAATAGATTATCAATTGATCTCTTTTTATGTTCTATTTGTGTGAAGGCTTTTACAAGCAATAAAGGCAATGCAAAAAAGAAAAGATGCTTTAATATACAAGTATAATTCTAAATATATTCTATTTTGTCTAAACACATACATATATATTTCCTAATACACATTATATATATATATATATATATGTATCAAAATTGGTTTCATTTTTTTACGTGTTTTGACTCAATAGCTTATTTCATGAGCAGGTCTAAATTCTTTAACTGCAATGAATACAAAGGTGGTTGAAAAGTTCAGAGGCTGACTAAGATACTCCCTTGGAATATGACAAAATACGGTTTATTTTTCAACATAACCTCCCTTGCCGTTCACACACTTCTTCTATTGGTGTGGCAGTGCATCGATACCATTGGTCAAGCCCTCAACGGCAAATAAGACCTTATCAAATAAACTCTTCGGTCCACCCTCGTATGCATATATATTCGACCGGCCCATTTGATAAGTAGGGAGAGTGTTCGCCAAATGGTTCGGGAGACCGGGGTTCAAATCCCATGTCGCGACATACCGAAGCCAAAACATGGTACTTGAGACTGCCTTGCTTAATACTCGGCATTATAAGGGATGGATTAAGGTTAAATTGGAGCAATCCAGAGAAAGGAGTAGCACCCTCCTCAACACCTCAGTGTATTGAAAAGGAGCTTCGACTACGGTCGCCAACTTCAAGTTAGGACAGCACAGACGGTCAACGGCTTTCTGTCAATTTTATGCCAATACGATCATCAGACCAATACTCCCTCTCTCTTCTCTCACTCTGTCAATATATATATATATATATATATGTGTGTGTGTGTGTGTGTGTGTATATATACATATCATCATCATCATCATATCGTGCTGGCTGCACGGATATCCCTGACCCTCTCTCGCCACTCCTCCCTATCGTTCATCGCCCTAGGTAGGTCTTCAGGACAACAACCTGTATCCTCACATAGCTGCTGAATGTACGTTCGTGCTGGTCGTCCTGCTTTTGCGCGGCCGTGTGTGGGGATCCATAAGAGTACATCTCTTATGAGTTCATCTCTGCTTCTCCAGCAATGTCCTGCATGTCTGGTTCGCCTAACTTGAATAGTTTTCGTGATAGGGGGCAGGTGGCCGTACAGTTGGTGTCTTGTGGGGTGTTGCTGCCAGGACTTGTTGAGGATTGCACGCAGCATTCTTGTGTAATTGCCATCTAGTTTCTTCTCCAGCCGTTTTGTTAGCGTCCATGTAGTGCATCCATATAGCAGTATCGATGTGACCGCTGCCTGGAAGAAACTGCGTTTCATTTTATCGGTTAGGTCTGATTTCCATATAGTCGATAGCCTATTGATAGCTGTCCATGCTTTCGTTAACCTTGTTTCGATGTCCTTTTCGGTTGATTCGACGCTGCTTCCTAGGTACGTGTGTATATAATATTTGGTTTCTAATGTTAAATGGAAACATTGTTTCGCAGTTAGTTTTAAAAATCGTGTAGTATAATAAAACTATGTGAACGCTAAAACATGAACGTGGTCTCAAATTTGGGACTCTACTCTATCATGAGACGTATATAAACCTTTGTGTACAATTATAGTCGAATTCTTGGCAGTGGTTGAGTTTAATTAGAGTCGGATCTGTAGTTTCGTGCCATGTGCAAGTAGAGTCGAATTTCTTATTGTTTGGTTTCTATAACGTGGGTTATGTAATGCCAAAGCCACCGACGTAGAAGAACAGTTGTGGTACTGTTTAATCCATAGCTGGAGGTAATAAGAGGGTCCATAACTTTCACAAGAGTATTACTCAGAAAGTGAATGTAATAGCGCGACAGAAGTTCGAGCTCACACGTGAACTCTCCACCCTAGAATTTCATACTACGTTCTACTTGCTGGAGTATTTTGAAAAGAAAATTCTCTTTATTGTGACAAAAAATCCGACTTTTTGCTATATTTGTTTATTCAGGTTGATGTATACGATGAAAACACGGAAACTCGTAAAGGTAAACGATTTTGTTGTTTTAACTAATTTAAAAATGTCTTTTATTTGGCAGGAAAACGCGGTTCCAAGAGTTTCTGAAAATTGGTAAATGCAGCCGTAGAAAAGTTTAATAAAGATGACGAAAAGAGTCTGGGTGATTGATTTTAACGGCATGACAACCTGTGTAGGGTTATTTTATGCCTTGAGGCAAAGGAATCGCGTACATTCCCGTTGACGTTATGTGTAGTTGTTTCGTGAGGGTTTTTTGCACACGGTCTTATATAGTACGAATGATTTTTAAATAGATCCATAGACGGGGACCTCAGAGGCACTACCACTTCGGGATCAGGGTGGACTTGGGAGTAATGGCAATAAAATGGGTACTTAATAATCCCCATATCTCCAGAACTGTAGCCTCACAATCAGATGCAGTGTAGTGTCATATTCAGGACATCCCTTACTTTAGGGAATACAATTGGCGTAATCTAATCCCTGCCAAGATTCTAAATGTAATTTGTAGGAATCAGTTACGCATCCAAATATGACTGAACGAAGCATTGCTTAACTTTCATTATCAAGCAGCTTTCGACGGCCTACGGGTATAGTCAATAAACCACAGTCTTATAATGAATAGGTATAATCGATAAGAAAGTACATTTATCTTAAGGAATTCACTGCCTATTCTGTCAGAGTAATGAGGATATTTATAACTTCTAGCATTGATAATTTCTCACGAAGATGAATGAATTGACTAAGCAAGACCAAAAATCGTGTAAAAGAAACACGAAAAGCTTTCGTAACTTTCCCTTCGGACTTGGCTATTTGCCACCCAATACAGTAACACATTGGACTCTTGATGTTATTAAATAGATGAACAAATAATATTGTTTAAGCCACCAAGAACTCATCTGGGCTCATTGAGAGTGATTTATAAAGGGAGATTTTTACGAGTATGCGATCATTTGACTTTTCATTATAAGAATTACTGTAATTGGTTGGTTGGTTTGGTGTTATGGCATATCAAACATTGTAGGTTATTTAATGCCAAATCCTGTTTATATATATATATATATATACATACTAGCTGTAACCGGCTCAGTTTGTTTAAATGGGAAAAAAAAAGAAAATGCATGTTTCTAATATGTTTAATTTTCCAATACTTGTGGATACACAATATTCTTGGTAGTTCCAGTTTCCGTGTAGATAAAGAGATTGTCTGGATTGCCGACTCAGGAACAGGCAACATATAATTGCCCATGTGAGAAGCAATCAGTCACACAATTCTAAAGATTGTCCCTGTACTTTGTTGATCGTGATTGCAAATGCCAATCGAATTGGGAATTACAATTTCTTAAATTGAAATGACATATCTGTTGGAATCATAGAAATTCGCGGTTGAGTACATCTTCACCTTTTAAGGGTCCTGTCAAAACTTTTGCTTCTATGATGTTGGTCATTAATTCTTTTACTGAAAGACGTGTGCCATCACAAAGCTGGGGCTGGTTGATATTTCGCAACATGATAATTGGCACACCATAAAATATTTATTAAACAACAAAATAAATGGGATATCAATAGTGAAGAAAAAATTTAAAAATAAGTTTTCAGAATAAAAAGAAATTTACTTACTACCGAACCAACAAAATATGGCTTAAAGTTTATTAACGAAAGAAAACTTTTTAGGAATGTATTTCGTTGAAGATAAACAAAAGAAGAAAAATAAAATAAAATATTTAGTAAACAATTCGTTACAACTGAACTGACGAAATATGGTTTAACGTTTAGTGTCTTATCGATTATAATAAACGAAAGAAATAAGAAAAAAAATGTCATATTGAAAAAAGAAAATAAAATATTTAGTAAACAATTTGTTACTACTGAACCAACGAAATATGGTTTAAGAAAGAAAACATTTTAATGGACATCTTTCGTTAATGTTGAAAAAATATAAGAAAATATTTTGTAAACAATTCGTTAGAATAAAAAAAGATACTTACTACTGAACCAACGAAATATGGTTTAAAGTTTAGAGTATCTGTTTAAGTCAACCAATAAAGCAGAAAAAAAATCACGTGTAAAATTTGTGAGGTTTGAGTGGCTGAGGAATCAGAGGTTAGGGGCAAGCTTGTGTTGCCGTTAGATATCTGACTCCATATTTTGGTTATATTATTTTACCCTACGTTGACTGGCCGGCGCAATGCCTTGCCCAAAGAAAGTCCAAAAAGAATTATACAAAAAGAAAAGATAGAAATCGATAAGAGACGAAGACGTTTCTTTTATACATACCTTTATTTACTGGGTTCAACAACCATTCCGTGGATGAGGTTTTTTTTCCTGAATACATTGAAATGGTTGAATCCACCAGTTTAAGGTGTCAAAAATACATTAATTCGTTTCATGTATGTATGTGTCCGCATTTGGTATTTCGGGCTTCCATAAGGGTTAGTTTTCTTTTGGACGTTTTGTCAAAGTCCGGTAAAAGTTAGTTTACAGTTCATTTGTGGGTCTTGTATATTTCAGCATAATGCTGACCGATAGAGAGAGGACTGCTACCAAAGACGTATGCGTGGTGCCCAAAACACCAGACAGCAAAATGGTGTTGTTGGTTCGACGGACACTGCCTGAAAGAGAAAATATTTGCTCCGTTTGTCAAAAGGTAAGCCTTTTTCTTTTACGCATGCGTCATTCCCTTTTCCTGTTATGGATATCTGGGTGTTTTCTGCAATTTTAATAGTTTTCTTTTTATTTATTTTTTTGTTTTTAATTTTGAATTTATTTATTTATTCGTTCCTTACAAATTCTTGGAAAATGGATGCCCAGTCGGCTGGGGCTGTAGAATACACCGACTGCTTCTCTGCAGAGGGGTAAGACCCCCACCAACGAGTGTCCTGGATATGACACTAAACAATCTGATGGTGAGGTTCCAGCAATGCTGGAGCTCTGGGGAATACGGAGTACCCCTTTATTGCCATCGCTCCCAGGTCCACTCTGGCCCGGAGTGGTAGCACCTGATAAGGGTCCTATCTATGGGTTAAATAGAACTACATACCATGCTTCTTTCACTTTACTGATTTTTGCATTTAAACTGCGTATTTATGCTAAACTGAATTGTTTAAAATAGAATTGTTTTGACATTGCGTACTAATGCTACACTGAATTGCTCGAAATAGAACTGTTTTGACGTCTAAACTGTGTACTTATGCCGAACTGAATTATCTGAAATAAAACTGTTTGACATTTAACTCTGTGTATTGCCCAGTCGGCTGGGGCTGTAGAATACACTGACTGCACCTCTGCAGAGGGGTAAGACTCCCCCTAACGAGTGTCCTGATATGACACTAAATAATCTGATGGTGAGGTTCCAGCAGTGCTGGAGCTTTGGGGAATGCGGAGTACCCCTTCATTTCCATCGCTCCCAGGTCCACTCTGGTCCGGAGTGGTAGCACCTGATAGAGCCCTATCTATAGTTTAAATAGAACTAACAGCATTCTTATGCTAAACTGAATTATTTGAGTAAACTGAATAGCTTAAAATAGAAATGTTTTTGACAATTAAACTGTACTTACATTTAAACTGCGTGCTTATGCTTAACTGAATTATTTGAAATAGAACTTTTTTTGGACATTAAAATTGTATTTACACTTAACTGAATTGTTACATATAACTTCTTGAATAGTTTGAAATAAATATTTTTGACTATTAAACTGGGAACTTATGCTAAACTGAATTGTTTTAAATAGAACAGATTATTTACATAAAAATGGATTTGGCGTTAAATAACCTACAAAGGTTGATATGCCATAAAATCCACCAAACCAAACCTTGGAAAATGGAAGTAATATTTTCCTTCATTATTCGCGTCCGTCTTTTCTCGGAGAAAAACGACTTATTAAAAATATTTTTTTTAATTATTGTAATATTTTTGGATAAAAGTATATAAAAACACTCCTGAATTCGAATAAAATACCCTCTGAAAATTTTAAATCAATTAGTGCTATAAAAGTGGAGATTATTGGTTAGTAACAAACATTTACATATATATATATATATATATATATATATATAAAAGTAAATAATGGATTGTAATCCGACAATATGTTGAGAAAATTTGATAACAAGGTAATCCAAGTGGAAGGAGAGATTTATTAAGAAGTCGACACTATAGCATTTCGGTTCTACTGAACCATCATCAGGACCATGAGGGGTGATATTAGCGATGTTAAGTCAACGATAGATGTTTAAAAATGCTAAATACTGCATCGCTAATATCCCCTCCCTCAAGGCCCTGATGATGGTTCAGTAGAACCGAAACGCTATAGTGTCGACTTCTCAATAAATCTCTCTTTCCACTTGGATTTCCTTGTTATCAATTCTCTCTCTCTCTCTCTCTCTATATATATATATATATATATATATATATGATTTGTAAACATATTTTGTTGACAATATTTTTAAACGTGTCTGAGCTAACATTTTTTGCACACAGTTAAATGGTTACAAGTGTTGCTATGTATCACCAAGAATTCAAATAGATGTCAGTCGTTTGTTTACACAATTAAATGTGCAAAAGTGTTCTATTTCTAATAATTCATTTAAACATAAGTCATTTGTTTGCACGCAGTTTAAATGTCAGTTCTACTTGACTCATCAATAGGACCCTATCAGGTGCTGCCGCTCTGGCATTGAAGGAGTACCTCAAATTCCCCAAAGCTCCAGCATTACTGGAGCCTCACCATAAGATTGTTTAATGTCATATCCAGAACACTTGTTTGGGAGTGGGGTCTTACCCCTCTGCAGAGATGCAGTTGTTGTATTCTAAATTGATTTTAAAATTTTTATTCTTTAAAAGTTTTTTCTCGAAGTGTAGCAAGAACCTACTTTTACATATATCGGAATTTCGTTACTTTTCAGTCACTGACGTTATTGGCATTAGAAAATCTGTAGAATTCTAAAATTTGAATGAGAAATCTTTTCTTTAATCTCAGTAGTTTTTGATTTTTTTTAATCATTAGAATCATAATGGTGTAGTAGATAGTGAAGTAAAAACTTATTTTTGTGTCTCCATTAATTTTTTTTTTATTGTTTTATGAATAATTTGAAAAAAATATTAGTCGGCAAACTTTTTGAATATCAAATAAAAATGATAATTACCTAAATGACAGATCTAACTGCCAGGATAGAACTAGGTGTCCTTTGAAGAGAAATTACTTGATTAATAATATTATATATAAGGCCACTGTCGAAAAGGGAGAAGTTAATAATGGGAAAAAAGAGTTACACACAGGTGGCATGGAAATGAATTGGAAAAATAAATGGCATTACCACAAGCTCAGCTTTAACAGCTGAAAATATGTCAACACTAGAACACTGTCCAAACATATATGGCAAATAAAAGAGGAAATGAACAAATCTCAAATAAGATGGCAGAGTGAGAAAATAAAGAAAACAACACAAAACAATAAACCCTCTCAAACCAAAAAACCCCGCAAAACAACAAAAAAATCAAGAAACAAAAAAAAAAAAAATCAAGAAAAGAAAATCACCAAAAAAACAAAAAAAAAACAAAAAAAAAAAATACAGGTGCTAACAAAGAACGAAACAATACCTGAAAATTGTGTATGGAAGAAAAGTTGCGTATTCTAGAACAGGCTGAAAACAAATTGCCGAACAAAATAAGTTGATTTCCAAGGGTAAACATATTAATACATTTCTCCTGTGTCATTTACCGCCAGAATAATTCTATATCTATTTTCTTTCTTGGATGGCTCTATAATGCTATATATTTATATTCACACACACACACACACACACACACACACACACACACACACACACACATATATATATATATATATATATATATATAGAATACTTAGTCCAGTTAAACCGGAGTTAGGAGTAATTCCATCAGGACAAGAAAATATTCGTGAATATTTAAATCTTCCTGGTAAAGAGCTCAATGTATCAATTATACAGAGCAATAATTTCATTAAGAAAAAAACAACGAAACCAATCACAAAGGATTATAAATTTATTTCAATCCTGTTACGCATTTTTGAAATTTTCAAAAACACGAAAAAAAATTAACAGGACTTCATCAGATCAATTAGATAAAAAAACTAGAGTAGACACATGAGAGTGAGAGGGGATAGAAGAGTGAGAGGGGATAGAAGAGGGGTGAAGAGTTATCTCTTCATTAAGCCCACTTCCGTTTTAAATTTAAATTTACGGTTGGCAATGTAGTACATTTATTTTAAAACAATTTAAAAAAAAAAAATTTTTTTCTATAGACTTAAATTACAGATATTTCTAATTAGATTTAAATTTTAATTAATAATCTCACGTAAAGATGCAGTAATAGATATATTAAAACAAAAACAAATATTTAATTTACTTAAATATTTTAAAATTTCAAAAATTTCAAAATATCAGTTACATTTTTTATGCGTAGTACATATATATTATATGCTTTTTCATAATTTTCTATCTAATAATTTATTATATTTATTCTCAAAATTAACTCTCATTCTCAAATAAATTTATGCTTTATAAAAAATTTTTTTTACTTATTTAATTATTTATAGTTTAAATTTGGCCCTATGTCTACACCTGGCTATTAGTTCATTTCTCTTATTTAGTAAAATTTTTGGCTCAGGAAAAAGCAAAATGTGGATCTTTTCTTCAAGACATAGATTGCACCTACTATCGAAAGATTTTGGGGTACTAGATCTTTTCAATATGGACCATTGAATGTCAGGGGTTAACCCTTTATTTTTTAATCCCCAATAATGTTTTGATAGAGCAGTTTGATTTTTTTGATGCTCATGGGAAAAGGAATATTTATGATTTCCATATCTAATCTTGAAATTAGTAGAAGAAACGCCAATATAATATTTCTTATCACTTATGTCCTCTTTTGGATAAATAATAGCTTGATATACTACATTATCTAAACTACACAAACCATTCATTGGACAATCACTTTGAGATTTACAATTACATTCTATTTTTTTACTATTAATGTTATTATTATTTACTTGGTTATGAAATTTATTAATTAATTTATTATTATGGCTATTTATTATTTGAGAAATATTATTAGTGCAAGAATAACTTATTTTCAAGGTTTTCCTATTAAATATTTTATGCAATATATTATCTTGTTTAAAATGTTTATCTATCAGTCTCAAAAAATATTTACCTACATCTATATTGGTTTAACCCCACTTTTTGTAAACTAGCCAATATAGATGTAGGTAGCACCTTATATGGTCCTATCGACGGGTCAAATAGAACTGTTTTACCATTTAACTGTGTATAAAAAAATGATATGCAAAATCGAATTGTTAGAAATAGGACTATTTTACCATTTAACTGTGTATAAAAAAATGATATGCAAAATCGAATTGTTAGAAATAAGACTATTTTACCATTTAACTGTGTATAAAAAAATGATATGCAAAATCGAATTGTTAGAAATAGGACTATTTTACCATTTAACTGTGTATAAAAAAATGATATGCAAAATCGAATTGTTAGAAATAAGACTATTTTACCATTTAACTGTGTATAAAAAAATGATATGCAAAATCGAATTGTTAGAAATAAGACTATTTTACCATTTGATCGTGAACTAATAAATGACTGATGTTAAATTAAAATTGTTACAAAGCAAAACTTGAAACTATTTAACAGAGTGCAAAAAATGAGCGTAGGATCGATTAAAACTGTGTTTACAAATTATATGTATTTAATACTTTGTGTATCTCAATATACATGGGACGAATGTGACTGCTAATAACTCTATTAATAATAACGTTGTGTCCTTTTTTGTTTCAGATTTGAAAACAGTATACTATAACAACTATTAATCCTCGATAACAATGCCTTCGACGGAAGAGGAAAAAATATTTTGTGTCATTACTTATTTTTAGACAAAATAATTCAAAGCTGTTTCAACATAGCTGTAACCCATTAATATGATAACAATTTATTACTGAGACAAGAAACTAAAAAAAGATTGCATGTCCTGGAAGCTGATATTATAACAATTAAAAGAAAGACATTAATTTTATGTCTCTAGCTCAATAGATGCATTTTTTACTGGACGTGTTCCAAATGACCGCCATGGCTCTTGTCTTAGTAATATATCATTATCATATTGATGGGTAGCATCAATTTTGAGACACTCTGTATATGAATAAACAGGATTTGGCATTAAATAACCCATAATGGTTGATATGACATAAAATACAACCAAATCACCCAAACCCAAAACCAAACCAAATTTTTTTGTCTTTCTTGTAAATTTGTTGATATTTGGTAAGTTTTAATCCGTTTTAGAAACGAAAAACTTTTTTCACGCATGCGCTGAGCCCACTTTAAAGAAATCAGTCCATTTGGTTTAAAACCAGTACTGGTCTCGTGGCAATACTGTACTCAAGAACAACAATACTTAGTAGTCGTACACTCAACTCTGGAAATCAAAGCTGAGATATTATCTGGGCAGGACCCCACAAATCAACCCAAGTTAATCTTAATAAATAGTTATAGCCATCTCGTCAAGGTGCTTGTCAAGCACGCAGTAGTCATTTACTAAAAATACCTTAGTTTGGCACAAGGCCAGATTTAGAGGACTCTTTGTGAGACTCGAACACATAAGCAGTGACCTGCTATTCTAGTTAGCTCTTACACTACGCAGTTAGCGTAACGGTAGTGATCATTGTAGGGAATGGAATCGCCAACTCGAGTTCAAATCCTGGTCGAAACTATTTAAAATCACGCAAATATTCTTGGGAAAGTCATGAATCGATCAATTGTCATTAAGTCATGTGTAAATAGCTGGGCAGACTTGGCTAGTCAAGGAGAAGGAAAACTCTAAATTCAAACCAGCTTTACTGTACATAAAAATTGACCTAGTGTTATATCCTACACGTGGCAGAGCGGTTGGAAAAATGCTCACATAAAACAATACGATTGTTTGCAAAAAAAGAAAAAAAAAAAAAAAAGAACCCCCCCCACTGATTTCGGTATTAAATAACACAGCAAGGATTAACATACCGTAAAACCAATCAACCAACCAATCAACTAACCTTTTATCAATACCTTTAATCTGACGCTTCAGATGAAAATTTATACATGTCTGGCTACGGATATATTAACGAATCTCCGTAAAAATACAACTTACGGGAAGAAGTTGTGAGTTTATACGGGTGTATATATATATATATATATATATATATATATATATATATATATATATATATATATATTTACCAACCCCCCCGCTCGGGCAGGATATGACACAAGGTCAATTTTTAAGCGGAATTTAACAGGTTTGAATTCAGAGTTTTCCTTCTCCTAGACTAGTTGCCTCACCAAGGCTGAAGAATCTACTCTGCCCTACTATTTACCCATAGCTTGCGGGAGAATAATTGGATTCCTTCTTTTCCCAAGGGTATTAGTGCTATGTGAAATGCAATCAGTCTCGTCCATATATATATATATATATTGAGTTAAGTTACCCGACGGTACTCGAGGGCACCCCGAAGGCTCCTTTTTCACTAGCTACTACACCTTCTTTCCCTGGATTGTTTCACTTACCCTTGATATGTACCTTATAATGCTGACTGTTAAGCAAGGAATTATCGAGAACCATTTGTTGAGTCTTTGGTATGACTCGACCTGGCATTGAACCCCGCTCTCTCGGACCATTGCCGAACATTCTAACCATTATGCCAATGTGTGTGTGTGTGTGTGTGTGTGTGTGTGTGTGTGTGTGTGTTTGTGTTGTAGGGCAGCTGGGCTCTTTAGCCTTGGTTCAGTTATTAGTATAAGAGAAGGAAAACTCTGTATTCAAACCAGCTGTACTCCACAAAAGAATAATTCACTAGAGAAGGCACTCTAGTTGAGCAGACGATAGTTATCTAATTTTAAAGAGTTCGATCTTCACAGGGTGCTTCACAGTTATTATCTTCCGAAATACGAAACAAAATTTAGTCGGTAGCTATAAAGCACCTCGCCATAGAGCAAGGTTATGCATAAACATAACAATAGAATTAAATTTTATTCGATCAACGGACAGACCCCCCCTCTCACTTCGACTATTTCCAAACCTTTCACACGTGAATTA
The DNA here is from genome assembly GCA_963585895.1 of Sepioteuthis lessoniana. Taxonomy (NCBI): domain Eukaryota; kingdom Metazoa; phylum Mollusca; class Cephalopoda; order Myopsida; family Loliginidae; genus Sepioteuthis; species Sepioteuthis lessoniana. The sequence goes on from OY757917.1 coordinate 66,673,059, forward strand.
TGTGTCTGTGTGTAGACTGTTTGCTTCGTCATTTACCCTCGCCTTTCTTGACAAAGCACCAAAGACATAACAATGTCGTTGTCATGGTGATGACGCCGAGGCTGCCGACTGCTGACGTCACAGGAGAAACACCTTGTCAGTGACTTGCATATCAAACAAACGTCAAGAGATTTCGTCTCCGGGCAGTACTAACAAATAGACGTTGACCTATCCCTGAGCGGCTTCTATAGTAATATTTGATAACCAGTTCAGTACCTGTCGACGCTAGGTAAGAGGTCATGATTTGGATCGCAGATATTTATAATGATAACAAACTTTGTTAACAATTGAAAATTTATAAGGAATCAGCACAAGCTGTAATTGTTAGAATTTACTAAGGTTGACTTATTTCATTTTATTTTAAGAGCATGCAAACCTGCCTAGGGTTATTTTGTGCCTAGAGGTTACTGTACGTTTATATTTACGTTTTTTTGTGTTGTTATTTCTTACGAGATTTTTTCACAGTTAAATGATATCAAGTATTCCTATCTAATAGAAATAATTTGCACAGTTTTATGGTTTCAAGTATTCCTATCTAATAGAAATAATTTGCACACAGTTTTATGGTTTCAAGTATACCTATCAAATAGAAATAATTTGCACACAGTTGTATGGTTTCAAATATTCCTATCTAATAAAAATACTTTGCACACAGTTGTATGGTTTCAAGTATTCCTATCAAATAGAAATAATTTGCACACAGTTGTATGGTTTCAAGTATTCCTATCTAATATTGATAATTGTATGATTTCAAATAATTATTTCAGTTTAATCATAGTCATTTGTTTTCACACTGTTATATGGCTTCCAGTTACGAATAATAATCCTTAGCAAACAATTAAAGTTTCAAGTAACTATTCTTAATACCAATGATTTGATTATATGGTATTATGGGGTTTAAGAAGTGCTGGTTAGTTATTTATGGTCTTAGTTGCTGGTTGTCAATTGTAATGATTATTCGTATCAGACTCTTTTTTCTACTGAAATTCTGATACCAAAAATTATATGTAGCCGCCTGAAAATATTTATATCCCTCATATATTTATGCAAATCTTTTTTAGTTACGTTGTTGTTGATAATTTGACCAATATATATATATATATATATATATATATAGCAACAACAATAATATTAATTCAATTTGGTATATTTATAAATCAAGAGTGCTCAATATCAGTTATAGAGTTCATGAAGGTCTACGTTAGAACAACGTAGATACAGTCAACACCACTTGGGGACTGTCTCTGTGATTATCAGAACAACAACAGCAATAATAATTTTATTATCCAATAAATATACGCAAACTTGGATACTAGAATGTCAGAAAATGTTCAAAATAACAGAAAAAGTGATAAACTTAATGGCGCACTTGTAACGGTTTCAAAGCCTTTGAAAGAAAACCGGAGGGATAGGAGATCGGAGAATGGAGGCCATTCTTACCACAGCATTAAGGTTGGCCAGAACACTCAAAATAATCCTGGAGATCTGAGAAGAGATCTGAGAAGACTTGCCATCTCAACGACTCCAGTGAAAGACTACAAGCTAACACTGCTGTAAAAAAACTGGTGAATGGAACTGACACTAGAAAAAAAAGCTTAACTGGGGTGAAAATCAAGAGAGGGATCTTCCAGGGAGATGCACTATCATCGTTACTCTCTGTAATAGCAATGATGCCACTCAATCACATACTTAGGAAATGCAAAGGCGGATACAAGCCTCATAATTCTCATGAAAAAGGCAAACACCTAATATACGACATTAGATTGTTTGCCAAAAATGAAAAAGAATTGGAAATCTTTATACAGGTAGTGAGGATATATAGTTAAGATATAGGGATGGAATTTGGCATCGAAAAATGCACCATGTTCATAATGAAAAAGAGAAAACAATATATGATGGAAGGAATAGATCTACCAAATCAAGATAAGATTAGAACTCTTAGAGAAATGGAAACCAACAAATACCTGGAACTATTGGAAGCGGACGCTATCGGTGATGAAAAAAAAATGAAAAAAAGAATACCTCAGGAGAACGAGAAAACTACTCGAAATCAAAATACATGACAGAAATCTCATCAAAGGGATAAATACCTGGGCTGTCCCCTACGTAAGATACTCCGGACTATCCTTAAAGTGGACCAGAGAAGAACTTCAACAAATGGACCAGAGTACAAGAAAACTCATGACGAGGCATAAGGCCTCCTAGATATGACTTAGACTGTATGAATCAAGAAAAGAAGGCGAAAGAGGACTTGCTAGCATTCAATATAACATCGATGCATCGATACAACGACTAGAAGGCAACATAAAAAAGCGCAGAGGAAGACTGATTACATCGACCAGAAACAATACAGACAACACAAGCATCAACAGAACAAAAATAACCAGAAAACAAAAATGGAAGCAAAAACAACTGCATCGACATTTCAAGCGACAATCAAGCGAAATCTCACATGAGAATACCGGAACGTGGCTAAGTAAAGGAAACCTTAATAGAGAAATTGAACCTCTTCTGATAGCCGCATAAAACAACGCCTTCATAACTATGTCAAAGCAAGAAGAGACAAGACGCAACAAAATAGATGCAGATTATGTGCTGAGAGAGACGAAACGATCAATCACATAATAAGAGAATGCAGTAAATTAGCACAAAGAGAGTATTAGAATCGATACAACTGAGTGGGCAAGGTGATCAACTGGGAATTGTGCAAGAAGTTTAAATTTGACCATACGAACAAATGGTATGGGAACAACCCGGAATCCGTCCTGGAGAATGAGACGCAAAACATTTAGTAGGATTTGGAGATACAAACGGATCATCTAAACTCGGCCAGACGACCAGACCTTGTGATAATTAAAAAAAAAGCAAAGAACCTGCCGAATAGTGAACATTGTCATTCTGGCTGACCACAGGAAAAAAACCGAAGGAAAGCGAAAAGAGATAAATATCTAGACCTTGCTAGAATACTGGAAAAACTGAAACATGTGACGGTGATGGCAATTGTAACTGGTGCGCTCGATACAGTCACGACTGGAAGACGGGGAAATTAGAGGACGAGTGGAGACCATCGAAATTACAGCATTGTTGAGATCTCCCAGAATACTAAGGAGAGTCTTGGAGACGTGAGGAGACTTGTTGTCACTCAGATTTAAGTGAAAAACCATCAGCTAATGCTGGTGTGAAGAACTCTCAAATGAACAAAATAATAATAATAATAATAATAATAATGGGAAAAGTAAAGTTGGTGACCATAGACGAAGGTAACCCGAAGGCTTCCTTTTCAATAGCTACTACACCAAGATGTAGGGGAGGGCACTACTCCTTTCCCTGGATTACTACACTTTACCATTGATACGTGTCTTATATTGCTGAGTGTTAAGCCAGGAGGTATTAAGTACAATTTTTAAAGTCTTTGGTATGACGTGACCTGGGATTGAACCCAGGTCTCACGGACCATGGGCGAATACTCTACCCACCAGACCATAATAAAGCTTTTTACTATATTTATAGATAAAGCATATTCAATATATATAGTATTGATACAGCATATGCAGTTCAAAGTTTGATTTATATATATATGTATATATAGTTACTAAATACCGTTGACTCTTTTTCTATGTTATCAAGTACCAAGTATATATATATTGTCATCCACAGACAGACTGTTTTGTATCGAAACTCTTCAGTGTGGCTGGACTCGTAGGACGTTTGAAGCTGGGATGTGTCAATCTATATATCTATACTTGGTATATATATATATATATATATATATATATATAATTTTTAAAATATAAATACTACCAAAGCTAGTTTTTGGAAAGATATAACCATAAAAAAGAAACGAGTTATTTTCTGATGTGAAAGCAATGTTGAAAATTGCTTAAAGGTTGAACAGAGGTCACAGAAAAAAAACATAATACGCCATAAAATCGGACATATAAATCTTAAATTATTTTCTTCCTTTTAGTTTTTGTTGGTATCATAGTTCATCTGACAAAGAGAGAAAAATGATTCTGGCAAAGAATCGTCATTTCAGAGACAGCCTTGAAAAGTTTTGTAACCAAAGTGGTCAGACTTGTTGAGAGATATAATTATCGAAAGATAAGGTCGCTAGGGAAAATGTGTTAAGCATGGTGCAATTTGAAAGAAGATGAGAGCATGTGATTTTTTTTAGATGCAATTATAAATCTGTGACAAGCACAAGCATCGGCATTCATTCGTCGTATGAAGTCAACCCCCATATCCACATAGCCTTCCTCAAAATCTATCTATCTATCTATCTATCTATCTATCTATCTATCTCAGTTTATTCATATCTATCACACTTTGTTTATATCTGTCTCTTTTAGTATCTATCTATCTATCTATCTATCTATCTATCTATCTATCTATCTATCTATCTGTTTATCTATCTATCGATCTATCTACTGTTCACTATATATGTATCGCAGTGTGTTTGTATCGCTCTTTCTCTCTCTATTGATCTCAGATTATTCATATCTATCTCCGTTTGTTGATGTTTATCTATCACTTTCAGTATGTATGTATCAATCTATCTATCGCAATCTGTTCATATCTATCTATCTATCTATCTATCTATCTATCTATCTATCTATCTATCTATCTATCTATCTATCTATCTACATGTCATTCTCAGTATCAATCTGAATGTCTGTTAGTATATATATATCTGACTTTCTATCCATGAAGTGATCATCAAATGCTCTTTAAATTTTAGTTTCTCTAACACTTATTTTTCACTGTCTCCTTCAGATTAGTTTGCTAAGATCTCACAAATGTTATTGTTTGAAGAGGTAAAAGTCTACTTCTCTCAATGTAGAGAATGGCTAAAGTCTTTCTTTCTTTCTTTCTTTCTCTCTCTCTCTCTCTCTCTCTCTATATATATATATATATATATATATGAATTTTAGAACAGAAAGTATAGAGCGACCAATAATAACTTATTTCTTCGCCAGTCTGTATATATGGAGCACACACACACACACACACTCACACACATTCGCAGACAATAAGTGTAATAGTTAATGACGTAGGAAATGGAATTGACGAGCCGATTTCAAATCCTGAATGAAGCTCTGATTATTTCACTTCGCGCTAATTCGCATGGATCCGTCTCTTGTCTTTCCAGCTATAGGCAAACAGCAGAGAAGACTGAGCATTTTCGCTTTGCTATGGTAACCAGTCTAGGAAAAGGAAAACTAACAATTTAAACTCCTCGTACTCCCCTTGAAAATTGATCTTGTGTCACATCCTGTCCGTGTCGAAGGTATTGGGTAAACACACACACACACTCACACAAATCGACCAAGTCTTGATCGTCATTTTGCTTGACTTATTGTTACAACAGTTTCTTAGTATCAATCAACGAGCTTATCTAAATTGTTTTTAGAATTTAGTGTTGTGAATATCCATACTGTCACCTTGTGGCTGTATAGCACTTCGTGAAGATTTCTAGCTGCATCGTGAGAAACGGATATCATTATTCAAGAGAAAAGACAATCTTTTTTAATATGAGAGAAAAAAAAATCTGACACATTGCAACATTTCACAAGTTGATCGCTGAACACTTTGATAAAGAAATTAATCAATTATTTATGGGTATTATTCGATCTGTGCTCCTGTTCAAGTTCACCGGGGAAAAATTTGGTTTGTTGGTTGTATTTTATGCCATATCAACCCTTTTTTACACTTATTAAAAATTTATGAGTTGTAAACAAATAGTTTGTAGGTAACAATTTCTGAACGAGCCTGAACTTATTTATTTGTACACTGTTAACTGGTTTCAAGTGTTGCATTCTAATTCTAATAGTTTTATTTGTACACAGTTAAATTATTATTTGACCCATAGATGGGGCCGTAACAGTTGCTACCACTCCGAGTCAGAGTGGATCTCGAAATAATGTCAATGAAGAGGTACTCTACATTCTCCAAGGCCCCAGGACTCAATTCTTACTATCAGCTGGTTTAGTGTCATACCCAGGACATTGGTGGAGTTGGTGGGAGGGTTGTTATACGCTTCTATAAAGATGCAGTCGGCGTATATTATAGCCCTAGCCAATCAGGCTAAAAAGAAAACCAATCTATTATTTTTTGTGATTTGAACACATTAGACACTCAAGCTCAAGCCATTTCTTTTTATTTTACAAAAAAAAAAAAAAAAGAATGAATAAAAGTATAACATAAAAGTTAAAAAGACAAACAATGATTTTAAATTTCATAAGCGGGTTCACTTTCAAATTTTAATTCAATGTAGAATGAGATAAAAGAGGGTAGGCAAAAAGTTCATAGGCTGAAACGTTCAGATGATGACGTCATATATACTGTTGATAACTTTTAACTAAGGGATCAAAGCACAGAAACACCAATAGAAGAAGGGGGACTTGGTTGAAAAATAAAACTTATTTGGCCATATTCCATGTGAAAATCTTGGTAAGTCTTTAAACCTTCCTACCGATTCTCGTGTATATATATATATATATATATATATATATATGTGTGTGTGTGTGTGTGTGTGTGTGTGTAATTTTAAAATATCAAATGAAAAATAAAACAAGAGTGACATCTGAGACTGTAAAGATAGAGAAATATGCCATTTAAAGGGCAATTGTTTGATTAATAAAGTGATATATAAGGCCACACTGAGGAAGGAAGAATTTACTAATAACAATGAAATGATATACATTGGTGGCACTGAACTGAACTGAACTGGAAAATACGCCAACAGTGCAACGTTATCATAAAATACGAACGTTAGTAGAGCTGATAAAAGAAAATGGTTTCATATAAAAAAGGCAAGAAGCAGACCTATCCCGAAAAACTATGATAGGTGCAGACTATGCAGATGATCAAGTACTTCTCGCAAATACACCTGTCAAAGCCGATACCCAGGAGGCATTATCCTCTACGTAAATGCAAATAAAACTGAGTTCATGTATAGCAAGTCTTTGAAATTAGTAGACCAATTGACATACCTCGGTAGAAATTTCTCCTCTCCTGAAGCCGATGTCAACCTGGGGAAGGCATGAACCTCAATTGACAATCGATCATGTAAAAATCTGATCTCTCTGCTTTGAAGATGATCATATGTAGGCGGAATGTTGAGTGTAAGATGTGATTGGGAAATATTTTTTAAAAGATCCACGCTCAGCTGAGTGTCTGAAGTTGAGAAAAATAGACTCGGTCTTGTCTGTGGTAGTGTAGAGATCGTTTTTTTTTTTCCGGCTTTGAGTTTTTTTTTTATTTTTGGGTGTTATTTACTGAAATGAATGGTCCTAGTTATAATTTTATTCCTTCCACAGTACCTGATCGTGGCACTAACCTTAAACTAAGCCTTGTCACCATGTCTTTGAGCCCTTGACTGATTTATGTAATTATGATTGGATAGGGGTTCAAAATTGTGAAGTTTAACTTGTCCATAACTTTTCCTATTTTCATTTCAGAATGCGGCATATATACTTCTCATATTTGAAACTGTCATTAAACAGTGCACGTAAACTCCGGCAAGTGGAAACGATAGCTCCATTTAACCAATGTTTTACCATTGAAACTGTCATTAAACAGAGCATGTAAACTCTGGCAAGTTGAAACGGTAGCTCCATCTACCCAATGTCTTACCATTGAAACTGTCATTAAACAGTGCACGTAAACTCCGGAAAGTGGAAACGGTAGCTCCATCTACCCAATGTCTTACCATTGAAACTGTCATTAAACAGTGCACGTAAACTCCGGCAAGTGGAAACGGTAGCTCCATCTACCCAATGTTTTACCACTGAAACTGTTATTAAACAGTGCACGTAAACTCCGGAAAGTGGAAACGATAGCTTCATCTAACCAATGTTTTACCACTGAAACTGTCATTAAACAGAGCATGTAAACTCCGGCAAGTGAAAACGGTAGCTCCATCTACCCACAGGGACGAACTCATAAGAGATGTACTCTTATGGACCCCCACACATGGCCGTGCAAAAGCAGGACGACCAGCACGAACATACATTCAGCAGCTATGTGAGGATACGGGATGTTGTCCTGAAGACCTACCTAGGGCGATGAACGGTAGGGAGGAGTGGCGAGAGAGGGTCAGGGATATCTGTGCAACCAGCACGACATGATGATGATGATTAAACAGTGCACGTAAACTCCGGAAAGTGGAAACGATAGCTCCATCTAACCAATGTTTTACCACTGAAACTGTCATTAAACAGTGCACGTAAACTCTGACAAGTGGAAACGGTAGCGCCATCTAACCATTGAAACTGTCATTAAACATAATTATTATATTATCGGAACTGAATTATTCTGACGTAACATAAAATGAGCATAAAAAGCTCTATGAGCTGCAATTATTGATTAAACAGTCTTAAAGAACGTTTCAACAGTACGCACCAGTCCCACTCATAATCGTAACTGATCTAATCTGAAAAATAAGTGGCAAGACATTAGTCGAGTCTCTGCAGGATTCATCGGCTGTTAGAGATTTATGATGTGGTAAGAGTCAAGTCTTGCATTTAAGCTTTAACTGGGGGCTGCCGAACACTGGTCTTCGTCAGGGGTCCTCTGCTTTCCTTCTCACACTTATGCCACAATGATGTTATAGAATCAGACGTCACCCGCACCTGAAATTCTTACAGTAATCCTGAATGAAGTTATTGATATTCTGGGAACAGGGAATCTTCGAAGAGACTCTTCAGTTTGTATGGATCTCTCTGCTTTGAAGATGATCATATGTAGGCGGAATGTTGAGTGTAAGATGTGATTGGGAAATATTTTTTATCCTGAATCCTGAATGAAGTTATTGAATATTCTGGGAACAGGGAATCTTCGAAGAGACTCTTCAGCTTGTATGGACCCATTGGCACTGGTGAGGTCCAACCACTGGACTGTTGCATTAGAGACTGGTGAAATCTTTCATTGTTAAGTAGAGTAGAAATTAAGTTATTCGAATTAACTTATAACTATTAGAACAGCATGAAAAATAATGTTAGTATGTCACTCGGTCTGAGTGATGTACAGTGAACCCAAGGTCAGTTTGAATTCACATCGATCAGACAGCACTGAGAAAATAGACGAACAAGTTAATCAGTCAACCGCGACCAGTCGAAGTGATAAGACAAAATTTTGCATCTGTGGTCCGCTACTCCTTACCAAGTCAGCAATCTAGATCAAGTGAATAAAATAAGTGGACACATAGAAGCAGCTGGTCGTTTATTCTTCCCAACTAGAAACATGTTTTCCTCGCGAAGAAACAACGTGCGGCTAACAGCGAAAGAAAAGATAAGGATCATCATTAATGTAAAACAACGTGGGGATCAGATATGATCCCGGCCATCAGCAGAAGGTCATCTAATAGGACTACCAAGTCAACTTTACACTCCTTTATTTTTCACAGAAGCCATGTGACCACTCCTGTGGGTTCTACTTTTGCGTGCACTTATATGTGCTCATAGAATTAATATATATATATGTATATAAATTCACATACTGATATTTAAATAACCTTTAACCCCCTCTCTCTCTTTCTATCGCTTTCTCTCTTTCTCTCTCTTTATATATATATAGTTAAGTGGTTCATTATATTCATAAAAAAGGGTTTTGCTATATTATGAAAAAGAGGGCTTAAAATTGCTTATAAAGTAGATTCTGTTTTTAGCAAATGAGATCATCAGACGAAGAGGTGAAATTGGCCACAACATAGCGGTGTTGGTTCTGAGTTTACACGAACCTAACTTTATATATATATATATATATATATGCTGTATCATCGATATTGAGGATCTTATTTATAAATTTAGCAAACTATATATATATATATATATATATATATATACATATTATTAATAATATATATATATATATATATATATATATATATATATATACATATTATTAATGTAAATTTTGCATCATGAGAACCAAACATAAGCTAAGTAATTATATATATATATATATATATATGGAATTAAATAATGAATATGAATCCGATAGCATGAAGAAAATAGAAAAACAAAATAATTTAAAAGTGATGAATTTATGATAAAGGAAAATCAACGTTGTTCTAGCAACACTTGTTTCCCCATCTTAAAACCCTGATGAAGGTTTATTAAAACCGGAGGTTTTAACGTTGTCTTTCTTGTATAATAAATTCATCACTTTTGGATTACTTTGTTATTCTCTTTTCTTCATATATATATATATATCAGGGGCGGAGATGGGACTAGTGCTACTCGTGCCCGGCACGACCAATAACTCGGTCAATGTTATTCAAAATGGATTAAAAATCATCCATTAATTTCAAGCAAACATACTTAGTCTGATCTCAATTAAATTACGTATCTATTCAAGTTTCGATAACTAAGTAGCCAAAAGTTCATAGATATATCTGGGAATAATACAACGATGCTGTTTTGAACGGATGGTCTTTGTCCGGTCACCGTCAGATTCATTGAACATCCCATAAAATCGGTTATAATGTTGAACACGCGTAATCCGTGCCAGGCACTAGACCCTTATAATAACAGTAATGTTAGCAAAATCTCGCCTTTGGCTATAGCCAATAGAAAAAGCAAGCCAGAACACCGTGCTCAAAAAAATTAGCACAACATGACTGCTGACAACTGTCTTGGGAAGAGAGAGAGGGACAGAGAGAGAGAGAGAGAGAGAGAGAGAGAGAGAGAGAGAGAGAGAGAGAGAGAGAGAGAGAGAGAGGGGGGTAGCAGACGTCATCATCATCGCTACGGTAAATGTTAGTTAAACGGCGTGTTTTAATTCGTTTTTTCACTAACAGATCTCTATTTCTTTAATGAATGTTGCATATATTACATTCTGTAACTAAAATTTGTTTATTTGATTTCATTTTCAAAAAATAATCTTTATTTTAAGCGAAATTGAAACTACTAGCTGTGTCTGTGTATATTGTCATCAATTTCTTTATTCTAATAAACATATTTTTCTCGTCATAGTAATGAACATCTCTTTTCTTCTATACTTTTGAAAGGAAAAAAATTATCTTATCTACTGTATTAACAAGACTACAAATTATATAGTATCTTGATAGTTTACAAAAAAAAAAAAAACACCATGCAAGGTACGTTTGTCAATCTGTGCTATACAACGGAGAATCACGCAATAGCAACTATGATGACTTTGGGTCCACGGACCACGGGTTGGGAACTGAAGTTGACAGAGGGCGGGGGGGGGGGGCGCACGAGTAGCAAAAATAGGCTAGAGTCGCCACTGATATATATATATATATATATATATATATATTTACAGTGAGGTGAAATAAATATTTATGCATATGAAAATTTTTATTTTTTATCTTTCAAACATAACCTGGACAAAATTATTGTATACATTTATTGTGCAAGGATATATTCTACTAATATGTGTATATAAACTTTGGTTACAATTAATTTTACAGAAATTAATGCCATTTATTGATTTTCATGAGTGAAGAAAGTAATCGTACAATACAAAAATAACGCATGATCTTCATTTAATACTTTGTGTAATACCCTTTATTCACTTCAACAGCCACTAATCTCTTCCAGTAGTTCTCAATTTCTTGCAATAATTAGTAAGTAATTTATACCATTCTTCCTGGAATATTGTCTTCAGATTATTGATGTTTGCTGATGCTCTTTTTCGGATTTGAATTTTCAACAATCGCCACAAATTTCCAATTGGATTCAACTCCGGGGACTGATTTAGCCATTGCAAAACATTAACATTATTTTTAGACAACCACTTCTTCGTATATTACTTGTATGCTTAGGATCATTATCCATCTGGAAAATTTAATTAGAAGGTAGCTCAAAACTCTCAACAGAAGACATCAAATTTTCTTGCAAGATCTGTTTATACTTTTGGCATTCATTTTACCGTCTATTGCTGATATTTTGCCCACACCTTTCGCTGAAAAAGACCCCCAAATCATTATACTGCCACCGCCAAATTCGACAATTGATACCGTGTTCTTTAGTGAGTAGGATTCGCCATCTTTCCTCCACGTAGGATTTCGATAAATATGACCAAACAACTCAATTTTAGTTTTTTCTGTCCATAATACTCTTTCCCAAAACGAAAATTTCCTTTTCTTTATGCTGTTTTACGAATTTCAACCTTGCATCTCCGTGTCGTCTTAATAGGAGAGGAGTTTTCTTTGTCTCCGTGATTTTAGACCATTCCTCGGGATTTCATTACTTATTGTTTTTTTGGTTACAACACACCCAGATGAACACATATCTTCCTGCAGTTCATCACGCGTAACCATTGGATTTTGGTTAATCAGGTGTCCTAATTTTCTTGATAATTTAGTAGAAATCTTCCTTGGAGCTTCTGTTCTTTAATGTTTTCAACTGTGTTACGTCTTTTAAACATTGCAATGAATGAACTTATCGTAGTAAAGGAATATTCAGGTTGCTTGAGATATTTCTGTAACTTTCTCTATCTTTCCAAAGCTTAACCATCTGTGCTTTTTGTGAATTACTCAACTCTTTACTTCTTGCCATGATCAGAAACTTCTCAGGCGACAAGCGATTGCAGAAAGCTTTGGTTAGGATTTTAAGACACACTATAGTTACTCATAACATTATTGGAACATTCTAGAAGGCTAACTATGGGTACTGATAGCATTAATGGAACATTCTAGAAGGCTAACTATGGGTACTGATAGCATTAATGGAACATTCTAGAATGCTAACTATGGGTACTGATAGCATTACTGGAACATTCTAGAAGGCTAACTATGGGTACTAATAGCATTACTGGAACATTCTAAAAGGCTAACTATGGGTACTGATAGCATTACTGGAACGTTCTAGAAGGCTAACTATGGGTACTAATAGCATTACTGGAACATTCTAGAAGGCTAACTATGGGTACTGATAGCATTACTGGAACATTCTAGAAGGCTAACTATGGGTACTAATAGCATTACTGGAACATTCTAGAAGGCTAACTATGGGTACTGATAGCATTACTGGAACATTCTAGAAGGCTAACTATGGGTACTAATAGCATTACTGGAACATTCTAGAAGGCTAACTATGGGTACTGATAGCATTACTGGAACGTTCTAGAAGGCTAACTATGGGTACTAATAGCATTACTGGAACATTCTAGAAGGCTAACTATGGGTACTGATAGCATTACTGGAACGTTCTAGAAGGCTAACTATGGGTACTAATAGCATTACTGGAACATTCTAGAAGGCTAACTATGGGTACTGATAGCATTACTGGAACATTCTAGAAGGCTAACTATGGGTACTAATAGCATTACTGGAACATTCTAGAAGGCTAACTATGGGTACTGATAGCATTACTGGAACGTTCTAGAAGGCTAACTATGGGTACTGATAGCATTACTGGAACATTCTAGAAGGCTAAGTATGGGTACTGATAGCATTAATGGAACATTCTAGAAGGCTAACTATGGGTACTGATAGCATTACTGGAACATTCTAGAAGGCTAAGTATGGGTACTGATAGCATTAATGGAACATTCTAGAAGGCTAACTATGGGTACTGATAGCATTACTGGAACATTCTAGAAGGCTAACTATGGGTACTGATAGCATTAATGGAACATTCTAGAAGGCTAACTATGGGTACTGATAGCATTACTGGAACATTCTAGAAGGCTAACTATGGGTACTAATAGCATTACTGGAACATTCTAGAAGGCTAACTATGGGTACTGATAGCATTACTGGAACATTCTAGAAGGCTAAGTATGGGTACTGATAGCATTACTGGAACATTATAGAAGCCTAACTATGGGTACTGATAGCATTAATGGAACATTCTAGAAGGCTAACTATGGGTACTGATAGCATTACTTGAACATTCTAGAAGCCTAACTATGGGTACTGATAGCATTACTGGAACGTTCTAGAAGGCCAAGTATGGGTACTGATAGCATTAATGGAACATTCTAGAAGTCTAACTATGGGTACTGATAGCATAACTGGAACATTCTAGAAGGCTAACTATGGGTACTAATAGCATTATTGGAACATTCTAGAAGGCTAACTATGGGTACTGATAGCATTACTGGAACATTCTAGAAGGCTAACTATGGGTACTGATAGCATTACTGGAACATTCTAGAAGGCTAAGTATGGGTACTGATAGCATAACTGGAACGTTCTAGAAGGCTAACTATGGGTACTGATAGCATTAATGAAACATTCTAGAAGGCTAACTATGGGTACTGATAGCATTAATGGAACATTCTAGAAGGCTAACTATGGGTACTGATAGCATTACTGGAACGTTCTAGAAGGCTAAGTATGGGTACTGATAGCATTACTGGAATAATCTAGAAAAATATTGCAACAATGTTGTACTGTATGATTCCTTTTTTAATTTATGAAAATGAATAAATCGCATTAATCTTTGTAAAAATAATTGTAACCTAAGTTAATATACACTTATTAGTAGAATATATCCTTGTATATATACATATATATTTGCATCAATAACACTGTTGCATATATATATATATATATATATATATATATATATATATATACCTGTATTAATAATGACGTTTTATATATATATGTATATATATATTTATGCTATAGTATTATATATAACTGAATGGCCGTTATATATATATATATATATATATATATATATATATATATATATATATCATCATCATGTCGTGCCGCCCGCATGGATATCCCTGACCCTCTCTCGCCACTCTTCCCTATCCTTCATCGCCTCCGGCAGGTCTTCTGAACTACATCCTGTATCTTCACATAACTGCTGTATGTATGTTCGAGCTGGTCGTCCTGCTTTTGCTCGGCCATAAGTGGGGGTCCATAGGAGAACATCACTTATTAGCTCGTCTCTGCTCCTCCAGCAGTGTCCATCGTGCCTGGGTCGTCTAACTTGGATAATTTTCGTGATTGGAGGCAGGTGGCCGTATAGTTGGTGCTTTGTGGGGTGTTGTCGCCAGGACCTGTTTAATATTGCTCGCAACATCCTTGTGTAGTTGCTGTGTAGCTTCTTCTCCAGCCGTTTTGTTAGCGTCCAGATGGTGCATCCATACAGCAGTATCGACACGACCGCTGCCTGGGAGAAAGTGCGTTTAATTTTATCAGTCCGGTCTGATTTCCATATGAACGATAGCTTATCGATAGCTGTCCATGCCTCCGTTAGCCGTGTGTCAATGTCTTTTTCAGTTGATGAGACACTGCTTCCTAGGTAGGTGAATTTGTCAACCAGTTTCAGAGAGGTTCCGTCTAATGTGGAAATGTTGCCTGCTTGATTAAAGCACATATATTCAGTTTTGTGTGCATTGACATGGAGGCCAATGCCTGCGGCGGCTCGTTCCAAACTATGCAGTAGTGTTTCAGCTTGTTTGGGTGTATTTGCTAGTAAAGCTATGTCATCGGCATAGTCGGCGTCGGTAATTGTTTTTGTGGGGTATCTTCTGCTTCTTTTCTTTGTCAGCTCGAAGCCGTTCCCTCTGATTTTATCGATCGACGTTCTAAGCACGTAGTCTAGACTTATGATGAAGAGGTATGGGGCTAGTATGTCCCCTTGTAGTACTCCTGCTACAATGTCGAAGTATTCTGCGTCTCCATCTGGTGAACGTACTTTCACTTTGATGTTTCTATAGAGAATCATTATTGCTGCTACGGTTTCTTTTAGCAGGCCGTATGCTAGTAGGATTTGTTCCATCTTTCCCTCTGTGAATGGAATCGAAGGCCTTGGTAAAGTCGACAAAAAGTAATGTCGCCTTCAAGGATTCTACGGATGGTCAATATTTGTGGGGTCGTGGATCTATTTCTTCGGAAGCCATTTTGGTTTTTCTTAAGGATGTTGTCGATTTTGGGTTCTATGCGGTTTCGTAGTAGGGCACTGTAGATTTTGGCTGCTATTGAAGTAAGTGTTATACCTCGGTAGCTCTTGGCTAATCCGAGGTCGCCCTTTTTAGGGAAGGGGAGGATGCATCTCTTCATCCATCTGTCTATCAGATTTTGATTATCGACAGCGTTACAGTGTCGGAGTAGTATGCCGTCAAGTTGTCTGGTCTTCCATACCTCGGGTGGAATCTCGTCATTCAATTAATAAGGGGGGGTTTGAAAAAAGCTAAATGATTAAAAAAAAATGTAAACTTTGCATTGTTTAGAAGTAGTTTATAGCAAAAATTGTTTTATTCTCGCAAAAATTATTTGTTTTAAGACTATTTGATATGGTGGCAAATCAAACAGTGTGTTGCAGGTTTTAACAGATGCCTGTCATCAATTTTTTGTCGGTTGAGAAGTGAAAACCATGTGAAATTTACAGAAGAATGTGTGTTGTGTACAGAGAAACATGTTTTAGTAAAAAATGTTTACAAATGGGCGAAATATGGGTTTTCCACCACGAGCCACAGTGGAAAGGATAATCCATGGAATAGAAACACACTGATTTTCCGATAGAAGAAAATTCCGAACACAGCGGTCAGTAAAGAAGGTCATACTGACTGTCTTCTGGGCCATGAAAGGACCCATCACAATTGATTTCCTTGAAAAACATGCAACAATACTTCGTATTGCCAACACCTGAAGCAAAATTCACCTTATTTATTGCATTCACACGAATAAGATCAATAACAAATAATCTCTGATTTTTTTAACTCCTTTTTTTTCTCCGCAATTTTCTCTGATCGCCCACCGCATCTTCTTTATCTCATAATTGGGATGCAAACATGGAAACAAAAATGCACGTAAACACCTCTTCCTTTTACTTGGTTTATGTTTCGTTCTCAAGATACAAATCCCTGAACACCCACACATACATACTGAAAGAGGGAGAGACATATAGACAGGGACAGAAACAGGAGAAAAAAAAGAAAAGTGGGAGAAGAGTGAGAGAGAGGGAGAGAAGGGAGGGGAGAAAATGAGAGAGAGAGAGAGAGAGAGAGAGAGAGAGAGAGAGAGAGAGAGAGAGATTTCTTCCAGCTCTTTCACACAGCAAAAATGAGTCGGTATTTTATTAGAGAGAGAGAGGGGGGAGAATGAGAGAGAGAGAGAAGGGAGGGGAGAAAATGAGAGGGAGAGAGAGAGAGAGAGAGAGAGAGAGAGAGAGAGAGAGAGAGAGAGAGATTTCTTTTATATTTTTCACGCAGCAAAAATGAGTTGATAGATAGATAGAGAGAGAGAGAGAGAGATTTTTCTTTCATATCTTTCACGCAGCAAAAATGAGTCGATGAGAGAGAGAGAGAGAGAGAGAGAGAGAGAGAGAGAGAGAGATTTCTTCCAGATCTTTCACATAGCAAAAATGAATCGGTATTTTATTAGATAGAGAGAAAGAGAGAAAGAGCGAGAGAGAGAGAGAGAGGGAGGGAAAATGAGACAGAGAGATTTTTCTTTCATATCTTTCACGCAGCAAAATGAGTTGATATTTTATTAAAGAGAGAGAGAGAGAGAGAGAGAGAGTTTTTGTTAGCAATATAAACCTGTATTTGAGTACCGAGATACGACTCTAAATGAAATATACCGTCGAGAAAAATATCTTGAGAAATGACTTAATAGCAAGACCAGGTGGATGGGCAGAAGTAAAAATAGACCCGAACAGACTGAGATTAATCGATATAAAAATGGACACTTCATATGAAAGTTAAATTTTGCAAGAACACCCGTATCGACAGCTGAGTGTATGCGAAGATCGGGAAGGATCATTGTCTTACTGGTTTGAAAAATTTACCTTATAATCCAACTTCAATCTAAAATCGAACATCGACGGCTTGTTCTAGTTATATTACCTTATCGGTAGGTTTTAGAATAAACTGACTGTATCCCCTTTAAAAGGGAAAAATTGCCCCCTACCAACAAAAGGGGATCCTGGATATAACCCTAAACTGCAGCCTGTAGTCAGTAGCCAGTAGACCTGGGGAGTGCAGTACTGCTTCATTGTTATTACTCCCAGCTCCACTCTGACCCAGATTGTAGCACTTCTTAAGGTTCCATTTTGTGGGTCAAATAGATCTGTTTGAAAGTTATTTGTATTTGATAGGAATATTTGATGCCATATAAGTGTAAATCATTTTGGTTTGGTTTAGGTGGGTTTTATGGCATATCAATAATTGTCGGTTATTTAAAGCCAAATTCCATAGATTGCACATTATCAGGTACTACCACTCTGGGTCAGAGTAGACCAGCGAGCAATGACAATGAAGGGGTACTCAGCATTGATGGAGTCTCTCCATCAGATTGTTTAGAGTCATATCCACAAGACTCTTTTGTGGAGTTTTACCCCTCTGCAGAGGTGCAGTCGGTGTATTCTACTGACCCGCCGACTGGGTTTGTAAATTATTCGTATTAAGAATAGTTACTGGAACCTATAATTGTTATTAGGGGCTAAAACCGGTTCATTGGGTACTCTAGTGGGTAGAATGTTCGCCAATGGTCCGGGAACCTGGGTTCAATCCCTGGTCGCGTCATACCAAAGACTTTAAAAATGATACTTGATACCTCCTTGCTTAACAATCAGCAATATAAGGTACGTATCAAGGGTAAAGTGAAGCAATTCAGGGAAAGGAGTAGCGCCCTCCCCTAAACCTTGGTGTAGTAGCTATTGAAAAGGGCGCCTTCTGGTCGCCCTCGATTACGGTCGCCAACTTTACTCACTTATATCATACTTTGTGGGTTATTTAATGCCAAAGCTATATATATGTATATATATATATATGTAACATACTGACCTCTGACCCCGGCCAAGATGTCAAATGAGAAATGCACCTGTGTAAATAACAGGTGCATCCGGTCGAAGATATCAGGGGATAACCTTGACTGTCGACGGGTTGAATTGAGTGCAAATGTGACGTTCACAAGAAGCAGGTGGATGTTGAATAGTTATATAACCCGGCGCGACAGGAAGTTTAGATAAGTTGGAGATCAGAGTTTGAAGTCAGTGTTCCAGTTCGAGGAGTGAGAACCAGACCCAGCAGAGACTGGGTCCCCAGGCCCCCGGTTGAGCAGCCCAGGAGAACGGGAAAGAAATGCTGCTATAGTCAGAAGAGTGGGGGTCAATATGTTGCAGTCTTTGTTCAGTCTCCAACTCACCTCTCACACAACAACCCTTTCGTAACCCTTTCGTAACCCTTTCGAATAAAGTGAGAGGTACTATTTACCAACCCCTCCGCTCGGGCAGGATATGACACAAGGTCAATTTTTAAGCGGAGTTTAACAGGTTTGAATTCAGAGTTTTCCTTCTCCTAGACTAGTTGCCTCAACAAGGCTGAAGAACCTAGTCCGTCCTACTATTTACCCATAGCTGGAGGGAGAATAAGGGGGTTCATACCTTTCCCAAGGGTATTTGCCCGAAAGTGAACATAATAGCGCGACTGGAGTACGAACTCGCGTACTACGATTCCGCAGTTCATCGCTTTAACCATTACACCACGAGGACACCCCCCAAAATAAAGTGAGAGGTATATTTTTCTAAAGAAGTGTATTCGTTCGCTCATTGAAGTCGTCGTTATGTTTCTGCATGTATATGTGTATAGTTGATTGTGACTATGCAACACACACACACACACATATATATATATATATATATGATTTGTAAGAGAATAGTTCGTATTAACTTTATTTTTAAACAATTTGTTACAGTTCATTTGTCAACACATAGTAAAGTGGTTTTAAGTTTTACTATCCAACACAAATAATTATATCTAATATTGGTCAATTGTTTGCACAAATTCAAATTCTTTTAAATATTCTTATCTAACACTAATAATTGTATTCACCATAAACCCTATTTAGTAAAACATTGTTTATTCAAGAATAATTTAACAATGAATTAATTTCAATCGTGTGGTATCTGTACCGTCGACCTCGTTATTATTCTGAATCACCTCTTGCCATTTCTCCGGTCGCTTGTTGATTCCTCTCAAGTAAAATTCAGTTGGTTTCAAGCTCAAGACGTTTTCCACAAACGTTTTCACCCGATCTTCTTGAGAAAATTTTCTGCCATTCAGAGCATTTTGTTGAGAACGAAAAAAAAAAAAAAATTGAAAATCACTAGATGCACGGTCAGGGGAATATGATGGATGGGGTAGAACAGACCTGCTTAAGTCCAACTCCCATCACATGAATTGTGGAATATGCACTTTCAATTCCTCCATTCTTGGGGGGTGAGATCATAGATTACATTATGATACGCACTCTTTCACTATTGAAATAAGAATGACCGATGAAGTCACTCTTTTATTAGGCAATTTCCGGTTGCGTATAAAATATTGGAAGTTTGAAGTGCTTAGTTACACCTTGCTTTTAAAAAATGTAAATTATTCATGGCTCACCCCATATATATATATGTGTGTGTGTGTGTGTGTGTGTGTGTGTGTGCAGAAAGAAAGAAAGGAACTGAAAAAAATGATAGATCGTAAAGGGAACTGTACATATTGATATTCACGCCAATTTATAGAAAGGCATTGATAGAATACAAAGGCATAGGCATGGATACAGATAGATGTTGGGATAAATCAATAGATACACGTGTAGACAGATGTTGGTATTGATTAGTGTTTTAGCTTAGTGCCAGAATAAACTAAACTCAGAAAATATCTACAAACATTATTGTTTGTTTGTTTTCATTAGCTTGAATTCTTTGTTGTCCACTTAGTATTTCTGCAAAGGAATCGTTTCGCGCTTTAAATTGGATCGCAGTACTCATGAAAAAAATTAAGTAAATAGATTGTTTAAGATATTTACCAAGCCTTTTATTTATTTTTTTTTTTGAGGTACAAATCCAAAAACAGGTGTATGGATGTATTATCAAAAATAAGAACTGTTTTGTTGTAAGAGAAATCTTCAGATTTTGAGTGGGCTGACATTTTTACTTATGAGATTATATGGGGAATTCAGAGTGTAAACATTATCTTGTTTGTATAGCAAGGGTTGCAGAGATCATCTCCAGCTGACTAAAAAGCTGTTGGTATGATTTATTATATATTATTTGTGTTTTAAAAATACCAATTGAAATTGGTTTAGTTTCAATAGTTTCTTTGTTTAATGGTATAACAAACTTCGTGAGTTATTTATTGCGAAAGCCATCCTTGAAGGAGAACAGGGGTGATACTATGTAACACATTGCGGCAGTGAAGAGGGTTCATGCCTTTTCCAAGGGTACTTGTCTGAAGCGCTGCACTTTAGCCATTACGTAACGGGAACTCTCCCACAGTTGAAATAGAAAATATTTCAATAGGAAATTTATTGATTAAAATTTAGTAAATAACTTTCTGACTCCGACTAGATACAATAGCGAGTCAAAGCTTTCTGAATCAATGACCTTTGACCCTGACTGTCACGTTGATAAGAGACTGAGACTGAGTTAAAATAGAAATTATTTCAGCTCGAATTTTGTTCATTAAAACTAAGATATGGCTTTTTTTTTATATCCCGGCTGGAGGCAGTAGTAAGTGTGTGATAACTTAGTTTTATGTCAAATGGCGAAGGGGGAAATCTTTTCATAAAGACCCAACTGATTTGAAACTAAAGACATTTCAAGAGAGGTTTGCAAGAGAGACGGAAGCTGAAACTTCCCGGATTTAGAATAATCAGTCGCGTTTGTCGACGACATTGTTTGATAATAATTCCCAACCTCTCCATCATTCCAAATGATAATGTGCAACCATCTTTTAATTTTGTGTGCATATTTTTTTATACTAATAATAGTAAGTAAAGTCTGCGACCGTAGTTGAGGGCGACCAGAAGGCTCCCTTTCCAATAGCTACTACACCAAGGTGTAGTGGAGGGCGCTATTCCTTTCCTTGGATTGCTCCACTTTACCCTTGATACGTACCTTATATTGCTGAGTGTTAAGCAAAGAGGTATCAAGTATCATTTTTAAAGTCTTTGGTATGACGCGACCTGGGATTGAACCCAGGTCTCCCGGACCATTGGCGAACATTCTACCCACCAGGGCAATGAGAAGCACTGTTAAACACGGGTATCTTCGTTTTTCTGGCAAGTTCTTCGTCAGCTTCGATTACAGATTTCAAAATAATATGGCTCAATAAAAGGTTCACTTCTCTTCTTCAGCGCGTATACAACGAATACCAAACTCTATTAGACAGGAGAAATGGACTGAGTGTTAGTTTCGTTAGTCTAGTTTATCCCTGTAACCAATACGGATGGAGATAAGACTCCAATCTAAGAAATGAGGGGCACATTGGAGCTGCCCGTTCGAGAGAAGGAAAAAATAGAAAGTGGTCCATACAAGGGGGATTGGATATACCAAGTTCTTTATCCTTGGTTTGACAACTAATCTGGGAAAAAGCAAAACAGAGAATTCAAACCAGCTTTACTCCACTTAAAAATTGACCTTATGTCGCATCCTATCTTAGTCGGAGGAGATGGGTAAATGCATACATCCGGACTTGTGCCATAAGTTAGTAAAACTTAGTTGATAACTGCTCATTGAGTCAGCAATTGGTTATTCCTATAAGAGTCTGAACATTTTTTTCAGGATGGTGCTAAAATTTCATGATGTTCAGATTCCTGCCGAACAGAACGGACAGTTTTCTTCGACGTTCGTCGGCATTCCTCTTGGCAAGCCAATCGTACAGAACTCATTATTATCAATAACCAGATAAATGAAATAAACAGTCCTGCGGCAAGCTAAGACTGACATTGGATTTGGCCACATTTGTTTATCAGACAAAACTAATCGAGTATTATTATATTGAATCAGGGTCGGGTTTTGATGTTCTATTTTACTGTTAACGTTTGAGTAAACAAATATCGAAATGCAAGAAAATAGTCAGCGCATCGAGGATTTTAGAATTAAAAATACACATCAAATTAATTCGTGTAAAAATTAGTATTAAGATTATGATATTAATTTAGTTTCTTTTTTTAATGACATATCAAACTTCCTGGGTTATTTTATGCCAAAACCATCCTTGTAGAGAAACAGTAGGGGTATGTAGTTGGTTTCAGAAGTCTCGTTGAAGAAGAATCAACCTATTGGACGCTTGTCAACTCGCTTAACTTGCAAAAATGAACTGATGGATGTGCACCAATCAGACATCAGCAAAATGCTGCTGTTTTCCACTTCAGACTTAGTTTCTTTTATCTTCATCAAATCTCGCCACTTCACGTAGGCTTATCTCGTTCTCCTCCATAAAACAAGTCAGACCTCTTGCTTCCTTTTCTTCTTCTGATTCCCACGTGCCGGCAGCAGAGAGAACACACCTTCTGTTTCTTTGAGGTAAGATTGTTCGTGGCATTACTACTACAAGGTACTATGTAACACATAGCTGAGTAGATATGTGGATTCGTACCTTTACCTTCATTGGAGATCAGAGGAAGACTTGAAACCATCCAGACAACGGCATTTGTTAAGATCAGCTAGAATACTTAGAAAAGTCCGGGAGATCTGAAGGGACTTGCTGTCACTCATATTTCAGGGTAAAACCATCTGTTACGACTGATGTGAAAAATTCGTATGGAGTAGAAGTAATAATGTTTGACTATTCTCTCTTTGATATGATCAAAATTCTCAGAACAATCGACATTCTACGATTGTTAATCGTTATGAACTAGACATTTGTAGAATTTGATTTCATGTATTCATATCACCTTTTTCTTAGAGAGGGTTTTTCATATTTTCTGTGTCATTTACCTTTGTAATACATAAAAAAAAAGAAAAAGAAAAAGAAGATATACATTTAGGTTATAAAAATGCATTTAATAGCAATTAAATGAGAAAAAAGAGCTCACGGAAAAAGAAATCATGTAGAAATTGACAATACAAACAAAATATGGAAGATATAAATAACGTGCTCGACTGCAACATCGTAGTAAGCGAGTTGGTTTTATGTATTCATACGCTTGTGCCACCTTTTTGTTTGAGAGGGTTTTTCATATTTTCTGTGCCATTTACCTTTGTAATACATAAAAAAAAGAAAAGGAAAAGGTAGATATACATACTCATACTCTCGGGAAAGGTAATGAACCTCTTATCCACCCGAGTAAACGGTTGAATAGTATTTCAACTGTTCTTCTACAAGGATGGATTTGACACAAACAAATACTTGCAGGCTGATATGTTATTAAACAAATAATCCAATAAAAACCAAACTAAACAATCTGAGAAATATCGGAAATAAAGACTTATATAGTATGACTGGTTTGACTACAATGCATTTAAATACGTATGTATCTGGACGAGTTAACAATATTTTCTTTTTGTTAATAAGGTTAAGTATTTAGAAATTAAATCATTCGTAATGGCTTCTATTGTTTTATTTAAAAACGACTCAAGATGAATTGAATGTTGTACTACAGAAAACATGTGACCAAGAAACAAATAAACAGCAGATATACAGTTAGGTAACAAAAATATATTTAGCCATAATTAAAAAAAGAAAGAGCAAATTCTGAAAAAGAATAGACATGAAAATTTACAATATGCGCAACAAGTTGTGACTCAATTATTTATTGTGACTCAGTTGTACCAATTGCTCAATATGTAATTTAGAAATGATAATTGATTGAGAAGATGTTATTCATGTAGGAGAAATTGAAGTACGAAAATAAACTATACAAATAGCAAAGTTTATGACAAATTTACTAGCAATGCCAAAGAGGAAGGATACAAAGCACAATAAAGGAAGTTTAACTTCTGGATACACAAGAGACTACATTATATAATGACTACTTTAAATAGGAAGTAAAACTGTTATTCTTGTATCTTTATAATCCTCTTACAGGTTTAGGTACCGTAACGGTTATTGTCGAAGAAAATAAACTTAGTGAGTCTAGTTCAAATTCTGGGCAAGGCTGTTGGTGCTTCATTTCATGCTAATACCCTTGAGAAAGGTACGTATCTATCTATTCTTTTCTCGGCTATGGATGAAATAGTAGAGAAGATTAGGTTATCTAGCATTGGTAGAGCAACCAATGTTGGAGAAGGACAAATTAATATGCAAGTAACTGTTCAGAGAATCGTCGCTAACTTCTTAAGATTTTATTTCCTTTTAATACAGAGTAGGCTATTAAAAATGATAACGTGATGTTTCATACTGAACTCTTAACAAGTTGATACAAAAAGCAAGTGAAATTAAAATGATAGAAATATTAGCCAAAAATTAATTGTATATCTCACTAACTTGTTGCTCCTCAGTAGTTCAACCAAGTGAAAAACGACAAGTGTATCTTATAAATATTACCCTGCTTTGCATGAGTTAGTTTTTAATACAAAATGTCCAAGCAAGACCTAATTTTAATTTGTAAGAAGAAAAGAACTTATCAACGATAAGATTTTACTATTTTAGTGGAGCATAGAAGAAAAATGAAAGAAAGCAAAAAGATAGATAAATACTAAGATCTTACCGGAGAACTGAAAAGGTTGAAGAACATGAAATTAACGGGATTAACGATTGTAGTGGGTGTGGTTGAAACGGCCCCCAAGGAAAGGAGACATGAGGGATTGGAGATCAGAGGAATAATCGAAACCATCCAGACCACAGTATTGTTAAGATCAGCTAAAATACTTATAAAAGTCGAGGAGATCTGAAGGGACTTGTAGTCACTCAGATTTTAGTGAAGAACCACCAGTTACAACTGGTGTGAAAAATCCGTATGGAGCGATAATGAACAGAATATTAGCCAATGGTCCGGGAGATTGGGGTTCAATCCCTGGTCGAGTAATACCGAAAGACTGAAAAAATGGTACTTGATGCCACCTTGCTTAACACAGTACTCTAAGGTAAGGATCAAGAGTAAAGTAGAGCAATCCAGGGAATGGAGTAACGCCCTCCCTTACACCGCGGTGAAGTAGCTATTTAAAAGGGAGCATTCAGGTCACCCTCAGCTAAGGTCGCCAACTTCACTTTACTTTATTCTCTCTTTGATATGATTACAATTCCTCGAAGGATAGATATTCTACGATCGTTAATCGTTATGGACTAGAAATTTGTAGAATTTTGTTCCATGTATTCATATGTTTGTATCACCTTATTTATTGAAAGGATATTTAATATTTTCGGTGACATTTACCTTGGTAATACATAGAAAAACAACAAAAAAAAAAGTTACAGCTGCTCAAAATTCTAATCCCGATTACGTTAAAATATTTTTCTTTTTAAAAATGTACCGCGTATATTACAAAAATACAAAGTCTATAGACAAATGTAGGCATTAAAATTCATGCTCATTGGCTATGCTGTTTTTTTAAAGAAATGAATCACTGTCAGAGAGGTCACAGAGTTCACTTCAGGAAAGACGACATTTTGAGCAGGATTAGAATTTAAATAATTGATTTGTGGGTGGAAATTTTATTAATGGCAAATAAGAGTAGATGATATCTGCACTCAAATTTCTTTTAAAGGAAATTGTTATTCTATAATCATTTGCTTTCTTTCTTTAATGGCATATCAGCCTTTTGGGTTATGTAATGCAAATACCACCCTTGTAAAAGAACATTAGTGTTACTATTTAACCCATTGCTAGGGAAATAAGGGGGTCCATGCCTTTTCCATGGGTAATAGTCCAAAAGTGAACGTAATAGTGTTACTGGAATTTGAACTCACTACGTTGTCTCAGTACAGAATATTTGCCATTATGCAACGGGTACCTCCCTTATTTTAGAGGCACTTTTTCCCCTGAACATAAATAGTTGCACTTATAACTCATTGATATTATTTATCATTTTTTTTACTCGTATTATCTTCCATCTTCTTAATTCTAAAATCAATATAGCCTCGTCAGCTGGGGCTGTAGAATACACCGACTGCATCTTTGCAGAGGGATAGGACTCTCTCAGTGAGTGTCCTAGATATTACATTAAACAATCTGATCGCAAGGCTCCAACCTGGGAGATTTGGGAAATGTGGAGTGCCTCTGCATTGCCATTACTCTTAGGTCCACTCTGACCCGGAGTGGTAGCACCAGTTAGGGTCGTATCTATTAGTCAAATAGAGCTGTTTGACATTCAAACAGTGTGCAAACAAATGACTTCTGCTAAACTGAAT
Source organism: Sepioteuthis lessoniana (assembly GCA_963585895.1). Classification (NCBI taxonomy): domain Eukaryota; kingdom Metazoa; phylum Mollusca; class Cephalopoda; order Myopsida; family Loliginidae; genus Sepioteuthis; species Sepioteuthis lessoniana. The sequence continues at coordinate 66,700,101 of OY757917.1, forward strand.
TGTTAGAAATCGAACTGTTTAATCATTTAACGGTGTGTAAGCAAATGACTGATGTTTGATTGTTACTGTTACATAGCATTACTTGAAATCATTTCCCTGTGCGCATGTAATATAATAGCCGAGGGATTTCGTTTTATATATCTTGCCTTTGGGTTTAGTTAGGTTGAGAACCTTTCGGCTCAGCACATGGGTTAGTTAGGTGCAAACTTGAGCGCAGGTGTTAACGCGCGTGCGGGGAGGATGTGTCGTTCACAGATGTCAAAATAAAAATCCCAGGACCTGGGGATGTGAATGACGTCATGCACCGGAAGCGTGCGCGGAGGACTTTGGGGGATTTGAAAAAAGTCAGTGAGTTGAGAACTAGACACCGAACGAGAAGGGTCGACTTTCGGGGTTCGCAGAGGCCAGACGAATTTGCGCGCTACGGGCGCTGCACGACATGGGGGGCAGATGGAAAAGCCAGAATAGAAAGAATATGTATCTCACTCCTTATGTCGAAGAGCCTTTAAACTCAAAGGTAATAAAAAGTTTCGTATCTGAACTAAGAAGTCGTAAGTGTTTTTCGTGTTTCGGGATTCCTATGTTCTATGTATATATGTTATGAATGTTCTATGTACGTTTCACATATTCATGTATGGCTATGTTACACGCAAACAAATGATTATTTGTCAATAGAATTAATCGAATTAAATAGAAATATTTTAAGCCATTTAACTGTGTGCAAAAAATGAGCTCAGACTTTAAAAAAATGTTATTAACAAAATGTATCTATAAATCATATATCTAATTTATATTTATAAAAAGATTTGGCATTAAATTACCAATCATGTTTGATATGCCACAAAACCAAACCAAAACCAGCAAAAATTAAGAAGGCGCAGAATTACATCAATCAAGATTAATAATAATAATAATAATAATAACAATAACAGCAGCAACAACAACAACAACTGACAAAGATGCATCCAAAAATAAATAAAAAGTTTTGCCATTAACAATCATCATCATCATCATCATCATCAAGGCATGTTGATAACACGGATTCCTTTGACTCTCTCTCTTTCTCTCTCTCTCTATCTATCTCTCTTTTCCTTTCATACTCTTTTCTCTAACCTTTTCCCGAACGCAGACATTGACAGAAAGGTATCTTTCCGCACGTACCAGTGAATTGACAAGCACTTATCTAAAAGTCACATTTGAATCGAAGCCGAGCGTTTGGAACAAGGGCACGTTTTCTGTTTCTATTTCGAATCATTTCACGTTGACTAAGTCTTGTTGTCCTTTGTTTCAAAACCTTTCGGCAACGTTCACACCGGTTAGCCTCTGAAGAACACTACATCGAATTATTGCGATACCGCGATGATGATATGGCATTTGAGAACGTAAGCCACTTTGGTACCGAATTTTGATTTCTTTACTATTCTTATTCCACAACAGCCAACCTTTCTTATTGCGTCAAAATAATGTTGTTTCTGGAATCGGTTAGGGCAAGATCTTGAAGAGAGGTCACGCAGAAAAAATATTATTGAATATAATACAATGAGGCACATATAAAATAATTTCAGAGAGAAAAGAATTCTCTGGTTCTCACAGTATAAAAAATCAATCGAGAAAGTAGTGAGAGTTTTTTTTTTTGGTTGGCTATCCTGGTATAAAACAGCTGATCAATGTTATATATATTGCAAGATTATTAATTTCATCAAAATTAATTATGGCCTTCAAAGATAGCCGTTAACGTGACTGTTTACATTGATTATCCGAAAATTTGATGACTGTTTAGGGTTTTAAATAAAGGTTTTTGACAAATGCAGCAGAAAAAAAAAGATAAAAACATAGCAAATATGAATAACAATAAAAAAAAGTCTAAATAAATTCGTGTTGTATAATAATCGGCATTTTACTCGCAACATCACATCTTAGAGTTATCTCCCTTAATCATTTTAAAAATTTCAGCACCCCAACAAAATACAAAAAAAAAAAGAAAAAAAAAAAAAAAGGAAAAATTCCAGCAAAAAAAGAAGGAAAAAGAAAAAGGAAAGAGAATGATTGACTGATTTATTTTAACCGCATGTCAACTCATTTTTGCCTTCAGGTTAGCGAATCGCGTACATCGTGTGCTGATATTTACATTTTTTCATGCAGTTGTTTTTTAAATAGTTATAAATCAAATATTCCTTTCTTATACGAATAATTTTCCCACGGTTGTATGGTTTCAAGTATTCATATCTAATACCAATAATTATATTGTTTCAAGAAATTATTTCCATTAAAAATAGTCATTTGTTTGCACACAGTTAACTCATTATAATCCTAAATAAACAGTTTTATTAAGAAGTAACTATTCTTAATACTGACAATTGACAGTTATATATAAAGAATCCTATCTTATACAACTAATTTGCCGACAGTTGTAGGATTTCAAATATTCCAATATAATACTTAAAATTATATAGTTTCAAAAATTAATTTCTAGTTAGTCATAATAATTTGTTTGCACAGTTACATGGCTTCAGGTTACGACTCATAAAATAATGCTTAGTAAAATTTATACAAATAATTCAGTTATATGGTATATTTGTCTCTGCCTCCCACCTGACAGGACTTGACACAAGGTCAATGAGCCGAAGGTCGATTATAGTGGGGATTTAGAGGAGAGGAAGGTCGGGCATGAGCCGAGGCTCGAGCCCTGCTGGACTAAGCTGGTCATCGACCCACAGTGCAATGTGGGCTTGATGATCCTAGCTGGACTTGGACCTAAATCTGGGTTCAGGCACGTATGCCTGATTATAGGTTGAACTGGACAGCAAAGTCCAGTGCAATACAAGAGTGACAAAGGTGTCAATGATGCAGCTCGCCCACCTGGTAGCCTAGCTGAAGCCAGGGGGCTTTTGGCCTCAAGTCTGCCATGGAGCATTGACCGTCCGGCTCGAATGCCAGACAGTCCGCTGAAAAGACTCTGGTTATATGGTATCATGTATTCCAGTTAACAACCAATCATTTTCAAACAGAACCATTTGAGCCATTAAAAGGACCCCAACAGCGACTTTAACTCCGAGTAAGAGTGGACCTAGGAGTCATTACAATGACGGGATACTCCACTCTCTTCAGATCTCCAAAACTCGATCTTCACCATCCGATGCAGTTTAGTTTCATACTCAGGACACACCTTTCTTTTGGGAGGGGGGGGGGTCTTACCCGTTTGCTGGGGATACAGTCAGCGTATTTTAATTCCCACTAACAGGGTGGACAAATAAGAAAGAAGGGTGCAAAAATTGTCCTGGTTTGGCTGATCGCGTCTTATTGTAGTGCTCTGAATACTAAACAAGTTGTGAAAGAACAAATTCTTCTGGTTTGTTTTTATATATAAATTGTCTCTTCTTTTGGTGGATGTGATTAACGAGACGAAGAAAAAGACAAATGTCTTTGTCACGAAGTTTATTTGATATTCCCAATATTCTAAATTCGATCAAAACCTAAATTCGATGGAATTCGAACCTATAATTCTTTCTGACAAGGTGGCTCTAACACAACACTTATCTTGATTCAAATGCAGAAAAAATTCTCTTCTTTTTATCTTCTTCTACTTCGAGAGTTTTTCACGCCAGCGTTAGCTGTTTTCACTGGAGTATGAATAACAGCAAGTCTCCTCAAGTCTCCTGGACTCTTCTCAGTATTCTGGTCGATCTTAATAATGCTGTAGTCTGGATGGTCTCTACTTATCCTCTTATTTCCCAGTCTTCCAGACCCTCTAGGGATTGTTCCAAATGCACCAACCACAACTTTTACCTTCCTGTTCCATAGTTTTTAGTTCTCTAGCAAAGTCTGGGTTCTTATTTCTCTTTTCGCTTTCATTTATTTTCACTCTGTGGTCTGCCAGGACGGTAAAGTCCACTATTCAGCTGGTTCTCTTTTTTGTGGACTATCACTAGGTCAAGTCATCTGGTTGAGATTAATTGATCCCTTTGTATCTTCTCCCCGGAAGATTCAACTCTGGATTTTCACCTCAGTAAAGCTTTTCCTTCCTGCTGTCAGTTCCACTCTCCAGTTTTTTTTAAAATGGTTTTCTCGATAAACGTTATGACTTTATAGGATGTCTTGTACATTTTGAGCTTTGTGGGACCATATGGTTTTTTTAGTCATTTCACGCTATAGTTACATTTTTTCTCGTTTTGAATTCGATCAAAACCTAAATTCGATGGAATTCGAACCTATAATTCTTTCTGACAAGGTGGCTTATCTTGATTCAAATGCAGAAAAAATCTTGATTCAAATGCAGAAAAAATTGATTACTGTATAGTAGATCACCTGATCCTCTTGTTCCCTTGTGGCTTCTTTTCTGTTCTTCGGGAACAGTCCACAACTTAACGAATAGTAAATCTCCTCCCTGAGTTATGTTGTTAATATTTTCTACATCATCTGTAGGCACGTTATGGGTCTGTAGTTGTTGAAGTCCTTTCTAGTTTTTCACACCAGTGTTAGCTGATGGTCTTTTACTGGAGTCAAGTGAAAGCAAGTGTCCTCAGGTTTCCAGTACCCTTCTCAATACATTTTTAGCCTTATGGGATCATATAGTATTTCTTAGTCAATTCACGCTATAGTTACATTTTTTCTCGTTTTTTCTACTACATATTCACTCCTTGCGAGTTTTTTCACCAGCATTAGTTGGTGGTCTTTCACTAATCTCTGAGTGAAACCAAGTCTTCTTAGGTCAACCGAACTATTCTCAGTATCTTAGCCGATTACAGTAATGCTGTAATCTGGATGGTTTTGATTCTCTTACTGATATCCAGTTCCTCACGCCTGGTCGATCGGAACGGAAAAATCCACAAGACGGCAATTTGTCTTTTTTTCGTTAATTAACGCTAAGTGCGGTCTTCTGACCGAGATTAGATGTCCAGTTGTATTTCAAAATCCCTGAGGATTTTATACATCCCATTCTCTAGGGGTGATTCTAGTTCCTGTATCTATGTATATGGCAGTATGGTCAAATTCCATTCTCTTGCACAATTCCCTGTGGATCACCTTTCCCTCCCAGTCGTTCCTGATCATTTATTTATTTTGTGCTAGTTTACTGTTATCGAATATAATGTGATGAACAGTTTAATCTTTTTCTCTACGTAACCTACACTTGCTATTCTGTTGCATATCATTGATTTTCGCTTTAATAAAATTGGTGCTTATGACGTTGTTTTTGCTGCTGTTAAAAGAGATTCAGTTTCTCTCTTGAGGTTCCCCTTTCGTAACCATGGACAGAATTTTAGCGTGTGCAATCTCATCAGTTTGTCGTATGAAACCTCCATTTGTTATTACTATTTTTTTCTCATTTGAGAGTTTTTCACACCAGCATTAGCTGATGGTTTTCCATTGGAGTCTGAGTGATTGCAAATCTCCTCAAGTCTTCAAGAATCTTCTTAGTATTCTGACCGATTTCAATAATGCGGTAGTTTGAATGGTCTCCACTCGTCCTCTTATTTCAAAGTCCTCTAGTTTCTTTACTAATCCTTTGATGACTGTACCGATTCCACCAATTACTATTGGTATCACCGTCACTTTCATGTTCCATAGTTTTTTCAGTTGTTGTTGTTGTTGTTGTTTTCTTCTTCTTCTTTAGAGTTTTTCACATCAGTGTTAGCTGATGGTTTTTCACTGGAGTTTGAGTGACAGCAAGTCTCCTCAAGTCTCCAGGACTCATCTCAGGATTCTGGCCGTTCTCAGCAATGCTGTCATTTGGATAGTCTCTACCCATTATTATTATTTCAACTAGAAATTAAAAAATATAATGGAAGCGTAACGTACATTGGAAAGATCGAAGGTGCACAATTTATCTAAAAGTCAACTGAAAGTTCATGGGAAATGTCTCTAGATTACTTGTATGGTTATTTTCAGATTTTGTAAGATAATATATTTCGATGATTCTATCTATCTATCTATCTATCTATCTCAATCTGATTATATCTACTCTTCTCCATCTACTTAATTCGATTTATCTCAGTATGTCCAAATCTATCTATCAATCAAGTTAAATTTATCCATCTACATTTATTAAAGTCTATTTAGCTCAGTTTTTACTAATCTATCTATCTATCTATCTATCTATCTATCTATCTCAGTCTGTTCGAATCAATTTTTATGTATGTATGTATGTATGTAACTTTCTTTCTTTATTTCTTTCTTTCATTTTAAATTTTACATTACTTACATCTCACCCCCCCATCCTAGCTCTTCTAGTTCAATAATAAGCCAATCAAATTAGATTAAGTAATATCAACACTGATATATCACTAAGCAAATGGGTGTGGCCTGTAAAGTCGATCTAATTCCATGTCACCAAGGCAACTTGCTGACATCATTGTTGCTATTGATATTTTTGTCTTTAGTTCATCGCTCCGAGCAGAAGGGAGGAATTGTCTTGATACCGTCCTGAAATTTTCAATAAAAAGCAATTTCATCTTGTGAACACGGCAACCACTCAATCATTTTCTCTGTGGTCACACATCAGCTACAGAGGTCACTCATTTTGAAGACACTGGTGACACTAGAGCTTTTCTTTGCAATGCTGAAGTTCTTTGAAAGGAATTCAAGGTACATCATTATATATAAGTGGCCAGCAAGCTTATGGTGACTAATAGACCATTCAGGGATGAAATGATAAGGTAAAAAATGACGACAAAAAGAAAACAAACAAACAAATAAACAAAAAGTGCTTCACCGAGGGTTCTTTTATCAGGATAAATACGCTCAAGGTTCAATCACCGAACTTTTAACATCAAAGATTAATATAAAGAATTCCTTTGGTGTATAGAAATATGATAAGAGTTCAAGCACCGTAGAATATTTAAGCTGAAATTAAGACAGTCTAAGTTAGAACAGGCTTTTTACACTTGGCCCTTTTTTCGTGATGAACTTAACGTGGTAATTTACGATTTAGGTATAGACTTCAAGGTTGAGCAGATAGCAGACATCAAAATCGGAATACCGGGATTTGAAATGGTAAAGCAAGCCTACTACAATGAAGCAATGAGCCAAGTGGGTTTCTTTGAGTGGAACTTGTGTTAAATCTTTTTCTAGGCAGCTATGGTAGATAATCTAAACGGTTGTCAGTAGGTTTATCTGTTGGAGCCAAATAGGTTTTATTGGCAATTTAAGGTCAGTAGAAAACTTGTCTTTCTTTTGACGAATTATACTCGGGTGATTAAACTCCTTGAAGTTTAGAAATTAGAATGTAACTTTAATTTAGTCATCGGAGAAACCCCTGAGAGCACGGATCTAGTTTCTTATGGTCCTCCAAAGACTGGCTTCCAAAATTCACGAACCGAGTAATGTTCAATGAAGAAAAGTCAGTGAAGTTATAAAGTTATTTAGAGAGAAAGATGTCGTTATCATTCATCCCTCCAGTAAGAACTTGAAACGGCGCGGCGGTGGGGGGGGGGAGTCTCGACTAAAAATGACATGAGAAGACTACGAACTGCTGAGAAGACGAAATTTCGAAAAAGAGAACATAGAGGAAAGATATAAGTCTACGTTCGAAGATGACGTTATAATTCACGTGCTTTGAGAGGATGACAAGTAGTCAGGGTGACCATCGAGGAGCTATAACCCTTAAAAATCTGTCCTTCATAAGTAAATTGGCGACTATAGTCGAGGGTGACCTGAAGGCTCCCTTTTCAATAGCTATTCCGCAGAGGTGTAGGGAAGAGCGCTACTCCTGATCACACAGAAAATATTGAGTTATACTTAGCTCTTTTAAGAAGTCTGAAAGGGGACCTTCATTACAAAAACCCTTAACTGTGGTGTAATGAGGATTGTGTAGCTCAACATGGCAACGCTCTCGGTCAACGTAGAAAACGCAGAAATTTTTTGGTGCTGCACCAGTACTATCGTTGCATTACACATACCATAGTCACCAGATTTCGCTACTTGCCATTTCTCCTTTTTTTCAAGATAAAGGGTAAGCTAAATAGTCGCCATTTTGACTCCATAGAGGAGGTCCAGCGTGTTTCCCGTGTGATGCTTGACACGCTTTATGAGCGAGATTTTCAGGAAGCCTTTCAAGCAGTTGTAGCAGTTGCTTGATGACTGAGATACAGCTCCGTCCACTTCTTCGAGACTGGGAGGACAGACCGGAGAGACCAGTGTGTCGCGCGCAGTGTTTGCTGGATTTTCTGGTCATGGCAGTTATCTCATTATATCACCTCATAAAAATCCGGATCTATTCTGAAGAACACGTGGAAAAGATTGGTGCAACACAACATTCCTATCCTCACGTTTTATCTCATTTGGCTTTATCCATTAATAAGATAAGTTTAGATATTAGTACAGTTCTTAAAATGTTTTTGGTTCTATGACCTGTTATCCAAACTTTTGCGCTATTCAAACAGATCGCTGAAAATCTACATTTTAGATTTTAGACAAGAGTTCGACTTCAACACACTATATCTCCCATAGAGGCACGTAGCATAACGGTTATCGCAGTCTATGCTTTACCTATACCCATGTTTATATTGCTTTCAGTTGATGAGATATTGCTACCGAGGTATATTAACTGGTTTTCTCATTTCAGAATCTTGCCATTTGATGAGGAGATGTCATCATCTTGACTGACCCATTATCACTCAAATGATAAATTCATTAACAATCAGAATCTTGCTTAGCTAGAACAAAGACTGTGTAATGCTGCATTGACAACCATGTACAGTACTATTCATGTAATGTAGTCAAAGATGTGCGGTAGAGTGATCGTCTGATTTTCGAGAGAAGCAGATCAGCAGCAACCGCTTCTAAAACAGGACCCTTGATGTCTACTTTCTTAATTTTAGATGTCGTAAGAGAGGAGGTATCTGAGTTTTAATACGATGTCAACGTACGCTTAGGAGAGCTATGGACAGATTAACGACCACAGAAAACCCAATCTCCCTGATGAAATAAAAAGGCTGTTCTTTCAAGCTGTTGGTGTGTCATTACTACTGTATGGTTGCACCACTTAGAATTTAGCGAAAAGCTTTGAGAAAAAGCGAGTTGGGAACTACGCATATATTCTGTGTGCTGTTTGGATCAAGTCCTGGAAGCAACACCCTACAAAGCAGCGGCTGTACAGCTACTTACACCACATGTTACTAACTGTTGAAGTAAGATGAATGAAACGTGCGGAGAAGAAAGGATAAACTCGTAAACGACGTTCTTCTATAGACCCCTACACATGGACGTGCCAGTGTTGGCCGACCAGCAAAGACTGTGCGGACACAGGATGCAGCCGAGAGGAGCTACCAGAAGCGTTTGATGATTTTAGAGAGAGAGAGAGAGAGAGAGAGAGAGAGAGAGAGAGAGAGAGAGAGAGAGAGAGTCAGGAAACTCTGTCCTCACAATGTGACTTGATGATGATGATGATGATGATGATGATGATTCATAACGTCCTCCGATTTACATATTGTGACTATGGTTGATTTTTTGACACAACAGTAACATTATATTCCAAACGTAACAAAGGCAAATTGTCGAATACCGTATTTCATGTAACTACATAGTCCCAGAGCACACTTGGCTCAAAGTACTTTTCATCAGCATCGAAGTAATTTATTTTTGCCATCTCTTATTGCAAAACCTAAGAGAGATATAATATTGTTGACTATATTACATGATTGGTACTCTAACATTTTCAGGGAATCTGCGTCAAAATATCACCGACAAATGTTATTGGTTTTGCTAATAAGTACGTCTCCAGTTGAATCCGATTATCTACACCTATTTTATGAAGGTTGCATAAAGGGTGCGTCAGGTAATTGAGAAAAAATAATTAAAACGTGACAGCAACAACAACAACATCAATGAAAATAATAATAATAATAATAATAATAATAATAATAATAATAATAATAATAATAATAATAATAACCAAATTAATAATAATAAAATAAAATTCTCTGTGATTTTAAAATAGAAACAGACATGGTCTTCAGATAAAGACCTGATAAAATTTTAATATAACAAGAAAAAAGAACTTTCCGTTCAAGCAGACCTCAGAGTAGCCCAGTCGGTTGGGACTGTGGAATAAACTGACTGCATCACCGCAGAGGGATAAGACTCCCCCTTAAAAATCTCTTGAATATGACATTAAACAATCTGAAGGTGACGCTTCAGTCTTGGAGCTTTCGGTAATGCGGAGTCCCCCCTCATTGCTATTGCTCACAGGTACACTCGAGCCCAGGTGGTAGCACTTGACAGGATTCTATCTAAAGGTCAAATAGAACTATTTGACATTTAAAATATGCACAAACAAACGACTTATGCTAAATCGAATTGTTTGAAATATAACTGTTTGATCATTTAACTGTGTGTAAACAAATGTTTGATGTTTAATTGAATTGTTAGTAATACATAGCAATACTTGGAACCATTTAACTGTGTGCAAACAAATGAAAGAGAATAATTAGTGTTAGATAGCAATACTTGAAACCATTTCATTTTGTGCCAACAAATGATTAATATTGAATAGAATTATAATTATTTGATAGCAATAATTGAAACTATTTAAGTGTGTGGACACAACAGCAATACTAGCGTGTTTTAAGTCATTTGAAAATGAAATTAGTTTTAAGTCATTTGAAAATGAAATTAGTTTTAAGTCATTTGAAAATGAAATTAGTTTTAAGTCATTTGAAAATGAAATTAGTTTTAAGTCATTTGAAAATGAAATTAGTTTTAAGTCATTTGAAAATGAAATTACTGATGAACTAATCTCTTATATATCATCCATCTCTATTTAAATTTATGCAAACAAATGACGTTAAGTTGTTACTGTTATATAGCAACATTTGAAACCATTTAAGTGTGTACAAAAAAATGAGTTCAGGTTCGTTTAAAAATATCATCAAAATTGTGTTTACAAATCATATTGTTGGATATTTACCAAAGATCCCTTTGACGTGCCGCGTAAATTGCGTTGGTGGCATAACAGAAGATAGACCTGTTTCCTAAAGTAAACATGACGCAGGTGTTTGGTCAGTGGAAGTGCCGGATAAATAGCGTGAGAGGTGTGTTCTCGAGCAATCCGTATGCAGGATGTGAGACCACAAGGATTGCGTTGGTGTCCAGAAAATTATATAGACCTGCGAAGATTCCGACCCAGGGAGAACGAAGAAGACCGTCATAAGAGCTACTAGAGATTACGCTGCTCTGGGTAGTCTGGCGCAAGGCAGACTACCCAGGGTTGAGAGGTAAGAAAAGCCTGAGTTCTACGAGATTCATGAAAGTAGAGATGCGAGGAAAAACAAAAATGATTCGATGCCTTCAGATTGTTCTATACCAAACCCGCGAAAATAGAGAAGCGAGGAGAAACTAAGATGAGTCAACGCTTTGAGATGGCCCTGTACCAGTTTCGCGAAAGCAGAAAGAATAAGAAACGGTTCACTGAAGATTTGTATCTTAGCTCTGCGTATAAATCTCATCTGTCTTCGACTCTCTCTCTCTCTCTCTCTCTCTCTCTCTCTCTTTCTCTCTATCACTCTACACATTTGTATGTTTCTAGTAATAAAAAGAAAAGAAAAGAAACAGATTGTACTTTTGTAAATCAGCGTTGTTGTTTTTCTCTTGTATACAACAATACATATTTAATATGTATATTTAATATATATATATATATATATATATATATATATATATATATATATACCCAACCCCTTCGCTCGGGCAGGATATGACACAAGGTCAAATTTTAAGCGAAGTGTAACAGGTTTGAATTCAGACTTTTCCTTCTCCTAGACTAGTTGCCTCACTAAGGCTGAAGAACCTCGTCTGTCCTACTATTTACCTATAAAGCTGGAGGGAGAATAATTGGATTCTTACCTTTCCCATGGGTATTAGTGCTATGTGAAATGCAATCAGTCTCGTCCAGGAGTCGAACTCGTGTCGCCGTGTCCATTTCCTACGACGATAACCATGACACCACGGGCACACATATATATATATATATATATGGTTTGACATTAAATAACCTACAATGGTTGATATGCCATAAAACAAAACCAAAACAAACCAAATCAAACCACAGTAAAAATGAAAGAAAGCGAAGACATAAACTAATACTTAGACTTTGCCGAAGAACAAAAGAAAACCGTGGAACATGAGAGTGGTGGTGATACTTATCGTAGTTTGTCTGGTTGTAATGGTCCCCAAGAGTCTGAAAAGGAGACTGAAAGAATAAGAAATCAGATGAATAATAATAACCACATAGAACACTTCATTCTTCAGATCAGCTATAAAAATTAAGAAAATAAGTTAGAAAAACAGAAGAAATGTTAGAATAGCTTCAAGTAGAGCGTACATTGTGAATTCTAAAAAAAAAAAAAATTGACCCTTTATTTCGGGCACGTTTCTTCAGAAAAACACCGTGAGAGCAAGCAGTAGCGAGAAAAGAGTAAAGGTAGTCCCCCCCCCCACTCCTTTGTCGTCATTTACCTTTCCTTGCAACTGCTTGTTGTCCCGGTATTTTTCTGACGAGACGCGATCCAGAAAAAGGGTCCTTTTTTAGAATTCATTATCCTATTTACCCACCCCTTCGCCCATAGGATTTTCATATACTCAGAAGAAATGTTATTGAAACCAACATCAGCTTCATAGACGGACTCGAAAACGGAAGTGACTGCATAGCAAGATCCGTTGGCCCTCGTTTATGTAAGCCATTACACTCAATGACTCTTTAATATTGTGGGTCTGCTAGTAAGTCTCTTTTTCGACGACGGCCCTAATGTCGTCGTCCAAGGGATTAAAATTGGGAAAACTTGGAAATCACATGTTTTGTGTGACATACTGGTGTAAATTCTCCTCTTTCATGAGGACGATGTGGAAGGGCTCAGAGTCTATATCTGGTGTCTTTATATACCACATGTTTGATAGAGAACTCTGGTAAATTGACCTGCTTGGTGATGCCTCTCATCAAATTCCTAGAGTCAACACTGATGAAATATTGAACTTCATGAATGGACTCGGTTGCCCTTTCGAAGTTCGACTGCTTAATCTTTTTTCTCAAGCTTGGAACACGAAAGATCTCATTACATTCAAGAAACTGGCTATCTCCAAATCAACGTGGTTAACGGCTCGGGCATGGCGAGTTTTTGCATTGCTTGAAGCTGCCATGTTAATTAACTCGATCAATGTCTAAAAAAGAAATGATAATGTTAACATTTAGGACAACAGTGTTTTACAGTTCTCCCAGAAATTTGAATAAAATAATATATGAACATAAAAAGGATTTTAAATCCGGAAACACAAACAATTCTTTAGTTTCACATAATATTACAACCAACCACACATTTTACTTTCAAAATTCTATCATATTTGCTTTCATTCACGATAGAGATAAAAATAGAATTATCTCATTTTGATAGAATTCTCCAAAGACTAAGATTTTATAAAATATCATCTTCTTTGGCAAAAATAATGCTATAAGATTTCAACATTTATTTATAACACTAGATTATTTGTAGACTTTTAAAATGTAAACCGTTACATATTTTTCCTCAAACCGTAAAACGATTGTTGCCCTTTTTTCAAAAAAGATTCATCTCATGACGTAATCAATTTCGTATATATTTTTCCTGAGACACTCGTTTTCGTAAAACCAAAACATTCAGCCCTGATGATGACATTCGGCTTGCATGATAGAATTTTCAACAATCATTATAATTATTTTATTTTATTTTCATACTTAAAATAACTTTTAATTGAATGTTTTTGTATGCCAGAAAATTTAAAGTGAAAACACGTGTTGACAAAAATTAATAGATAAATAAATATATCATAAATCATCAACAATACTGAATGTAGATCTACATTTTTCTTTTTTTTTAAGTAGAGGAATTATATTGTGAATTTCTGATCATGATAATTCAATTCATGATATACCTAATATATATCTTTCGTCTGTTTATCTTTATATATATATATATATATATATATATATGTGTGTGTGTGTGTGTGTGTGTGTGTGTGTGTGTTTGTGTGTGTGTGTGTGTGTTTGTGTGAGTTCATGTTTATGCATTGGGAGAGGGACATAAACTAGAGAGAGAGAGAGAGAGAGAGAGTGAGAGAGAGAGAGAGAGAGAGAATGAGAGAGAGGAAGGGGAAGAAAGATATGAATATAACGTTGAATAATATTTGGTCTTAATTTCGCTGTAGTAAGTTCTATCACAAGTTTGAAAAGTTTAATCCAAGTTAGATTAGCGAGGGTATTATATATATATATATATATATATATATATATATATATATATATATATATATACAAAACAGTGTCCAAGGTTCAAAACCTGAAAAAGGCGTTTTTTTTAAATTTCACATTGCGATAATTCCATTGGGAAAAATATATCTCCAACGATACTCCCTTCAGCTGTAGGTAAATAATAGGATAGACTAGGCTCTTTGTATGCCAACCAGCCTAGGAGAAAAAAATTCTAAATTCAATCCCATTAAACTCTGTTTAAAATTGACCTTGTGTCTCATGTTGTTCGTGAGGAGTTGTTTGGTACAGGGTGACCCCCCCCCCCAAAAAAAACAGACCCATAAACTTTTTCATTACTTCTACAAAAATAAAGCAAAATAATTCTATTTCTTTTCCTTGATTGACCAGGATATGATGGTGAATAAAATGGTCTCAATTTTTCATCCACAGAATATACTAAGCTAGAATTAAATTTATGAATTTCTCTAAAAAGTATATATTGGTTCTGTTTTTTTGTACATATATGTGTGTATTTGTATTCCATGCACGTGTTAAAACTCACGTTTACTATACTCTTGTTTGGGTTGGTTTGGTTTCTTTGTTTAATGGCATATCAACCCTTGTAGGTTATTTAATGCCAAAGATATTCTCCTAGAAGAACAGTAGTGGTACTATTAAACCCATAACTGGGAGGATAAGGGGGTTCATACCTTTCCCAAGGGCATTTGCCCGAAAGTGAACGAAATAGCGCGACTGGAGTACGAACTCGCGTACTACGATTCCGCAGTCCATCGCTTTAACCATTACACTACGAGGACACCACCCATACTCTTGTGTTATTATCTCAATTTAATTCGACGTATTCATGTTAGCCACTGTCCACGCTTACATCTACACACTCCAATAAACGTGAACCCCCCAAGAAATATTTTACGTCAGGACTTATATATTTGGAAGGTAGCCGTTTCTTTTTGCTTTTTTAAAGGTTTTCTCTTTTAATTAAAAAAAATGTATTGTGAGTGTATGCGCGCGTGCGTGTGTGTGTGTGTACTTCAAGGAAAGCAGAGGCCGACATATTACAAAAGCAAAGGCGCCAGAAATACTCATTTGCTCTCATTAAATATCAAACGCTTCATTGTGTCCTGTTCAGATGCAACAAGATGTTGCCAGAAAAAGAGGTGAAGAAGAAAGCGGCTAAGAAGAGGGGGAGGAAGAGAGGAAGATTTGAGGCGGAGGAAAATATTGAGGATAGATGAGTCGGTGGGAGGTCGGGTAGACGATTTTAAACCGATGAAAAATGAATGGACGTGAAATTGTGTGGCTTGAGTCGGTATATCTGTTCTGAGGGCAGAACGAACACGATGCTCCAGTATTGGACGTTTGAGATCGATCGGCCACTTTTGTTTATTGAATACATATTATTTTATTAATGCTTTGTGTTATGGGAGAATGGCAGGTCTCTACGGTGTTGATGTAGATTGATCTACCAGTTGAGAAAAGACCTTGAAAGGTAGGGGAGAAGATTGACAGATATATATATATATATATAAAGTAAAGTTGGCGACCATAGTCGAGGGTGATCCGAAGGTTCCCTTTTCGATAGCTACTACACCAAGGTGTAAGGGAGGGCGCTACTCCTTCCCTGGATATATATATATATATATATATAGAGAGAGAGAGAGAGAGAGAGAAACAGGAAAAGGGAGAAGTAAGATTTGGGAGAGACAGAAGAAAAGAAGAACAGTATGAGACAGAAGAGAGGAAGAGTTAAGAGGACAAAGGAGAAACAAGAGAAAGAATGGGATAAAAGAGAATAAGAAAAATGGCGGGTAAAGTAGACAAGAAGAAGTTGGGAATAAAGAGGAAAAGGAGGAGAAAAGAAACATAAATTTAGATGAAACTACAGGAAGGGGAAATAGAAGAGAAACAGAATGTAAGAGAAATTGGAAGAAGAAGAAGAAGAAGAAGAAGAAGAAGAGAGAGAGAGAGAGAGAGAGAGAGAGAGTGAGGGAAGTGAGAAGAGACCAAATGAGGTGGAGATGGAAGAAAAGAAGAAAAAGAGAATTAGACTGATGAGACAAAGAAACACAAGGAACAGTTAAGTGAAGAGTCGAAATGAGATGCCAGAAAACAAGTAAATAATAAGATCAGGAGAAAGAGAACAAGGGCGCGAAAAAAAAAAAAATGCGGAGGAGAAAAAGAAATAGAAATGAAAGCAAAGTAACTGGAGGAGGAAATATAAGAAAATTAAAAGGCGATTGTAAGAGGAGACGAAAGACGAAAGAAAAAAATTGAAAAGAAGAAGAAAAAACATGACAGGAGGAAAAAGAGAAAGAGAAGGAGAAAGAAAAGGAGTAAAAAAATAGAAGCGAAATAGAAGCAATAGAAGGACAATTACTCCTTGTGACAATATGGAAGATTAGATGAAAGAAATTATCACAGTGGATATAATTAGTCGCCTTGGTGCAGAAATTCACATATAAATGATAATCATGTTTCTGTATCAAGATTTGATTAAAAATAATTACTAGAGTGTATCAAATGTTTTTTTTTCACTTTTTTGAACTAACATATTTTTAAGCTTGTTTAAAGGTCTCGCATGATCCAAGCTCTCCGCAATACTTTCCAAGTTTATTTAATGTTTTGCATTTTGTATCTTTTAATGACTCAAGCCCATCTGAATATTTTCAAAGATTATCTAATGCTTTACATATGGTATATTTTAATGATTCAAGCCTTCCTGAATATTTTCGAAGATTATCTAAAGCTATACATCCGTAGAATCCTTGAAGGCGTACGGACAAAAAAGCTACAGGCGACGATACTATTTGTCAACTTTACCAAGGCCTTTGATTCCATTCACAGAGGGAAGATGGAACAAATTCTGCTAGCATACGGCATACCAAAAGAGACCGTCGCAGCAGCAGCGGTCGTGTCGACATGCTGTATCTTTTGATGCTTCTAGCTCTACTGAATATTTTCGAAGTTTATCTCACGCTCACCATATGGTATCTTTTGATGATCCTGGCTTTCCTGAATATTTTCCAATCTTATTTAATGCTATATATGGATCCCCACACATGGCCGTGCAAAAGCAGGACAACCAACACGAACATACATTCAGCAACTATGTGAGGATACGGGATGTTGTCCAGAAGGCCTGCCTGAGGCGATGAACGATAGGGAAAAGTGGCAAGAGAGGGTCAGGGATATCCGTGCTACCAGCACGACATGATGATGACTATGATGATGATATGGCATCTTTTGATGATCCAAGTTTGTAAGATGTTTTTTGAATCTGTAATTTTTTAGGATATATAGTTCGAGTTCATTGTACAAGGAAGAGCACAGCCAAAGCAAAATTGAAAGCTGCAAGCCAACAAGAAAGAGTAAAACTGTGGGAACAGCATTTCAAAAATCTACTAGGAAACCCACCGAATATAACGGATGAACCGATCACCAGAATTATCAGTAAGCAATTAGACATTAAACTAGGGCCTTTCACCAAAGAAGAACTCGACTCAGTTCTTAGAAGAATTAAAAATAGGAAAGCTGCAGGGCTAAACGAGATCCCCCTAGAAGTGTGGAAGACTAGACAATTCGACGATATACTGCTCCGGCAATGCAACGAAGTCTATAGTCAAAATAGGATAGAAAGATGGATGAAGGGATGCATCCTTCCTTTCCCTAAAAAAGGTGACCTCGGACTAGCCAAGAACTACCGAGGGATAACACTTACATCCATAGCAGCCAAAATCTACAATGCCCTACTACGAAACCGCATAGAACCCAAAATAGACAACATCCTTAGGAAAAACCAAAATGGCTTCCGGAGAAATACATCCACAACCTCACAAATACTGACCATCCGTAGAATCCTTGAAGGCGTTCGGGCAAAAAAACTTTAGATGACATTACTATTTGTCGACTTTACCAAGGCCTTCGATTCCATACACAGAGTGAAGATGGAGCAAATCCTACTAGCATACGGCCTACCAAAAGAAACCGTAGCAGCGATAATGATTCTCTACAGAAACACCAAAGTGAAAGTACGTTCACCAGATGGAGACACGGACTACTTCGACATTGTTGCAGGAGTACTACAAGGAGACACGCTAGCCCCGTACCTCTTTATCATCTGTCTAGACTACGTGCTTAGAACTTCAATCGACAAAATCAGAGAAAATGGCTTCGAGCTGACTAAGAGAAGAAGCAAAAGATACCCCGCAAAAACAATCACGGACGCCGACTACGCTGATGACTTGGCGTTACTGGCGAATACGCCAAATCAAGCAGAGACACTACTGCATAGTCTGGAACGAGCAGCAGCTGGCATTGGCCTCCATGTCAATGCACACAAAACTGAATATATGTGTTACAACTAAACGGGCAACATTGCCACACTAAACGGAGCCTCTCTGAAACTAGTAGACAAATTCACCTACCTAGGAAGTAGCGTCTCATCAACCGAAAAAGACATCGACACACGACTGACGAAGGCATGGACGGCTATCGATAGGCTCTCGATCATATGGAAATCAGACCTAACCGATAAAATGAAGCGCAGTTTCTTCCAGGCAGCGGTTGTGTCGATACTGCTATATGGATACACTACATGGACGCTAACTAAACGGCTAGAGAAGAAACTAGACGGAAATTACACAAGAATGTTGAGAGCAGTATTGAACAAGTCCTGGCGACAACACCCCACGAGACACCAACTATACGGACACTTGCCCCCCATCACGAAAACTATACAAGTAAGACGAACCAGACACGCGGGACACTGCTGGAGAAGCAAGGACGAGCTCATAAGTGATGTACTCCTATGGACCCCCACATATGGCCGAGCAAAAGCAGGACGACCAGCTCGAACTATGTGAGGACACAGGATGTAACCCTGAAGACCTGCCGGAGGCAATGAATGATAGGGAGAAGTGGCGAGAGAGGGTCAGGGATATCCGTGCTGGCGGCACGACATGATGATGATGATGATGATGATGATTAATATTATACTATTGATATAAAAATATTATAATACAGGGTGTTTCGGAAAAATTGATATACTTTCGTAATCTTATAAGTTGACGACTTTTTGTATATGTAGAGAAACAGCAAAAATTATTGCATAATGTTTTATTCTATCTCTTTTTAGGTACAGGAATGCCATTCACAGTAAAAAAAAAAAAGGTTTGAATATTAAGCATAGAGTTTTGAGTTGTTTTATATATGCCGTTTCAATTTGAAATTGTTTTAACTACAACTGGTCAAGTTATTTGATTACGAAATAATAAAGATATTAGAATACGAAATAACAATAATTCATCTGAAACACCACATCCCTCTTAAATGATATTAAATATTTTGAAACACCCTGTATGATAAAATTATGTTATCTGTACAATAAAAATAAACTACAGTGCGTCTATATATGTGTAATATGTACGAGAGAACTTCTGAAATGTTCACTAAACTTTGTACGCGCATGCGTCTGACTTTCATGCTTGTGCTGGTAAAAAACATTATTAAAAAAATGATTAACCTCACCAAAAAATCTTTTCGGTGGCAATAACCATTACATTGAAAATTGAAGGGATATTATTACTAAATCTTAATTACAGACTCGGTCTTCCTAACATTTCCAGAATGATTTTTTTTTCTAAATTGATCTACACATATAAACAAAACATTCCCAAACTTGGAAAAATCTTAATTTTATCTTCACAATTCAATATAATAAATTTTTTGGAGGATGCTGTCCGATTTTTTGATAAACTGTTTAAATTCTGTTCTGACCTATTATTTTAATTGTAAAAAAATTGGCGATCGTAGTTGAGGGCGAGCAGAAGGCTCCCTTTTCAATAGCTACTACACTGAGGAGTAGGGGAGGGCGCTGCTTCTTTCCCTGGATTGCTCCACTTTACCCTTGATACTTATAATGCTGAGTGTAAAGCAAGGAGGTATCAAGTACCATTTTTAAAGTCATTGGTATGACGCGACCTGGAATTGAACCCAGGTCTCCCGGGCCATTGGCGGACACTCTACTCATTAGGCCAATGAGCTGGTTTTTAGTGTGTACTTTGATAACTTCTTTATCACTTGTTTTAGAATTTTATTTTGGAGGTTGTATATCTGTAATCATGAACATGAAAAAAGAAATAATGTATTTACTTTTCAAGCTAAGTCGTAATTTTGCTTCATACCAATACTCGGCCAAATTTTGCCAGGATGTCCCTAAGAAGTTCACTGACTTAGGACACGAAACTTTGTCACGTCCACCATATTCTCCTGATTTCTCACCCATCGACAACGGTTTTTCCATGTATCAGGACACTTTTTTGCGACGATAACATTCCGTTCCAAAGGAGATGTAGAAACTTTCCTTTGCATCAGGATCTTTAGAGTTTTATTATGACAGCAAAAATAACCTTATCAATCGATAGCAGAAATACATTAATGTTAAGGGATCATATTTTCACTGATTAAAACACTATTTCAATTCATTAATTCTAGAATAAAAGTTTATTCTAAAATCGGACAGTATTTTCCGAACAACCAAAAACCATTATTTAGAAGAAAGATGATGATCCTCTAGTATATCTTCTTTGAGGAAACAGTATAAGAAAATTGTTCAATTAAACATGAAAAGACAATCAAGACAGCCTCCCAAAATTTACATAGTAATGGGAAAAGTATTTGTAGTTCATGATAAACTCTGTCTTCCATGAGAAGGAGTATCGTAAAGCCAGGCACATGTGCTCCCAATTCGAGGAGAACTATACTATGATAATATTTAAGACAATAAGTTACTATAATGCATTTATCAACTATTATATAATGATTTTTTTTACCATTATATATTGAAATTTTTAGACTAGTTCTTTTATCTTTATTGTATTTATGTTTTAAGTTGGTTTGGTTTCTTTGTTTAATGACATTTCAACCTTCGTGGGTTATTTTATGCAAAATCCACCCCTGTAAAAGAACAGTAGTGTTTTTATTTAACATATCGCTAGTGGGGATAAGGGGGTTCATAGCATTCGCAAGGGTGTTTGTCCAAAAGTGAACATGATAGTACTACTGTAGTGAGATTGCCCAGTCGGTTGGGTGAGGGGCTGTAGAATACACCGACTGCACCTCTGCCGAGGGGTAAGCCCTCCCCCAAACGAGTGTCCTGATAAATGACACTAAACAATCTGATGGTGAGGTTCCAGTAATGCTGGAGCTTTGGGGAATGTAGAGTACCCCTTCATTGCCATTGCGCCCAGGTTCACACAGGTGAGGAGTGGTAGCACCTGATAGGGTTCTGTCTATAGGTCAAATAGAACTGAACCGTGGTTTCGAGAGTTTACTGTTTTTGCATTTTAAACTGCGTAAACAGAATTGCTCGTAATAGAACATGTAAACTGCGTATATATGCTAAATAGAATTGTTTGAAATAGAACTGTTTTTGACATTGGAACTGTACTACACTAAACGGAAATGTTTTTAAACAAAAACTATACTTATACTAAACTAAATTGTTTGAATTAGAACTGTTTGACTAAACTGAATAGCTTGAAATAGAAATGTTTTTGCCAATTGAACTGCATACTTATGCTATCCTGAATTGTTTGAAATAGAACTGTTTACTGCATAAAAATGGATTTGGTATTAAATAATCTACAAGTGTTGATGTGCCATAAAACCTAAACAAACAAACAAACAATACTGTAGTTAGAATTTGCTTACTACTTTACTGTAGTCCAACATATTAGTCCTTAAGATGCTGGGATTCCTTCCTTGAGAGCATGATGGTTTGGTTTGGTTTTACGATAGATCAACCATTGTAGGTTATTTAATATCAAACCCTTTTTATGCATATATATCAAATGTATGATTTCTAAACACATTTTGTCGATTACATTTTTAAA
The DNA here is from genome assembly GCA_963585895.1 of Sepioteuthis lessoniana. NCBI lineage: Eukaryota > Metazoa > Mollusca > Cephalopoda > Myopsida > Loliginidae > Sepioteuthis > Sepioteuthis lessoniana. Next base: position 66,722,226 of record OY757917.1, read on the forward strand.
CGAGCTTGCGCTCATTTTTTTTTGCACACACTTAAATGGTTTCACTTATTTCTATCTTATACAAATAATTCTATTTACTACTAATCTTTTGTTTACACACAGCTAACTCTTTTCAAGTACTGCTTTTTATCAGTAACAATTCAATTAAACATCCGTCATTTGTTTACACAGTTAAATGATCAAACAGTTTTTTTTCAAACAATTCAGTTTAGCAAAAGTCATTTGTTTGCACTCAGTTTAAATGTCAAACAGTTCTATTTGACCAATAGATAGGACCCTATCAAGTGGTACCATTCCGGGTCAGAGTGGACCTTGGAGCGATGGCAATGAAAAGGTACTGCGCATTCTCCAAAGCTCCACCATTACTGGAGCCTGTTTAGTGTCATATACAGGACACTCGTTGGCTGGGTCGAGGAGTTTTACTCCTCTGCAGAGATGCAGTCGGTGTATTCTACAGTCCCAGCCGACATCGCCATCGATAGCATGAGTATACAAATCTATATTATAATGAGCTAAATTTATGTATGTTTTTAAATTAATATAACACATAAAAAATAAATCATAGTGATAGTTTTGTTTGGGCAATTGTGTAGACTTCTTTTCTCAATCGTTAGTTGTTTGGTTGTTTGGGTTTTATGGCATATCAATCTTTGTAGGTTATTTAAAGCCAAATCCATTTTTATGCAAATAGTTCTATTTCAAACAATTCAGCTTAACATGAGTACACAGTTTAATTGTCAAAAAACATTTTTTCCTAGCTATTCAGTCTATTCAAGCAATTCTAATTCAGCTAATTCAGTTTTGTATAAGTTGGTTGTTTGGGTTTTATGGCATATCAACCTTTGTAGGTTATTTAACGCCAAATCCATTTTTATGCAAATAGTTCTATTTCAAACAATTTAGTTTTGCATCAGTACACAGTTTAATTGCCAAAAACATGTCTATTTAAAGCTATTCAAGTTTATTCAAACAATTCTAATTCAGCTAATTCAGTTTAGTATAAGTATAGATTTTATTCACACACAGTTAACAGTTCTATATAAAAAAAAATTCAGTTTAATGTAAGTACAGTTTCAATGTAAAAACAGTTCCATTTCAAACGATTCAGTCCAGTATAAGCACGCAGTTTAAATATAAAGACAGTTTAATTTTCAAAAGCATTTCTATTTCAAGCAACTAAGTTTAGTCAAGCAGTTCTAATTCAAACAATTCAGTTAAGCATAAGTATCCAGTTCTATTTAACCCATAGATAGGGTCCTATCCGGTGCTACCATTCCGGGCCGGAGTGGACCTGGAAGCAATGGCAATGAAAGGGTATTCTGGATTCCCCAAAGCTCCAGCATCACTGGAACCTCACCATCAGATTGTTTAGTGTCATATCCAGGACTCTCTTTGGGGGAGGGGTCTTACCCCTCTGCAGAGATGCAGTCGGTGTATTCTACAGCTCCAGCCGACTTGGCAATTTCTTAATCGTGGAATCAGACTAATATTTTCTATATTTCATTTAACATGCAATAGTCTAAGTTGCTCAGTCGGTAAAAATGTAGTTTTCTTAGTTTGGTCGAAAACTAGAAGCATTGGGCACCCACTGAGAATCTATCTCACTGCCAGACTAGCCCGCTAACCCTTGTACCACTCGAGGCATCCCAGTGGGTTGTGCTGATCTCCTAACCTATTTACAGAGAGCTTCGTTATCATTGGGTGCTCAAGAAACACGGGATCATTTCTTGTGATTATCCATGACATTTCATTAATACATTTTATATGATATACTTCATAAAATTAGGAAGTGCGTCTAGCGTAACGGTTACCGTCGTAGGAAATGGAATCGGTGACCCGAGTTCAAATACTGTACAAAGTTGTTGGTGTTTCACTTGGCGCTAATGACTTTGGGAAAGGAGTAAATCGAACTGTTTTCCTTTCAGCTATAGGTAAATAGTAGGACAGACAAGATTCTTTGGCTTTGGTAAGCCAACCAGTCTACGACAAAGAAACTCTACTTCAAACTAGCTGTACACTGCTTACAAATTCGACTTGTGTCTCTTCCTGGATTGTAGTGGAGGGATCTATAATATTCACTTGTTTATCCGAGATATAAAAGATGGAGATATAGATAAAATTGACATTTTCTTAAATACAGAGTTTGAATATATAAATTCACACACACACACACACACACACACACACACACACACACACACACACACACACACACAGAGAACACTCTGGCGAAGGAATTAACGGCTGCCACTCGCATAATGCAAAGTTCTTCGAATGAATTGAGAACTCTGGTATCAAGTAAGGCAAAAATGTAAACAAACGAAAGCTACTACATAATGCCTTATAATTCCCGAGCTGACGTGGTTCGCTCGCTGGCTGAGCGATATGATACTAAGTCTAACGTAAAGTTGGGCGGGTTTCGATTCCAGCTTCGAGCATCTTACGTGTTTAACCACACTGAAGAGTTGTGATACAACGAAACAGTCTGTCAGTGAATGACTATATATATATACTTAGTGTATTGAGCACTTTTTTAAAAAATTTCAACTTCGGTGATTTTTTTCTTTTGACTAGGTAGTGTGGTATATGTTGATTATTTTCAAGCAGTACGAATGTTCTTAGTCTTCTTTTTTTATTGAATTTTTTCCCCAGATATCAATTTTTGCAATGTTTTTTATTGTATCATTTGTTATTTTTTACATCATCAGAATTACAGAATAGGTATAAAAATAAATGTCATATATATATATATATATATATATATATATATATATATATATATATATATATATATATATAATTCATGGAATTTAGACTGGGACCCCTGGGTTCCATGGAGTTTTTTGCAAAACAACAATCATCAGGCAGTTCATTTTCTTAACTGCCTGATGATTGTTGTTTTGCAAAATAACTCCATGAAACCAAGGGGTCGCAGTCTAAATTCCATGAATTAAATATATATATCTAATATATGTATTTATCTATTTTTATTATATAATAGCTCTATCCTAGACGTTGAGCGCTCTCCATGCACTCAGTTGAACAAAAAACCCACCAAGTGATTTAGTGACAACCAACACTTGTTATATATATATATATATATATATATATATATATATATATATATATATATATATGTGTGTGTGTGTATCAATCAAAGAAACAATCCTATGTAATTTTATTGCCCTCTCGACAGGGGCTATAGAATACGTCCACTGTACTTCTGCAGAGATGTAAGACCCCACCTACTAATAAGTGTCCTGAGTATGATATTACACTGATGGTGAGGCTCTAGTCCTGGAGCTTTGGTGAATGTGGTGTAAAATCTCGTTGTCATTATTGCTTGGTCCTGTCAGAATTGTATTGGTAGTACCTGTGAGGGCCCCATCTATGGTTCAAATAATCAATCCTTCACAAAGGATTATTATTATTATTATTATTATTCATCTAAAACTATAGTGTATGCAAATTATTCATATTAGGTAGGAATACTTGACAAATACAATTACTAATGCTAAATAGCAATACTTGAAAGCATTTAGCTGTTCAAAATAAAGATTGATATTAAATAGAATTATTAGAGCAAGAAAGGAATACTTGAAACCATTTAACTGTGTGCAAACAAATGAGCCCTAAAACCTCTTTTCAACAAAAAAGTTACCTGCGAACTATTCGCTTGAACATCATATATATATATATATATATATATATATATATATATATATATATATATATATATGTGTGTGTGTGTGTGTGTGTGTGTGTGTATATATATATATATAGTCAGGATTTGGCATTAAATAACCTTCAAGGGTTGATAGGTCATAAAAACCAATCAAGCAATCAACCAACCAACCAACCACGTGATGTTGTATTAAATTTATCATAATTTTATCACCCCTAAGTGTCATTTCAAAAACCCTTATGAACGTCTTGAAATATTTTATTTAAAAAAATTCACTTCGCATGTTACAGCCAAAAATAAATATACAAGCACAAGTAGTGCTTTATTACAGAAGATAGATATAAAAATATACAATCAAATGATGTTTTGATATAAAAATCGTTCAAAAAAGTCCTAAGCCTGCCCAGATTCTATATTTGTTCTATAACTCTCACCTTTGTATGGGTCTCACTAGCACAGATAGTGTCTTGTTCAGTCATGTTCTTTTTTGGTGAGGCTTAGAACTTTTTGAACGACCCACGTATATAACCGTAAACCAAAGAAAAAAGGAGCATATTCTTGCAAGATATATTTTAAAGAAATAAACTGGAAATGTTCTTAGAGAACAAAGCTGTTTCCTGTTAAATTTGTAATGCCAATATTGTGCTTTCAGTATCCGTTGTAATTTCCGTGGAATGGTGAAACCCAGCCGGCAGAGGTTGTAGAATACACCGACTGCACCTGTGCAGAGAGCTAAGACCTGCCCCCAGCGAGTATCCTGAATATGACACTAAACAATCTGATGGCGAGGTTCCAGTAATGCTGGAGCTTTGGAAAATGCTAAGTACCCTTTCATTGCTATCGCTCTCATGTTCACTCTGGCTCAAAGTAGTAGCACCTGATAGGGTCTTAGCTATGGGTCAAATAGAACTGTTTGACATTCAAACTGAGAACAAACAAATGAGTTATGCTAAATTGAATTGTTTGAAATAGAACTGTTCGATCATTTAACTGAGTTTAAACAAATGACTGATGCTTAATTGAATTGATACATAGCAAACTTGGAACTATTTCACTTTTTTGACTTGTGTTTACAAAGCATATATCTAATATGGATAGACCGGATTTAGTATTAAATAATCCAGAGTGGTTGATATGCCATAAAACTAAACCGAACCAAACCGTGAACGCTTTAATTGCAGAGGTTCTCGGTGGCTAGATAAGGTAGAATAGATTATTTTCCTTGCAAACAATTCGTCTCGTTTACCAATAAGAATGATGAGTTGATATTTGTAGTGGATATCTGACTGTTAGCAGAGATCTCTTCGGTTTAATCTACCGGACAAAAGCAACGACACATGCTCATCTCATACGCCTATTGATTTTTTTTCTGATTCGATTATAGTAAGCGGTATTAATAATGGAAGCGTTGGTAAAAATCGATACTCAGGGAAACATTGATAATCAACAGATTAGCAAGTTGAAAACCCGTCCTACTGGTGGGATTTTAAGTTACTTAAATTGGACATAGATTTCTCTATTTCGCCGAAACAAACGTAGTGCATTTGGTGTGTTACAATGGACATGGTTTTTTTGTAAAGTGTTATTTGTAGAGGAGGTGACGTGGTGAAGTGGCTAACGTACTAGACTGCAGTGGCGTAGTAAACGAGTTCGAACTCCAATCTCGCGATTACGTTCACTTCGGGGAGGGGGGGAAATCTTGATGATTTATCTATAAATCTATTTGGCTGAGAAATTGTATTTTTGAAGGAAAAGATTTCTAAAACTATTCTGGGTTTTAATCCTTCCAAAATTTCGTGGCAAGTCAAATATTGTCATCTACCAAGTATATCGAAATTTAAAAACAAGCGCAGAGGCACCGGTTGATCATTAAATACAAAAATGCAGATAAAAATAATATCAGCTTCTTGAGCTTATTTTTTTGTTCATTTTTGTGCAAAACCATATAGTCTTGCACAAAAATGAACACTTTTTTAGTATGGAAATCAAGTGAATTCTCATATATATTGTCATCCACAGATAGATTGTTTCGTTGTATCATAACTCTTCAGTTTAGAAAAATATGCAAGATGCTTCAAGCTGGAATTAAATTCGTCACCCTAAACTATCGTCATTTCAGCATAAGCGAAGGAATTTTAAGGTATAGATTCATATACGCTTAATCGACTACCGGTATATATATATATATATATATCATCATCATCATGTCGTGCCACTTGCACGTATATACCTGACCCTCTCTCGCCACTTCTCCCCATCGTTCATCACCTCTGGCAGGTCTTCAGGGCTACATTCCGTATCCTCACATAGCTGCTGAATGTATATTCGATCCATTGATGAAACTCTAATATGTAAGCCACTCCGGGACAGAGTCGACCAGGTAGTTATAGCAATGAAGGTGTACTTCGCACTCCCCAGATATCCAGAACTAGAACCTTACCATTAGATGCAGTTTAGTGTCATATCTAGGGATGTGTGAGTTACCTCTTAACAGGGGAGAAAGTCACCAACAAGCCCAAATGCCCGGATATTAAGTTAATGAGACTAAGTTTTATTTTCAAATTAATTACGAATCAACTGCATCTCTTTAGACCCTTGGGAAGCTCTACATCGACGAAGACATTGTTTTCACATATGAAAACAGTGTTGGAAACCTTCATCTGATATTATCTCTAGTTTGTTTGTCACAGCCTTTTAAATGTCCTCAAAAGTAATCAGATAACAACCACGAAGTTGGGTCTTGATTTTTATAATGGGAAATAGTGACATGTTAAAGGTTATTTTTTTAATGGCATTTAACTTCTTATGGGTTATCTAATGCCGAAATTTGATCCATTAATTTTAACTGCGTTATTTCATGCCTCTATCGAGGACTTGGAAATAAGAGGAGGAGTGGAGACAAATTACAGCATTATTGAGAATGGCCAGAATACTGAGGAGAGTCTTGGAGACTTGAGAAGACTTGCTGTTACTCAGACTCAAGTGGAAAACCATCAGCTAACGCTGGTGTGAAAAACTCTTAAACGGATAAAGGAATAATAATAATGGACTAAAGAAAAAGGAAATTAATGAGTACGCAGGAAATCTTTCATTCGAGAGATGACATAAACTATATGTGTCAACAAAAGATGGAAGAAGACGACTCGCTAGTATTAAGGATTGTGAAGTTGTATCAATAAAAAGAGCCCCCCCCCCAAAAGATTAAGAACAGCAACTAGTAATAGCAATGTAAACATAAAGCCCCCCCCTCCAAAAAACAAAACAAACTAAAAACAGGAATGAAAAAACAAAACAAAACAACAACAGTATGAATACTTCAAGTGGGAGACTGGTGAGATTACACACGAGAAGACCTGGCCAGGGCAAAGAAAGGGAAACTTTAAGAGAGAAACTGAATGTCTGTTTATAGCAGTACAAAATAATGTCATGAAGACCAATTATAATAAAGCGAAAATTGGTAACATGAAACATAGTAGCAAGTATAGGTAATATGGAGATAGAGATATAACAGTTACTCTCATAATTAGAGATTACAGTAAACAAACACAAAATGATTACTAAACTAGGTACGACTTGGTAGAAAAGATGATCTCCCGAGAATTGTGCAATAAATTAAAATTTGACCATATAAACAAGTGGTTTATGCATAAACCAGAATATCTCCTATTTTGTGATACAAGTAGATTACCTAATCCCGGCCCAAAACTAAATCAAGTATTAATTACCAAGAATTTATCATCGAGTGAATCTAGCAAACCAGAGAGTGAAAATAAAAGAAAGCAAAAAGATAGACAAATACTTGGAAAAAAAGTGGGGAATATGAAGGTGACTGTGATATCTATTGTAGTTGGTACCCTAAGAATGACCCCCAAAAGCTTGCAAAAAAGAAGGGAGCAATAAGAAATCAGAGCAAGAATCGAGACCATCCAGATCACAGCATTGTTTAGACCGGCAAGAATACTCAGAAGAGTCTTGGAGACCTGAAGAAACTGGCTGTCACTCAGACTCCAGTGAACGACCACAAACTGGAACTAGTGTAAAAAAACTCACATGGTGAATGATAATAATATTAATAATAATAATAGTTTTTGAAAATATTTGATTCAGTTTAGTAGTCAGTTTGTATCTCAATATATGTATATATAGTTTGCGGAAGCAAAATTAGGAGTGATCTAGTATGATAAAAAACGACTATATTATAAAACAAGATTAATTTTAATCTTAAAAATAAACAAAAAAAAAGACAGTAAAAAAACAGTAAATTTTCTCAATATGGTCACATTTTTTTCAATTATTGTCTCAACACGCCTTTCGAAACGATTTGCATGTCTTCAGACATTTTATTCCATTCCTCCACAATAATAGTCTTAAGCAAGCCAATATTTTGATGGAAAGATGCACGTGTTTCGTTTTCTTAAACGCCCTATATAACGTAATCAAGGGTGTTAAGGTCTGGGCTTAAATCTTGCTTAATCACTGTCCTCACAGTTTTCTCGTGGACTTTGAATCCATTTGTGTGTTTTCTTATTGACGTTGTGAGGTCTTTCTTATCGCCGTAGCGAGAGCAGTTAAAAAGTCTTCTTTTCGTTTTTTGTTTAATCTTCCACTCCCACTTTTCATTAAAAAAAGCTCTGTTTAGGCAAATTGTTTTCTTTGCTTTGTATACGGTAGATAAGGAAATTTTGGCTTGATTTGGGCGTAAACCAAATTATAGATTCTTTGTCGTTTCTTGCTTGAATAATAGAAATAATCATGAAAAAAAATTGGATTAAACAGACTAAAAAAAAGTTTTGAAAATTATTCCATATTTTGTTGCCACGCCCTATATATATATATATATATATATGAAACTTAATCAAAAAGTATTTAGCCTGAATCTTAAAATTAAAAAAAAAGTAAATTGAAAATTTCAGGGCAAAATATATAACAAAGTGGTAGTACTCAAAAAAAGTTTGATGACCTCTTTTATTAATGTAGGGTGTAGCATTCGAATTAAGTCCTGGGCCGTCAAACGTTTGGAAAAACGCAAAGACAAATTAATTCGATTGAAAGCTTTTTGAAGTCGAGGTCTATCAGAGACGACGTGTTTGATTGGATGGTTTCAATCAGGTGACCGAAACAGTTCCAGAAGTTAGGATCGACTGAAGCAGTTGAATGTTCCATCTTGACTCGCTAATTCTTGGTAGTTTGAAACGGGTGATGAAAAAAAAAGTGTTGTCGAAGTCAGGAATAAATTATGTGCACATAAAAATATGATCGCGTTCTTATTCATCTTCCTAGCCGTGAAAAACTTAGAACAACTGGTGATGACAACAGAAGACAACGACAGAGAGGTAACAAAATGACGGATGACTTGAAGATACAGCCAGAGTGACAAGACGAAAGGACACGGTGACTGACTGACGACACGAGCAAAATTAAGAAAGAACTAGAACAGTTCGTAAAATATACTCTGAAGGAGTGTACAGTGTAACCCGGATATAGGAGAGTTGTCGGGATGGGAGAAGTCTCTTATATCTGGATTTATCTTATATCAGGGTTTGGTCTAATTTATATACATTAACACAGGCTCTAATTTGGGACCAGAGAAAATCGCTCTTATATCCGGGTCTATTATATCCGGATTACACTGTATAATAGTATTTCAGCATCAAGACCATGAATGAAAAGCGAAAAGAGAGATAAATACCTAGACTTTACTAGAGGACTCAATAAATACATAGACCTTACTAGACAACTAAAAAAATAAGCCACATGAAAGAGACGATGATAACAGTTGTAATTGGTGTATTTGGTATCATTCCCAAGGCATGAATGCTAATTCTCAATACTTTTTGGTTAGAAGTTTTTGGTGAAACACATGATTGCACAAGTGAAATTAACTCCATATTAACCAGACATAACTCTTTGTAATTTTGTGACTTTGTCTTGTTTGAAATAGAACTATTTGATCATTTAACAGTGTGTAAACAAATGACTTATGTTTAACTGTATTGCTAGTGTTAAATAGCAATACTTTAAAACATTTAACTGAGTGCAAACAAGTGATTAATAGTAATTAGAATTATTCGTATTAGATAGAAGTGAGTGAAACCATTTAACTGTGGGCAAAAAAAAATACACACAGGCTTGTATAAAAACGTTATTTACAAAATGTGTTTTGAAATCATATATTTAATATATACGTATAAAAAGTGTTGTGTTCTGGTTAGTGAACACAGATGGTCGTAATAATAAGACAAACCACGATATGTGAGGAAAATAGTTATATTAACAGGAAAGAGTATTTACAAGAGAGAGAGAGAGAGAGAGACTGTTAGTAATAAGAACATAGGATTAGTGATAGAGTAATGATATATGTAGAGAAGAGGAAAATCTCGTATTTTGGTTTAGCGCTCAATTTATTTCGACACTTAATTTCAACCAATCAGGATGACTAGTCCTATTCAGCCCGGACCTTCATTTCCGGCTAGCAAAACGGGTGAGCGGCCAAACCGAGTCTCTTTGGCTTGAGACGGCGACCAGAACAGACGTTCATCTGGCCGTCCCTACTCAGCGATGCTTTTTAGCTAGACAAGTCGCCCAGTGTGGACATCTCACTGCGGCTTTAACATAGCAACACCAGCAGCAGCAACATGGACACTCAACGAGGGAACCATCTAATTTATGGATTTCCTACGAGGAATCCCAGTTAAACATAAATTAGAAACATGCAACATGCCTCGCACAGGCCCAACTTTGTGTCACCCTAAAAATTGGCTATGTCGATCTGAGCGTAACTCCGCTCTCGACCACATGGGGACAACGCAGACTCTCCCCCAAATACCAGATACAAAACTATACGGTGACTCTAAACACAATCCCTCACACGTCCGACAACACACGCTGCCATCTCATCATCTCGCTACGCCATTTCGTCTCCAACACTAACAAGCCTAAACTCCACGAGTCTTGCAGCACCAAAAGCAAACAATATTCAATGCTGCAAATAAAAAACTTTCTTTGTTGTGTTGTTAAAGAAAAGTTTCGTCATTCATTTGTGTTGCCTAAAAAATATAGTGTTAGAGAAATTAACAATTTCCCGAAACTCTATATATACTTCAACAATAGGAACGGCTCTTCTAGTCTGACTCGTAGGTTTATTCTTCCCAGACTGACCTCCGCTACTGCCATATATGGCAGATGGAACTGCTCATTATGCTGAAAAGGTTGGAGATATCCAACAAAAAGGATTTGGCATTAAATAACCTTCAAAAGGATTTGGCATTAAATATCCTATATAAAACCAATTAAGTCAAACATTGTCTTGTTTTCTAAAATCTATCAAAACGTTAAGATTTGAAAAAGGTTTCAGTTAATTTCAAAGCCATCCATGTACAACAACAACAGTCGGACTGTTTAACATATATCTGTAGCGGATAAGGGGTTTTATAACTTTTCCTTGGATATTTGCGTGAGAGGGGACGTAATAGCGCAACTGGAATTCGAACTCGCTTACTTTGAGGCCGCAGTCCAGTTACTTCGCCTCGGAGACCGTAAAGGACTCAAGAAAAAATAGGTAGCTTCACTGTATATCAAGGGGGAATTTCATAGGTGCTACAATTAATGGAATATTCACTAATTCAGCGAATACTAAAAAGAATATTGTGAAGAAAATTAATTCTTCCGTTCACTGTTTATTTTTTGTCTTCAGCTCCAGTCCCGGTACTTTTTGAACACACCTTCTATATATTTACTTTAGTCTCTCTATATATACTCTTCAGTTTATATATATATATATATATATATATATATATATAAACTGAAATTCTAAAAAATTAGTGACTGTTACCAAATAACGAATAGTTACTTCCTTTATCGGACTGTTTCGTGACGTGATACCCATGGAATTTACTTTCGTATTGTTCAATGAAATACCAATCTTATTTCATCTGAAAGTGTTTAGTCATGTCTGCGGGACTTGAAATGTGCCGACACTATCCCCTGCAGAGGGCTAAAACCTCCCAAAAAGGGTATTCTGGGTATTACACAAAGGTACATTTGACAGTGAAGTTCCAGTTCTGGAGATCTGGGTACTGTGAAGTACCTCTTCATTGCCATTACTTCCAAGTTCACTTTGACCCTGAGTCGTAGTACCTGTTAGGGTCTCTTCTGTTTGAGAATTATTCGTATTGGATTGGACCGTGTGCAAAAAAATCCTTTAGAAAAGACTATGCAAAACTGTAAATCTGAACCTACAACAAACGCAATCCCCTCATATTAGGCATAAAATAACCCCAGACTGATTGACTTGCCTTTAAGATCAGTCAGAAAGTTAATGAATCTGAGTGTATCAAAAAATTCGCATCTGAAATCCGAGTCGGTTTTTTCTTTTTTGAAAAAAATTCACTCTAAAATGGTCTGAATTAGCAGACCACACAAATGTTCAAATAATAACCGGTATCTTGTAAACCAGGAAAAATGTTACGTTGATCCGGGTTTATGATCATAACATTATAATGAGCTCACAAATAATTAAATCTCGAGTTGAATGCTGGAAGAATTGAGCTTAGATAGCTGTGAGTCATATATACGTCGTGGTTTTTGAATCCCCTAAGGATAGATCATAATGAACGAATAAACAATTCGAAAATGCTTCGTTGCACATATAGCACAAGTTTTCGTTCAAACATATTGGCTAATGAATGACACATTTTTAGACTAGTTATAACACTAATAGTTTCTATTCATATTAAACAATCAAAATTGCCATTTATAAATAAATAAATTCCTAAACAGCCATTATATTCAAATAAATTTTTCAGACTGTCTACAATCGAAATAAATTGATTTACGGTCAAGTCACACAAGTAGTGATGGTTCCCGCCTGATTACTGAGCCTTGTTGAGTGACTGAGTGAGTGAGTGATTTTAACGGCATGTCAATCTGTCTGGGATTATTTCATGCCAATATGTTTGAGGATCGTGTTCATAGTACGTTTATATTTACACTTTTTCTGTAATTGCTTCTTAAGAGCGTTTTAAAACTCATAATACCCTAATACAAGTAATTTGCTCACAGTTGTATGATTTCAAGTGTTCCTATGTTATACTAATCATTTATAAACGATTATATGTTTTCAATTAATTATTTATAGTCGATATCAATTATTAATTTGCACCCAATTATATGGTTTCAAGTAATTAATATCAATGATGCTTAGTAAGTGGTTATAGTTTCGAATAACTATGCTTAATACAAATAATTTAAAGTTATAGAAGGGACTGCAAAAGTCGCTATACAGTAAGAATTATACCATTATCATACTTTGCCCAGTCAACTAGGGCTGTAGAATACACCGACTGCACCTCTGCAGAGGAGTAAGACCCCCACCAACGAGTGTCTTGAATATGACACTAAACAATCTGATGGTGAGGTTTCAGTGATCCTGGAGCTTTGGGGAATGCAGAACATCCCTTCAGTGCCACCACACCCAGGTCAACTCTGGCCTGAAATGGTAGCACCTGATAGGGCCCTATCTATGGGTTAAATAAAACTAAACTGCATATTTATGCTAAACTGAATTGTTTGAATCAGAACTGACTAAACTGAATAGCTTGAAATAGAAATGTTATTGACAATTAAACTATACTTACATTTAAACTGCGTGCTTATGCTAAATTGAATTACCTGAAATAGAACTGTTTTTGACATTGATACTCTATTTACACTAAACTGAATTGTTTAATATTGAAGTGTTTTGGCATTTAACGGTGTATAAAGAAAATCTGTACTAAATTGAATTAGCTGAATTAGAACTGTTTGAATAAAATGAATTGCTTGAAATAGAAATATTTTTGACAATTAAACTGTGTACTCATGCTAAACTGAATTGTTTGAAATAGAACTGATTATTTTGTACAAAAATGAATTTGACATTAAATAACCTACAAAGGTTGATATGCCATAAACCCAAACAATCAACTAACCAATCATTATTATAAGAGTGGTGCTAGGATTTTATACTATATTTGAATTCATTTAATTAAAATCATTATCACTATTTCTAATATTTTTACTTTCACGCTTTTTATTATAATACATCAATTATTTACAGGTAAAGTGGTAATTTACCGATAGCTGGTATTTCAACGGGCGTGGAGCATAAATGAATTTTGAAAGAGTACTGACCTCATTTTAGTGGAGACGCATAACAGATGCCAAAGTGTGCATGGAGGTCCATACAGTGGAGTGAGTTAACCCTTGGCACAAACAGTTAAAACCTTTGAGGGATGAATAGGCTTACTACTGAGATGTTATTATTGATATGGCTTTAACGAAAACTATAGATTACAGCATGGTGGAGGTGAAGTAAGGCGGATGAATCCAAAGGCGGGTCAATGGTGTGCTTCATTAGATGCTGGGTGAAGGAACCTCATAGGTCAGCGGCCTGGTTCATATTGTTCAGTTAGGAAACCACTGCTACTCTATTAGAATGGCATCAACTGATGAAACCCACAAAAAAAAGAAAAAAAGAAGAAAAAAGAAAAGAAGAAGCAGTCACCGAAAGACTTCCATGATTCTTTGTCAAGGAACTTTATACTACCGGCCCTACTTGATGATGATGATGATTATTGATTTGTTTGTATAATCAATAAAATACGTTTTGTGCACAAGTTTTGTGCTCTTTATTACAGTTATTTTTTTTTTTTTTTTAGTTACGATTGGCCTCTTAAAGTTTTGGTCTTTTTGTTACAAGTTTTGGTCTCTTTGTGATAAATTACAGTTCTATGACATCAAGTATTCCCCTGCAACGCTAGTGTTTTTTAAAAGATCTATTTGACTCTTACATGGGACCCTAATATATATTACCACTCCGTTTGGTTTGATTTGGTTCAGTTTTATGGCACATCAACCATTTTAGGTTATTTAATGCTAAATTCATTTTTACACATATAAACAGTTCTATTTCATACAATTCAGTTTAGTATAAGTATAGTTTTTTTTACATACAGTTAAATGTCAAATCAGATCAATTTCAAACAATTCCGCTTAGCATAAATAAGTACACAGTTTCAATGCCAAAAAACAGTTCCATTTCAGTTTAGTAGACGTATGATTTTTTGTTTACACACAATTAAATTAAAAACATTCTTTTCAAACAATTCAGTTTAGTATAAATGCACAGTTTCAATGTCAAAACACAGTTATATTTCAAACAATTCAGTTTAGTATTAGTTTAGTTTTTTTTTTGTTTACACACAGTTAAACAGTTCTGTTAAATTTCTGAACAGTTTTATTTCAAACAATTCAGTTCAGCATAATTACATAGTTTAGATCTATTTGACCCATGTATTTGTCAGGTACTACTACTCCAGGATAAAGTGGACCTGTGAGCAATGGCAATAAAGTGGCACTCCACATTCCCCAAAGCTCCAGCATTACTGAAACCTCACCATCAGATTGTTTCCTGTCATATACAAGACATTCGTTGGGGGGGGGATCTTACTCATCTGCTGAGAAGCAGTCAGTGTATTCCACTGCCCCAGCCGACAGGGCAATAATACTCGGTGGTCAGAGTGGACCTCAAAGTAATAGCAATGAAAGAGTTCAAATTTCTAAGATCTCCAGAACTGGAGTCTCACCATCAAATGTAATTTTGAGTCATACCCGGGTCATCACATTTTTGTGGGGCTATTACTCCTTTGCTGGAGGCACAGTCAGAGTATTCTAAGCCCCACTTATAGGGTGATAATAGGGCTTACTCAGTACTTAGATTGGTTACCACTTAGTAAAAACAAGTATTGTAGACAACCTTAGAACTTTGTGCTGAAGCTTAGTAAATAATGTCAATAGAGATAAATTGCCATCACGTTAGATTTGATATGTTGAAAGAGCTCATCAATATTCATGATGATCACACTGGTTTGTGAGGATTTTCGCAGCTGAATTCAACTATATCCACCCACTCTGCTTGTGGTTTGCAACACATCGTCAGTTAAACGAAAGAGGGAAAACGCGTATAAAATAGCGGAAATAAAAATGATCCATGTCCTTGTGAATAATGTCCCAAGTTCCAGTCTCGTTTATCTTGTTTTAACCCATTTCACTTGAAATCAAGTATACAGCTGAGAATGACATCAATTTTAAAGTCCAATTCTTAATTGATTGATTTTAACGGCATGTAAACATGTCAAGACTTTATGCTAGGAGGTTCGGGAATCATGTTCATTGTACGTCAATATTTACATTTTTTCTTTAATTGTTTTTTTTTTCAACTTGGAAATAGCTACTGGAAACGATATAATTGTGTATAAATTATTAGTATTAGGTACGAATACTTGAAACCATACGACTGAGTGAAAATTATTGTGTAGTTATTTTTTACGTGTTTTGTCGTTTTTGTATACGGTCCAATCGAATACAAATAATTTTCTAATAAATCTACTTGCTTAGAGAGAGGACTCTAACAGGTACTAGAACTCCAAGTAAGGGATGACCTGTGAGTAATGCAAATGAAGGGGCACTTCATACTCCCTAGATTTCTAGAACAGATGCATTTGAGAGTTATACCCAGGTCTCCCCCTTTTGTATTACTTCTATGGAGGGAACACAGCGTATTCTAAGCCTCAAGCTTTGGGGGTTGAACCTCACCGACACTGTTGGTGTTGTTGTCCAGAGATTTAATACCAGGTGGTTACTTGCCGGAGGTGCAATGATCCTGAAAATTCTCAGCCACTCTTGAATTACGTTGGTTCAATCATCGGCCTGGAGGATTTGTATCTGATGTCCTCCTACATTCAGCCTGTTTTAGCTGTTCGGTCATAACTCTCCCCGACTTACAGGTTGATGATGTTCAAGACCAACTAGAAGAACTCTGTCGTCTTCACGATTTCTGACAAGTTAAAATGTTTCTCTTCCCTGACTACGGACCAGATATTCACACAAGAAGCCTCTCGCCCATTCCTGACCTTGAATACTGGGTACTTTCAAGAAGCTGGCTAATTCCAAGTCTCTGTGGTTGGCGCCTGCTGTTACGAGTATGGGGTATTTTCTTTTCATTTACTGGGTCAGATATGAAGTATAATATTAATGCTCTCGATGAGTCTGAAAGAGAAATGAGAAGGTTATTATTCAGCGCATGCCTCAGGACATCGCGTAAGGTTGGCTTCCATTTATATCCTCTTCTCAAATTTTTGGTAGTGGATTACGCCATATTGAGCAACTTTGTGATGACTCTCATCACCTTCATAGGATCGGTGTTGCTGATATCCTGAATCTGCTAAACAAACTTCTCTAATTTTACGACATCTGATCACTGAGAAAGGTTTTACTTTTTCTTGATCACAGATGACTTCAGCTTGAACCTGACTTTAAAGGTGATGTACCAGACTGTTTCAAAGAAGTTAGTTATCTCTAAATTCCTGTGATTGGCGGCCACTGAAAAAAAGTAGAGTGCATCTTTTCATTTCCTGTGTCTTATTGGAACTCGATATGTCTGAAAGAGAAGTGAGAATCTTTATATTCAACGCATGTCACAGAACATAACTTTAGGTCATTTTCTATTTATGACCCGATTCTTGAGAACCTGGTGTATGCTGTATATCATTTTTTTTCTGTTCCCATGATGGATGTACAAGTGAGTGCATCCACTTCCTATATTTGTTTTTAGTATTCACGCATTTATTTGATAAATCCTACAAGCGATATTACTAGTCATGACAGTCTTGTATATATGGTGACATATTTGGTCACATGATATGACTAAAAAAAAACACATCATTTTTTTCTCTGCTCTTCAAGCGTCTGGGGCCATACAGTCGGCAGCGGCTAGTCGGATGAAGATGGGTTGCACTTCATCCTCTTTTTCTTTCTTTCGTTTCGTTCCAGCCAACATAAAAAAAAACACGGTGACCCCCCACACACAAACGCACGCACATACTCTACTTTAATTTGTATTGTATAACCGGGCTAAGTCAAAAGTTCGTTCTGCATTTGTTGTTTGGTATCATTAGGAGCTTTTAGTTTTCATCATTTTCATTGAAAAGTTCCCTTTTAATTAAATCACATTTGTTATAATGTCATGAATCTCTTAATTAGCAAAAGTAATATATTTTTATTGGCATGTCAACCCTTGTTAGGTTATTTAACGTCCAAGACAGCAACTACATGGTAATTAATAATAATCCTTTCCAAACAATTATATGGCCCTGTCAGCTGGGGCTGCAGAATACACTGACTGCATCTCTGCAGAGGGGTAAAAAAAACCCAACGAGTGTCCTAGATATGACACTAAACAATCTGATGGCGAGGCTTCAGTAATGCTGGAGTTTTGGGGAATGCAGAGTATCCCTTCACTGCCATCGCCCCATGATCAACTCTGGTTCGGAGTGGTAGAACCTGATAGGGTGCTATCTATGGGTCAAATAGAACTAAACTGTAATTACGCTAAACTGAATTGTTTGAAATAGAACCGTTTTGACATATGACTGAGTATAAACAAAAAACTGTACTTATGCTATACTGAATTGCTTGAAATAGATCCATAACTATCAGGCACTGGGCAATAGACTCTACCAACACACCTTTTAAATGAGGGTCAGGTGTTGCCTGGTGGGTAAAGCTCACTGGAACCAAGCTGATATTACCTCACCCACCGGGCACCAACACAGGGTGGGTATTTTTTTTTTTTTTTTTTAAAGAACTGTTTCTAATATTGAAAATTGAAGAATATAGCCACAATAAAAATACCATACAGATGTAAAAAAAAAATGTCTGTGCAGTCTCTAAAGAAGCTAAAATACGTGTGTCAGTGACTAGTAACCGACCTGTTAGCGCGATGGGAGGTCTTTGCCCTCTGCAGAGTAGTGTGGAGTACACCTTCATTCCTATTACTCTCAGGTTCACTCTGACCAAGATTGGTAGTACCATTTGGACATCAATTGAAGTCTTGTATACTTTTTTAATGCCAACATTTGGATTTATATTTGTTTCTACTAATCTATTCATACTTCTGGTATACTTTTGTATAATAAACTTTTCTTTCTTATTATTTCTTGTTTTACTAACAACAAACATGAAAACTGATGCACTTATTTGGGATCTATTTGTCATAACTTTTTGGTTATTTCTTCAGATGAGGAATTATCATTATTATTCAGGGATCGATCTGGACGGATATTTTTAACTTGCTTATTTCTGCAATGAGGAATTATCATTTTTACACTGAGTGTGAAACCACAAGAATGGTGTACGTGTTGATATTCCAGCAAAGAAGAACTGAAACTTTTGAGGTTACAGCAACGAAAAAGATCACAAGAAAAGACAGAGATGCAACAACATCAACAAAGATGCCGCCCAATGATGATTTATTAAGCTTTTTACTTAGATATGGCAAAAGGCCATATGAATGGGGCAACCAATGATAGAAGACAGAGATACGTCAAAAAAAGAAGAAAGGTGAAAAAGTGACCGACGTCGAACATAGAGGAAGACCGAGTCAGAGTAAAGGGCTATCTAACAAAAAAAAATATATGAAAATAAAAAAAATGAAAAATGAAAAAAATGAAAATTACTCAGTAGAAAAATCATTTGTTCGTGTGACTTGGTAGAAGGCGGATTATTCTTACAGGAACCTATTCCCCAATGTCGGTTATTTTTAGTATTTTTATCGTGTCATTTGTTTATGTCTAAGAAATGAATTTACTTTTGATAATACTGGCGTCTATAGCAATCTTATTTGAGATATCAGAATTTCTATCGTTTTGCAGCTTTTGACCCCTGAGATATGGTTTTTCTACGCCGGGAGTTGTTTTTTAATAGCGCACAAAGTAATGCATTTGTCATCACCAAGGACAAGAGGGTTTAAGAGAAGTTGAGATGACATCTTTTCAGGATAATTAAAAAAATAAATACATTTGGGGATTTAATTTTCTTGCTGTAAAGGAGCTTGTTTTATGAGTACATATTTTTAATCGCTTATATACTTTTCGAGTCAAAAGTCAAAACGAAACCTTCCAGTCGGATAGAACAGTTATTGTTTACTCGGCTTGACAGATTTTGGCATAAAGGCTTCAATTGGTTACTCTCTTTATCGGCAGGGCATAGAATATGCTGACCGTATCCTTTACAGAGGGATAATACCCCCTCGAAAAAAGGGCTGTTGTGGATATAATCTTGAATTTAGCTTTATTTTATAAGTTATATCCTTTTTAGCGCATGTATCTACCCAACCCCTCTGGCACAAAGTATAGCTGATTTGTATTCAGAGTTTTTGTTCTCTTAAGCTGGTTGCCTAACCAAGGCTAAATAACCCAGTTTGTTCTATATAACCATAGCTGTGCAAGAACATATGGATTCAGACCTTTCCCAAGAGTATTATCGTGAAATGAAATACCAACAGCCTTCTCTGGTCGCCTTTCCCGGATCACCTATTCCACTTACTACGTCACAAAGCGCGCTTTCTAACATTTAGTGTATCACGGAAACTAATATAAGATTAAACAAGTCAGATGAATTATATTACTTGGTCGAATGTCGCTAGGGTTTCTTTAAAATTCTCGTCTGTTGGTATTTTTTATGCTTAAAGCAAATAGAGTATAGGAAACACATCGAGAAAATATACAAGCACTGTTTATTTCATGTTGAGCTGGTATCATCTCTTTCTACGCTGAAAAGCCGAAAATGTTCACAAAACAATAAAGTCACTCATTATGAAAAACAGATTCAATTCATTTAATCAAAACCTGAAACAGAGAATCGTCAAAAGCTTTTCAAGGTTACAGAAAGACAGAAGTTGCACGCAGAGAAAACATTAACCACGTTTGGGATTGTAAGAAATCGAAAGTAAAACTAAAAATTAAACAATAATAATAATAATAATAATAATAATAACCAATCATATCAAAGCAAGAATAGATAAGACGCAACAAAACTGCAGCTGTAGTTTATGTGGTGATAGAGACGAAACCATCAATCACATAATAAGCGAATGCAGCAAGTTAACACAAAAAGAGTATAAGACTAGGCAGGACTGGGTAAGCAAGGTGATCCAATGGAAATTGTGCAAGAAATCTAAATTAGACCATACGAACAAATGGTAGATGCACAATCCAGAATCTGTCCAGGAGAATGAGACTCACAAGCTCCTCTAGGATTTTGAGATACAAACGGATCACCTAATCTCGGCCAGACGACCAGACCAAATAATAATCAACAGAAAAAAGAGAACTTGCAAAATTGTGGACTTTGCTGCCCAGCCTGATCACTGAGTAAAATTGAAAGAAAATGAAAAGGAGGACAAATACCTTAACTTTGCTAGAGAAATGAAAAACTGTAGAACATAAAAATGACGTTTATACCAATTTTAATCGGTGCTCTTGGTACATCTCCAAAAGATTGTTAAAGGGACTGTAGGGCTTGGAAATAAGAGGATGAGTGGAGACCATCCAAACTATTGCATTATCGAGATCGGCCAGAATACTGAGAAGAGTCCTGAGACTTGAGGTGACTTGCTGCCACTCAAAGTTCAATAAAAGACCATCAGCGTGAGCTCACGTGAAAAACTCTCAAGGAGTAAATGATAACAATAAAGATGATAATAATAGGAATTGGTATTCAGTGGAAGAATTGAAATCATCCAGACTACAGCGTTGTTGAGATCAGCTAGAATACTGAGAAGAGTCCCAGAGACTTGAGGAGACTTATTGTCATTCAGACCTAAGTGAAAGCCCACTAGCTAATGGTGTTGTGAAAAACTTGTGAGGAGTGAAATAATACTAATAATAATAAGAGGGCGAGTGGA
The DNA here is from genome assembly GCA_963585895.1 of Sepioteuthis lessoniana. Taxonomy (NCBI): domain Eukaryota; kingdom Metazoa; phylum Mollusca; class Cephalopoda; order Myopsida; family Loliginidae; genus Sepioteuthis; species Sepioteuthis lessoniana. Next base: position 66,743,693 of record OY757917.1, read on the forward strand.
GTCCACCTAAACTACAGTATTATTGAGATCGGCCAGAATACCGGCAAGAGTTCTGGAGATTTGAGGAGACTTGCTGTCACTCAAATTTCAGTGAAAGACCATCAGCTAAAACTCGTGTGAAAAACTTACAAGGAGTAAATAAAAACAACAACCATAATAATAATTATAATAAGGATGTACAAGGCCTTACACCCTAGAGATTACAGAGACAGACGTTATGTGTCAAAAAAAGAAAGTGAAAAATAAATCGTCAGCATTAAGGATTGCTTAAAAGCAACAATCTGAGGATTTGATACACATCAAAGAGCAAAGAAAGATTCATAACATCAGCCTGTCACAGCAATATCAACATAAGGATAAAGATTTAAAAAATCTAGAAAACAAAAATGGGAAGAAAAATAACTCTATGGATACTTCAAGCGACAAACTATGGAGGCTGCGAACGAAATGACTAGGACATAGCTAAGAAAGGGGAACCTGAAGAGCGAAACCGAATATCTTTTTACAGTCGCACAAAATAATGTCATAAGGACCAATTATATTAAAGCTAAAATTGATAACACGCAACAGAATAGCAAGTGTAGGTTATGTGAAGACAGAGATGAAATGTTTTATTACATATTTAGCAAATACAGCAAACTTGCATGAAAGGAGTACAAGACTATAGACAGAGATGAAACAGTTAATCTGGTAATAAATGAATGTAGCAAAACGCCATAAAAGGTCTTGTACGACATTGCTCGACTGGGTGGGAAAGGTGATCCACTGTTAATTTGGCAAAAGATTATCATTTGATCATACTAGCAAATGGTATATGCATAAACCTGAGTCCGTCTGAAAAAATGAGATACAGAAAATTCATTTGAATTTTGAGAAACAAAAGGATCATCAAATCTCATGAAAATAAAAGAAAACAAAAAGATAGAAAAATATCTGGATCTTACATAAGAGCTGAAAAAAGCTGTAGAACAAGAAGGTTTCTGTGATACCAATTTTAGTTGGCGCGCTTGAAACTGTTCCGAAAGGCTTCGAATAGAGACTGAAGGAATTGAAGATCAGAGTGAGAATCGAGACCATACAGAATACAGCATTGTTAAGATCGGCAGGAATACTCAGAAGAGTCCTGGAGACCCGTGGACACTTGCTACCAATTAAAATAACCGTAAAAAAAGTTTCAAGGAGTGAAATAATAATAATAATTGTTGTCTCGGCTGACCACAGAATAAAATTGAAAGAAATTGAAAAGAAGGGTAAGTACCTCGATCTTGCTAGGGAATTGAAAACTTTGTGACACATGAAAGTGGCGTTTATACCAATGGTAATTGGTGTTCTTGGTACAGTCACCGAAGGATTATTAAGGGGACTGGAGGACTTGGAAATAAGAGGACGAGTCGAGACCATCTAAACTATAACACTATTGAGATCGGCCAGAATTCTGAGAAGAGTCTTGGAGACTTGAGGAGATTTGCTGACACTCAAACTTCAGTGAAAGACCATCAGCTAAAACTGATATGAAAAACTCTCAGGGAGAAAATAATAATCATAAAATTATTATTCATTTCATAGCGGAGTTTCCTGCCTCACACTCTCTCTCGCCATCCGTCTCGATTATCCATCGCTCCAGTCAGATCCTTTAGACTTCATCCACTGTTCTTACATAGTTGATGTACGTAAGTCCTTGCTTGTCGGCTAACACTTTAGCGTCCGTGAGTAGGAATCCATTAGCGAACATCGCTTATGAATTAATCCTTACTTTCTCAGCTGTGCCAAGCATATCTTGTTAGTCTGACTTGGATGGTTTTTAAAATGAAAGCTAAGTGGCCATGCAGCCGCTGTTTTGTGGGGTGCAGCTCCCTGTATTTCTTGAAAACAGCATGTAGCATTCTTGTGTAGTTCCCATCTATCGTTTTCTTTCAACGTTTCGTTTCCATATGGTGTATCCATGCTGAATAAATTCCAACCCTTGTAAATGCTAACAGGCTTTCTCTGACTCCTCAGCTGTTACTGTGTTGTGGTTGGGTTGGGTTCGGGCTAAAAATTTTCATAATTCGATTCTCCGATTCCCTAATTAAATCACGGAAGCGTTAATCTATAACTCCATGGCGTAAACTTCCGGCTAAAATTATAAGAGAAACAAGACATTTGGATTCGGTCAATAGTAAAAATCAAATAGTTTTATCTCGTTATTAACTAATTACCTTCCAAGAAAATCTTTTGCTAATATGTCATGATGTCTGCAGCTTATTGTGTGTTTTCCCGTCTTTATTTACAAGATTAGAATTGTCCATTTTCAAATTATATTCAAATATCAACTTTAGACTGATGATCATATCAAGGCACGTTGATAGTATGTATTCTTTTGACTCTCCTTTGCCATCCGTTCCCATCAGATATCGATTTTAGCAAGTCTTATGATGGTTAGAGTGTTCACCAATGGCCCGGGAGAGCAGGGTTTAATCCCAGGTCGAGTCATACCAAAGACTCAAAAAATGGTACTTGATGACGCCTTGCTTAACACTCTGCATTATCAGGTACGGATCAAGGGTAAAGTGGATCAATCCAGGGAAAGGAGCAGCGCCCTTCGCTACAAATTGGTGTAGAAGCTATCGAAAAGGGAGCCTTCGGGTCACCCTCGACTACGGTTGCCAACTTTACTTACAGATGGCTCTCAACATCTGCGCAGAGCTGATGAGCAGGTTAGCCAACACTAATGTGTCTATGCGTAAAAATCCATAAGAGTTTGTTCTGACTTCACCAGGAGTGTCCAGCATTTCTTGTTTGTGAGATAGGAGGTAAGTGACCACACAGTTGCTGCTTTGCTACATAACCTATTTTCGCCGCTGGCAAGTATTGTATTTTGCTAATATTATAAGGATTTCCATTTCATTTCTAACCTCTGTTTTGGTTATTTCTCATTCAGTAACCTTCCGTTTGTTTACAGCATGTCATTAAGTTAAACCTTCAGGTATTGGCGTTAATTTCTCCTCTTTTTTAAAATATGTATTTTTTTGTGGGTAGGAGAGTGTTGTTGTTGTATAGCCATGAACAACTATACATACACATATACATGCAGAATCATAACAACGACACAATAAAGACGAATGACACAGTTCTTTCGAAAAATATACCTCTCACTTTATTTGAAAGGGTTCGAAAGGGTTACTAAAGGTTTTACTGTGTGAGAGGTGAGTTGGAGACCGAACAGAACTGCAACATATTGACCCCCACACTTATGGCCATAACAGCGTTTCTTTCCCGTTCTCCTGAGCTGCTCAACCGGGGGCTTGGGGACCAGCCTCTCTGGGACATGGTCCTCATTCCAGCATCTTCTCTCCAACTGATTGAACTTCCTGTGCACCGAGTTATATAATTGTTCGACATCCACCTTCTTGTGGACGTCACAAAGCGCACTCATTCAACCCGTCCACGGTCAAGGTTATATCCTGCTATTCCTCAACCGGATGCACCTGTGATTTACACAGGTGCATTTCCTATTTTGACAGCTTTGCCGGGGTCAATATGTTACATTGTAAGATGTGAAATATTAAAGGGTAATGCAACGTACAGAAAATATACTTGTGAAAAGGGATTCCTTCCAGTTAGCTCACCAATGATTGGTATCAATCACGAACCAATAAAGGTTATATAGTTTAGTAAGAACTCCAAAAAAGGTAAAGTTCCCAACTCCAAATAATGAATCCCACATCAACAAGATGTTCTAATTCTTGCAGGAGATGGCTTGCATGAGAACTTTTTTTCAGTAATTAGATGATTCTTTTTTTCCCAGAAAGTTGTTAATAGCTTATACCAATGACAATAATCTAAGAGAGAGAGAGAGAGAGAGAGAGAGAGAGAGAGAGAGAGAGAGAGAGAGAGAGAGAGATTTCACGACAATTGTATTTAAGAATTATACAACTTGATTAGCTGCTCTATTTTTACTGCAGAGCTAGGATTTAAAGTAAAAACAAATCATTAAAGAAAGTAGAACCCGTGTCTGTAGAATGAATGAATAAAATTGGCTGAGAGACATAAAGAAGGCAAAAGATTGTTATTTGTATGGATCCGCCCACTTGTCTTATTGCAGAATGGATTTCTTCGTTTTTTTTTTCTTTTTCGAGAAATAGCTCAGCCACTATCATTTTTTTTTCTTGTTAACCTGATCACGTGATTCTTTTCAATGCTTTATATGTTCATCGGAAAAGTCGTTTAATCGTTTTCAAGACAGCTAGCGGTGACAGCAGCGCTTAACAAGTTAGTCTCGTAAACATACGAGTTTGATCCTGACTAAATTCTCAACTGTTCTGACTCTATGTCATACGAAAGTGTTTACCGAATATTAACCCTTTCGCTATTGGATTTTCGGCAGGGCTTAGAATACGCTGACTGCATCCCCGTCACAAGGGTAAATAAAATAATAAAAAGGATTTTCAAGCTATGACACAAAACTACATTTGAGGGTGAGGATCAAGTTCTGAAGCTGTCAGTAGTGTGAAGTACCCCTCCATTGCCATTACTTCCAAGTCCACTCTATCCTGTAGTGTTGTTATTTGTTAGGGTCCTATCTATGGGTCATATTGGTCTGTTTAAAGAATTTTCGTATTCGATAGGATCAAGTGCAAAAATTTTCCAATTTTTAGTTGTTTCCAGTGCTACATTTTCTTTCCCCTCCTAAAAGAACTGATTTTATTGTCATGAATTTCATTGTGAGTTTGAATCATATAAGATTTCTTCCAGGACCTACTCAGTACAGAAATGACTGATACTATTTACTTTTATCAATTTCCATGGCAACAATCTAAATAAAAAAAAAAACATGGCACAAATAGTCAAATCTGGTGTCAAAATAATGAGAAGTTTCTCAGCAAAATTCCCCAATGGGTGAATCAACAAATGGAAAATATAAAATCTGAATATTAAAAAAAACATGGCACAAATAGTCAAATCTGCTGTTAAAATAATAATAATAATAATAAGCTTCTCTGTAAGATTCCCCCAATGGGTGGATCAGCAAATGCAACATAGTATAAAATTTAACTAGAACACCCTACAAGGCACCAACTATACGGTCACCTGCCTCCCATCACGAAAACTATCCAAGTTAGACGAACCAGACATGCAGGACACTACTGGAGAAGCAAGGACGAACTCATCAGTGATGTACTCCTATGGACACCCGCATATGGCCGAGCAAAAGCAGGACGAACAGCTCGAACATACATCCAGCTGCTATGTGAGGATACGGGATGTAACCCTGAAGACCTGCCAGAGGCGATGAACGATAGGGAGAAGTGGCGAGAGAGGGTCTGAGATATCCGTGCTAGCAGCATGACATGATGATGATAATGATGTTGGCACTAGCAATTTGATTTTAGTCAAACATGATAATGAAATGGTTAATTAATAATATTAGATAAAAACAAAATAAATGGTCCTATTTGCATGATTTTTTTCTGTTCATGGACATATCTATTTATCATTTCAAAGTTTTCCATCTTGTCTGAGTATTACTTCAATTTTTTATGACTTTTAATTTTTAGAGGATATCTTTGCAAATATAAATAAGTTATTTTTTCTCTACTACTGTACCGCTAAATCAAGCCTTTAATCCTTTCACCGTTCGTATATAATCAAATTTCATACAACGTTCTGTCTGCTAATCCATATTCTTCAACCGCTGAGGATGTTTGCAGAGATTTATCTCGTTCATTTAATCTCAAATTCGACAATTTTTGCCATGTTTTTCCTTCAGATTTTTGACATAAAATCTTGTATTGATTTTGGGAAAGTTTAAGCAGGATCAGTTCTTTTTTGACTCATAGAAAGCCACATTAGCAATCATAATCTAGAAACCATACAGTAGTACCGACACGGCAACAATTTGGAAGAATTCCCGTTTTGTTTTATCCAGGAGATCTGATTTCCATATGATCTATAATCTGTCAATAGAAAATCACGTTTTGCCAATGCGTATGCTGATATCACTTTCAGTTGATGAGATATTGCTACCGAGATATATGAAATAATCTACTCATTTCCATTTAATGAGGAAATTACATCATCATGATTAAAAAGCTGGAAATCCGTTTAATCTGAGTTCACACTGCAGAGATTCGGCTTGAGAAGATATATTTACAAGAAGCGCTAGGTCACTTGCGTAGTCAGCACTGCACCGCCTGAATTTAAAAGAAACACTTGGCAAAAAAGACAGACAGGAACTACACAAAAATAGTGTGCGTTACTTTAAACAAATCCTAGAAGCAGCACCCTAGAAAACAGCAGTTGTACCGTCACTTACCTCCCATCACACAAACCAACTTTGTAAGGTAAACAAGACATGTTGGGCGCTGTTGGTGAAGTAAAGACGAACTCGTTAGTGACCTCGGCACATCGATAAACCAGGGTTGGCCGACCAGCTAAAACATTCATCAACTCTGCGCAGACACTGTGTTGCATACATATATATACTGGATACATACCGACGCAATGATAACAGACGCATGATAAACGACACAGGAAGGAAGACGCAAGAAGACTTCTTTAGAAAAATATTCACCTCTCTCTTTATTTGTAAGGTTTGCGTGTGAGAGGGTGCTGGAGACCGAACATAAACTTCATATTTTGACCCCACTGTTATGACCGTCACGTTGTGTCTTTCTTGTTCTCTTAGATGCTCAACCAGAGGTCTTGGGGTCCACTCCATCGGGGCTTTTCCGAGGGCCCCCTCGGTCGGGTGTGGCCTTCCCTACCACATCTGGTCTCTGGCTGTCTGGAAGTCTGCTGGCAACTGCTCTGGGACCCAAACTCAACTGAGTTAAATAATAACTCAACGCCCACACGATCGCTTACTGGATCTTTGAATCGGATGTTTAATCGTCATCAAGCGGAAATAACTGTCATGCAGTTCAGAGGTTACTCTCTTCCGGTGCATCACTGTAATGGCACAATGGGACCTTCACCTTGTCCCATATCATAAGCCTTAATCCGCCCATGCGATCTCTTTCGATTACTGGAATGTGTCACTTCCTTCCGGTGTATCACCTTGGAATAGCATTTTTGGGTCGGGTCGAAGGTCAAAATATAACAACTGGATGCTGTCTCAAGAACTTGCCAAAAGTAATGATCGATCCGGACGGATGGCAGAATATAGTCAAAGGAATCCGTATGGTCGATACGCCTTGGTGATCATGATGACGATGCTTAACATTTCAACTTTGTTTGTTATTTAACGTCATATCAACCTTCTCGGGGTATTTAATGCCAAATCCATTCTTTTTAAAAGGACAGAAGTGGTACTATTAAACCCATAGGTGGGACGATACCAAGGGTATTTGTCCGAAAGTGAACGTAATAGGGCGACTGGAGTTCGAACACGCGTACTTTTTTTCTGCAGCCCAGCGCTTTAACCATTACACCACGGGGATACTACATCGTTACCTACAAGCTGTTCAGAGTCAACATATGAACAGACCTGTTTGCTATATTTTGCCTCCATCAAAGTAAAAGAGAAAAGTATAACACTACATTATTAATATGTACTGAAGAATTACTTTTTCTTTTTAAATATTGAGAAAGATAATATTCAATAAGCGTCTATTTTTACTTTTGTTCATTAAATTGTCGATGTAATACTGCCAGTAATACTGCCAGTAATACTGCCAGTTTTTTCTAGTGATCTTTTTGAGATAACTCGAATCTTTTGGGATATGTTTTTGTGTTTAGGAAAGAGGAAGCCATTGCTTAGCTTTTGCAGTTTAATGTATTAACCTATTCGGACCTGTGTCTCCAACTTAGCTGTTAAAATCAAGTTTCCACCTTCGGGTATCTATCGTATTTGGTAACATTTTAAGAATGATCATTTCTTATATTTGACCTAGTATTATAATGGTTAATATAATCAAAACAATCACAAGAGATTGGACCTTATAATCCATAAGAGGATCTGTGAATCAGAGGTTCGACTCGAAAAAAATAAATAAATAAATAAATAAAATAAAAATAAAAACAAACAAACAAACAAACCTGAAAGCTGACAATGTTCCCAGACGCAAAACAAAATATCATGTGTCAATAACTTCAGTCGTAGTATCCTCCCGTTTTATTTTGACGACCTATTCAGATGGGTGCGGTTCAATTTATGCTGGAGTGAAGCAAAAAAGGTCGAGAATGGGTTTCTGAAACTGTTATGGGACACCACATTAAACATCCAACGGACACACTTATTTTTTAAAAGAGATAATTATTTATTGTCTTCCTACACCACATTCGGGGAATTTCGGATCGAATCCTTTATTTGATCAATTGGGATTTACTACTCTCATTCCTTTGTTCCTGTGTGTGTGGGTGGGTAGGGGGTTGACGGAATTCATCGGATGCGGATGAAGCCGGCTCTACACATTTATATGTGAAGTTGTTGGTGGACTAGTGTCCTCAACCGAAACAAAAGTATTTTATCATATGTTTCTATTACACAAACACGCAATAAAATTGTCCTATGAATGTTTTTATGTTTTCGACTAATTTTGTGGCGCTGATTTCGAAAATCTGGTTCATTTTTATCCATCTGGTATCATTTTTGTGTGAAAGAAATATTACAAAAATCGGTAAAATCAGAGCCATGATGAAATTATGATCTAGAGGTGCCCATGGAGTTGTTCCTTTCGGATTATGTAATGAGATAAAATGGAATGTCTTGGTCTGAATTTCAGGATGAAAACAAGATGAGTATTTTTGCAATGCAGTATTTTCAGTGTGATGATTCATTTTGTCGGACAGAATTATAATATTTTGTGGGATTTAATATCATTTGAGATGTGGCAATAAATTTCAATATTGTGGTAGCTTTTTTTTCGGTGTATGAAAATGTTATACACTTTATTTCAACCTGTCGACGGTAAAATTACTTAAAATTCAGTACGAAGTTTATTACAAATCTAGATATGCTTGAGGACTTTTCTGAATCTTATCTAATTTTAACAATTTTCTCTGATTTCAATATTGCTGCTTCAGAAATATAGAGAATTATTTAAATTTTTAGTTAAAGTTTCAAAGAAGAAGGTTGTTTAACTGATTTTTAGTGGTATATAGTAATGAAGGAAAATTTTTGTTGGTGTCTGAAAAGAGATTGTAGCAAAATTTCCCACAAATGAAAAACAAATAAAAGAACATTTTTACTATATGAATTCGAACTCCATAAAGTAAAGGAAATTTAGTGACCTTAGTCGAGGGCGACCCGAAGGTTCCTTTTTCAATAGCTACTACAACGAGGAGTAGGGAAGATCGCAACTTCTTTCCTTGGATTGCTCCACTTTACCCTTGATACGTACCTTATAATGCAAGGAGATATCAAGTACCATTTTTTGAGTCTTTGGTATGACTCGACCTGGGATTGAACCCCGGTCTCCCGGGCCATTGGCAAATACTCTACCCTATAGGTTAATGGTATCACTTTTTTATTTTCGCAATATTAATTGGTAATTCTTCAGGATTTTGTAGTCCTGTAAAACCAGACAGATTAAACCTGACTTTCTTTCTGTGACATAAATGGCATTTTAAAAAACATACTGTGAACCAGGCGTTTCTTTTTAATCAGCACTTCAAAATTGTGAGAAAAAATGTTGAAATGTCTCATTGGGCCAAACTTTTTATCTCTAGGCCAGTGTTGGAGGTCCATTTACCCCCATCTTTCTGCTTCTATTATATTGCTCCATGTTTAACTCAAAAATTCTACTCAGCTGGATTCTAAGCCATATTGAAATAAAGGGAAACAAAAAAAAAAAAAACTGATTCAGCAATAAAGTCTGTTTTAAATATGGTCCCTAACAAAGTCAAAATTCCATAAACAGACTTTAAACCCAAATCAACTAATTCTTCCATACAACGTTGGAATAACAACATACACAATAAGCACTTCCAGATGAAACACTTCCAGATGAAACACTTACAGGAAAATAGAAACTAACTTTGAGAAAGTCCAAAAAACAAAACAAAAAAAAAACAAAAACAAGTCACAAAATGAACGCAATAGCACGACTGGAGTTCGAACTCGCTCACTACGATTTCGCAGTCCATCGCTTTAACCATTTACACCACGAAGCCGCCCCACTTACTCGGTTAAACATTTTCTCATAGAATGCGGAGATTTAGCTCTCATTAGATAACGTTTTTCAACTTAGAAATACGAAGGACCAATTTGAAAATGTCAACATGGATGAAATTTTGTTCTTCTTGAGAGAAATAGAATTATACCAAAGTTCATAAACATTAAAATGATCAGTATTATTTAAAGTAATTATTTAAAAAAAAACTATCACAGAAGATTTCGATATATCGTTCAAACAAAATATCTAACTAAAAAACTCTTTAAAAATTTAAAGAACTAATAAAAAATAAAAAGAATAAAAAATCTTACAAGCTAAAGAAAAAATGTATACATAAACATACAATGTACTCGGTTCCCTAACCTTTAGGCACAAATAACCCAAGACAGATTGAAATGCCTTTAGAAATCTATTTGTTGCTATTTACTACATTATGCTTAATCTGGTATAAACGCCTCTGATCATTTTTTAAACTGATCTTCCTGAAGAGCCAGTATTCTAAGTATTGAAAAGGCTTATTGCTGCTTAACTTCTGTGATCAAACAGGAACCAGTGTTTTCGGTGTGACATAACAGTGACTATTCCTGTGTATCTATTATGTTAAATTGAGATGACATTAAACTTAGTAAGCGACGATACAAAAAAAACCCAATTTGTCTTTCCGGTTGTATCAAATAGTCTGATTTATTGCAATCATAATTGTCTGTCCATAAAAAAAATCGTTTAGCTGGCTGATCATCCGGCTGAGTTTGCTAATGCTGATTTTAAAGGACATAAAAAGGTCAATGTAAAGAGTTGTCATTTTAAGCTCTTCAAAAGAGTCTACTCCCAACGGATATTTAGCAAACGTAGCTTAGCGCGATACAAGATGCCAGGTATAGAGTGCTCAGTGAGAATTTAACGCAGTATTATCCTAATTACTTCTGAGATTAATTTGTTAATATAATGTTGTAACTGCCTACTACCACCTCGTGCTGCTCAGGGAATGTTCTCATCGACTTATGAGAGTCTTTGATCGAAGATTCTGGTTTACTGAAACATTTCTTTCTCTTAGTATCGTTCTTGCCAGAGGCCTCCAGCTCGTTTCTGACCTTGTATCATAAATGCCCAGCATCTTTCAAGAAGCTGACTATTTCCAAGTTGATCTGGTTGGCGAATATAACCTCAAGTATTTTCGAGGAAGTCCTCGAGGAGGAGTGGCTAACGTGATGGAATGTGATAACATAGTAAGCGAGTTCGAACTCAAGTCGCGCTACAACGTTAACTTTCGAAATTATATCCTTGGGAAAGGTATGAACTTCTTTATTCCACGAGCTATGGACCAAATCATATCTCTACTGTCCTTCTAAGGGAAGGCTCTGGCATTAAATAATCTATTAAAGTTGATACGCCTTTAAACAAATAATCCAAAGAAATACAACACTAATTCAAACTGGAAGCTGCCATATTAATGGTCTTGATAGAATAGAGAAATAAGAATATTAAAATTTGGATTGGTTTAGTTTGATTTGGTTTTATGGCATTGTAGGTTATTTAATGCCAAATCCACTTTTATCCATATAAACAGTTCTATTTCTAACAATTCAGTTTAGCATAAGTACCGTTTTTGTTTACACGCAGTTAAATGTAAAAATTTCAAACAACTCCTTTTAGCAGAAGTACATAGTTTAGTTCTATTCGACCCATAGAAATGACCATATTAGGTACTACCACTCCAGGCCAGAGTGAACCAAGGAGCAATGGCAATAAAGGGGTACTCCGTATTCCCCAAAGTTCCAGCATTACTGTAGCCCCACCATCAGATTGTTTAGTGTTATATCCAGGTCACTCGTAGGTGGGGTAGTCTTAGTCCTCTGAAGAGATGTAGTGAGTGTATTCTCCAGCCCCAGCTGACTGTCCCAAGGATAAGTACAGTTTTTTGTATGTCAAAGCAGTTCTATTTCAAACAATTCAGTTTTGCATAAGTTTAAACACACTGTTTAATGTAAAAACAGTTAATTTCAAACAATTCAATTTAGCGTCATTACACAGTTTCATTTTATTTGACCCATAGATAGGACTCTCGGCCCAGCGGTTAGAGTGTTCGCCAATGGCCCGGGAGACCTGGGTTCAATCCCAGGTCGAGTCATACCAAAGACTTTAAAAATGGAACTTGATACCACCTTGCTTAACACTCAGCATTATAAGGTACGGATCAAGGGTAAAGTGGAGCAATCCAGGGAATGGAGTAGCGCCCTCCCCTACACCTTGGTGTAGTAGCTATCGAAAAGGGAGCCTTCGGGTCACCCTCGCCTATGGTCGCTAACTTACTAGGTGCTACCACTCCAGGCCAGAGTGAACCTGGGAACGATGGCAATAAAGGAGTAATCCATATTTCCCGAATACTCCTGAATTATTGAAGCCTCAACATCAGATTGTCTATTGTCATATAAAATTTGGAATATTCCATTTAACATGAAATATGGTTCAAATAAAGGGTTCAGTTCGAGATTCTGTGTTGACTCGTGAGTTCGACAATAATCACCTGAAGAAGGCCGAAGAACATATCGGCCGAAACGTTGTGAGTATGACAATAAAGCTGAGGTCAGTAGTCCGAATATTCTAAGTAATAACAATTATCAAGTTTCATCTCAGAAATTTAGACAAATTATGTTAAGATGTTTTCCATTTATCATATCATATTTACCCAACCCCTCCGCTCGGGCAGGATATGACACAAGGTCAATTTTTTAAGCGGAGTTTAACAGGTTTGAATTCAGAGTTTTCCTTCTCCTAGACAAGTTGTCTCAACAAGGCTGAAGAACCTAGTCTGTCCTACTATTTACCCATAGCTGGAGGGAGAATAATCAGATTCATACCTTTCCCAAGGGTATTAGCGCTATGTGAAATGCAACCAATCTCGTCCAGGATTTGAACTCGTGTCGCCGTGTACATTTCCCGCGACGATAACCATTACACCACGACTGCTAAAGGTGTATGTTCTTTAATACCTATCACACCTTCTATTATGATATAATTGGACTCTCTTCCTAAATGTTTTCATGCGTGGAATTGGCTCCATATGTATGCATTTACCCGAACTTTCCACCACCGGAAGGATGTATCACAAGATTATTTTTTAAGCGGACAACAAGTGGTTTGAATTCAAAAGTTTCCTTCTCCTAGACTAGTTTCTAAACCAAGGCTAGAAAAATAGTTTGCTTTTTTAACCATAGATAAGAGAAGAGATAGATTCATGTCTTTTCAAAAGTCATCAGAGCGCAGAGAAACGCAAAGTTTTGCCTATGATTTGAACTCAGTCACCGATTACTTTTCATATGGCCATACCCGTTACGTTAAGTGCACACACTCCTTATACACTTTCATACTTTGGGAAAATTAAGTGGCAGAGTATTTTACTGCACACACTTTAAATGATGTCTATAAATAATGATCATGTTTTTCTCAAGAAAGAAGTGAACGATTCTGATAGGTATTTCTAGTATTTCATAGTATTTATACAAATTCCTGAAATGAGTTGTAATTAACATTATTTACAACAACCGGGCCATTGGACTAACCAACCAGGCCTAATGAGTAGAGTGTTCGCCAATGATCTGGGAGACCTGGGTTTAATCTCAGCTCGAGTCATACCAAAGACTCAAAAATAGTACTTGATGCCTCCTTGCTTAACACTCAGCATTATAAGGTAAGGACCAAGGGTAAAGTGGAGCAAGCCAGGGAATGGAGTAGCGCCCTCCCCTGCACCTCGTTGTTGTAGTTATTGAAAAGGGAGCCTGTGGGTCACCCTCGACTAAGGTCGTCAACTTTACTTACAAGATTTGGACTATTAGTCTTATCTTGGTTTTTAGCGGGCAAGTATTGACCCAACTCCTCGGCCACAAGGGAGATGGGACACACGGCTAAACTTGAAGCAGAGTACAGCTGGTTTGAATCCTGATTCTTTCTGTTTCTTAGATTGGTTGTCCAATCATGTCAAGAGAACCTAATCTGCCCTTCTATTTACCCATAGCTGGAGGATAACGAATCGATTCAGGCCTTTCCCAAGAGCATTAACGCGAAGTGGAACGCAAGCAACCTCGTCTAGGATTTGAACTCGGGTCCCCGATTTCATTTTCGACGACGATAACCATAACGCTAACAACGTCTCCATATGAAACCAGATGAGAGGTTGTTGACGCGCATTATTATATAAACGCTTGATTTAACAAACCGAAACTGGTGATCGGTGACTAGGAGCGAAACTGTTTAGCCTTATCCATTTGCCGAATTTCAATCTAATAATCTGTTTTACTATTAGGTTCATTTAGGGACATCTAACATGCACATACACGGATGCACATATACGGATGCACATATACGGATGCACTCATACGGATGCACTCATATGGAAGAGAGGCAGAATAACTGTTAAACAAGAGTATCAAATGAAAACAAGTCGATTGAAAAAAATAAAGAACAGATTAAACAAATAGATAAAATTAAAAACAAACAAACAAAAACTTTGAAGGAAGTCATAGGTTGCTGAAGAAAATACTGCATGACCTTTTCATCCGGGCATCACTTGATTAATGTGACAAAGGATGCTGATGGGATTTAAGATGAAAAAAAAAAATCAGAGAAAAGAGCTATGAATTGCAGCAGGTGACAGCACCAAATATCATACTGCACACATGTGCAAGCACGCGCGCGCGCACACATACATATTACTCACTCGCTCACACACATATATCATCCACATGCGTCCACTTACATATGCAAACACATCGTCATCATTGTCATCCTCATCATCACTATTCCCAAATTCTTCTCCCTCTCTCTGTTGGTCTGTTTCTCGTTTTCCTTTTAAATATCTTTTTCTCTATCATCATCACCCCATCATCATTATTATCATCCTATTCCTTTCTCTCTATCGATTTTTCTTTCTCTTTAAAACGTTTTCTAAATGTTTCCTCTGTCACTGTCACAATCTACAGAGCGGTGTAAAAGTTACTCTCTATTTAAAAAAAAAAAAAAATGAAATAAAATAAATAATATAACTTTTTTAATTTGTTTTATTTGAGGGATATTATATTTGACAATTACTTCGAAGTTATTTCCAAAAGTCAAAATAGATAAAATAAAAAGAGTTTCTTTACTTTTTTTAATAAACAATTGGTTCAATTTTTAAAATGGTGACTTTCGTGACACACACACACACAGACACACACACACACACACACACACACACACACACACACACACACACACACACACTATATATATATATGTGTGTGTGTGCGTGTGTGTGTGTGTGAGAGAGAGAGAGAGAGTTAGAGAGAGAGAGTTAGAGAGAGAGAGAAATGAACAGATAAACTGGAGGAGAGTAAGATTGACAGATTGGAAGATTGGAATGGACAGATATATATATATATATATATATATATATAAGAAAAAAAATATGGAAAAAAACTAAGGAAAAAGAAATTTTTCTTTTTTTTCTTTTTCATTTTTCTTTTCTTATCTTTTTTCTTTGTTTTTTTCATTGTTTTTCTTTTGTCTTCTATTTACTTTTAATTTTTCTTCTCTCTCCTCACCCTCTCTCTCGTTCTTTCTTTCTTTCTTTCCATTCTATTCTCTTTTTTTCTCTTCTTGTCTTTCTTTCTTTCTTTCTTTCATATTATTTCTCTGTCCTAATTGATCCCCCTATTTCACTATTTTCTTTTTTTTTCTCCCTCTCTTTCTTATTTGTTTTTTCGTTGTTTGTTTGTTTGTTTGTTTCTTTCTTTCTTTCTTCGTATTTTTCTTTTCTTTCTTTTTTTTTAATATTGTTTTGTCTGTTTTCGTTGATCTTCCTTTTTGCTCATTTCTTTTTATTTTATTTATTTTTTCACTCTCTTTCTTTCCATTCCATTCTCTATATCTCGTGCCTCCTCTTTCTTTCTTTCTTTCTTTCTTTCTTTCTTTCTGTTTATTTCATTGTTTCTTTCTTTTCTCCTTTTTTATCTTTATATTTGTTACACTTTCCTTTTTGTTCTTTTCTATTCTTTCTTTCTCTTGAGTTCCCATATCCTTCCACTCTCACACATCTCTCTATTTTAGGACATCGCTTTTCATACAATCATTTTTCTTTGCTGTTTTTCTCTGAGCGGTCTTATTTAGTGTTCTAAGTTTAACCATACTAAATCTAGTATGGGACAAAACTACAAGTGAAGATCAAACTTAATAGGGTAATAATAATAATAATAATAATAGTCTACCAAGTAAACCATTGTTTTATGGCAAGATATCCTAAGCATTTGGCATCCAGTATGGATGCCTGTCGCGAACGTTTGGATGGCGTAATGGCTATTGTCGTTGAAAATGAACTCAGCCAGCCAAGTTTAAACCCTGAATGAGTCTTTTTGAATTTCACTGCGTGCTAATGCCCTTGAGAAAACCAAGAAACCATTTCTTTTTTCTACCTGCTACGGATAGATTGTTGAACACATTGGACTTTTTCACCTTAGTAAGAACTACCAGTTTAGGAGAAGGATGCAGTATTTTTTGACAACATTTGACAACATGGGTAACTGTCAGGCCTGCCTTCGCCTTTGTCCGGACCTACAACATGGGTAGCTGTCAGGCCTGCCTTCGACTTTGTCCGGACCTACAACATGGGTAACTATCAGGCCTGCCTTCGTCTTTGTCCGAACCTACAACATGGGTAACTGTCAGGCCTCCATTCGACTTTGACCGGACCTACAACATGGGTAACTGTCAGGCCTGCCTTCGACTTTGACCGGACTTACAACATGGGTAACTGTCAGGTCTCCATTCGACTTTGTCCGGACTATGTCGAGATCCAGACGAAGATCCATAGTCTCACAACACAAATAAATAACATTAAAAAAATAACATGGTCTTTTTAGGTCGAAGTCAACTATGTCCTACATATTAAGCCACATGACTAAAGGCCGTTATTTACGGTACACAATCATAAAAATATTCCGCCGTATTTTCAGTGGTTGAAAGCCGGACTGCATTTATTTTGAGTCAATCTGAGAAAGAATTGATTACCATAAAGCCAAAGTGACCATATTTATTTAATGTAAGAGCTACATACAAGATAATTACATTGGTTTGCTTAATGGCATGTCAACTTTTGCTGAAGTCGGTTTTTTGGCAAGCAATCATTCCGGTCTAATAATAATCATCAGCAAAGAACTATCCTTTCAAGTATCTATTCTTAATGCCCACCTTGTGGGTTGAACTTATAGGATTAAACTGCGTCTGATTATGAGGCTCATGTTCGGGAGATCTGACGTGTGAAGAGCACTCTTTCATTGCCATTACTTCCAGTTCCACACTGACCTGGAGTTGTAACATCTGCTTTAGATATGGTTTCTGACAAAGTTAAAATTCCATAAACGGACTTTAAACTCAAAATTAACAAATTCTTTCTGAAAAAAAAAACAAAAAACGTCAACGTTGCAATAACAACATACACAATAAAACACTTCCTGATAAAACCCACGCAAGGAACATGGAAACTAGCTTTCAAAAAGGTCCAAAAAGGAACAAGTCACTATATTCCAATTGCATATTGGGACCACACTAGTTTAATAAAGGTCACACATTTCCTTATACTTATACAAGGACAACAACGTTATCTAAGATACATAATCATAAAAATATTCAGCCGTATTTTCAGTGGTTGAAAGCCATACTGCATTTATTTTGAGTCAATCTGAGAAAGAATTGATTACCATATACAAGGACAGCAACACATTTTCTTATACTTATACAAGGACAACAAACACTGTGTATAAGCATGCCAAACATCTTACTTTATTGAAAAATATCTCAGAGAATGCGGATATTTAACTCTCATTAGACAACATTTTTTCAACTAAAAAATATGAAGGATCCATTTGATAATGTCGACATGGATGACATTTCGTTCTTGAGAGAAATAAAATTATACCTAAAATCATTAACATAAACATGATCAATACCATACAAAGTAATTATTAAAAACTTTCCCTGGGGATTTCGACTCATCATTAAAATGAAATATCAAAAAAACAAAACAAAACAAAAAAAAAACTAAAACTCACACACAAAAACAAAAAACGACCACTTAAACATCAACAAAAGAACGTAACTAGCAACATAAAATACACATAGTTCTCAACTGTCGAGGCATAAAATAACCCAAGAGGGTTCGACATGCCGTTTAAATCAATCACTCAATAAAACAGTAATGTTCTTTAATTTGCGCATTGTCATATTCTACTCCAAGCAATTATATGGTTTCAGGTAAAGAAAATAGAAAACACGATGTAATAACTGCATGAAAATAAATTATTCTAAGAGGACTATTTTGAAGAAAATGAATGCTTTTCATTATTCATTACTGCCTTGGTAAACAAAGCTTCGGTCTTGATACTTTTGGAACATACTCCCCATCACCATATGTATATATCAAACCCAAATTGAGGTTTAAAGACTGCCTCTAGGACACTTAAAAAATACTGCCATCTCCATGGAGGACTGGGAGAAGCTAGCTTCTGACAGACCTGGCTGGAGAGCCCTCACCCACCAGTCTGTGAAAGAATTTGCGTCCAACCGGATTAAACACCAACAATTGAAACATACTGTTAGAAAGGATGAATTTGAGTCCATCAACATCCGAAGTGGAGAAGTCCCAATTTGTAGTTTATGTGGAAGATTGTGTCCCTCCAGGGTTGGTCTGGTGAGTCATCTGAGAAAACACAAGGATACTGTACCAAGTACTACCAGCACTAATGTATATCTACAATGTGGCAGATTTTTCAAAAGTCTCAGTGGACTGAAGAGTCATCTACGTGTTCAAAATAGAATAAAATAACAGGAAATTGCCTTGCTCGTACGCGAGTTGACAGCCAACGTATATATAAATATATATATATATATATATATATATATATATATATATATATATATATATATATATATATATATGAAAATGTACAAATATGACAAACAAACACTCGGTCTTCAGAGGATAATTTTATTTCTTGTCAACGTTAAATGTTTCAGTATTTAAAAGTCAAAACTTTAAACCTTCAAGAAGTCGTGTGAATTTTTAAATGAAATGAAAAACAATTTTCGCTTCAAAACCGTAAGGGTTAATCTTGGCACAAAATAAAATCATTCTCTGAAGATCTTGTGTTTTTTCGTATTTGTACATGTTCCTACTGTCTGATTTACTTCCACGTTTCATGTATATAATAAAAGGAGATCCGCTATAATATTTCCACGAGGCACCCATTAAATGTTAAACATTCGCACGTTGGCCACGAGCAGCGTTTTGACCATTCCTCCTTTAGAATAATCTTTAGTTGCTATAGCATCCGATAAATCTATATGAATTCTTAGTCATTATTTACGATTGAATACACTTACATCTATACACAACACATTCAGAAATTTGTCAGTTCTATTGGTTATTATTGCAGGTATCAAGGAATTCTTCCAGTTTATCTCTTTAATCTGGAAAATGAATGTAAAATTTTAAAAAATATATACTCAAACCAGATGAAAATACACACAGGTATTTTATTAAAAGAAACTGCTATCATCTGTATATAATAGTTATTGAATAGCGTTTGTCTTCTCTGACAATTTATGATGCCACTTCTTTGTAACCTAGTAAAAAAAAAAATTCTTTTTTGATGGCGTACCAAATACTGATTTTAAAGAATGAAAAATATAAAAAGAAATAAAAAGCACCCCCACATATATTTGTACAGTTTTGGAAGACTGAAGAGGGTGGAATTCTTTATTGCCATTACTACCAGGTCTATTTTGATCCGGAGTGGTAGTAGCTATTAGGGTCCCATCTATGGGTAAAAGAAATCTGTTTGAAAATCATTTGGTTTAGACAGGAATAATTGATACCGTACAAAAATTTGTAATTTATTTGTCTTAAGAATAGTTACTTGAATCTGTAATTGTTTACTGAGGGTTATTATTATTATTATTATTATTATTAAAAGAATTCAAAACTCTCTTTCGAGGTTTTCACACCAGTCTTCAAGTCTTTGTATCTATTCGTCAACATTGTCTTCAATGCTGACAAGTCCTTTTCCTCCCTCTGTTGTCCGTCGATGTCTATAGTCTGTCAATGTCATCTCCGGGATGTAATTCTTTATACATGGTCGTTAGTTTTCTTGTTTTCTGGTCTATTTGTTTAATTTCTTTTCTGGTCCACTTCAAGAATGGTCCCGAATATCTTGCGAGGGTGACAGCCCAGGTATTTTCCCCTTTGATAAAGTTTCTGCTATATAGTTTGGTCACGAGTAGCTTTCTCGTTCTCCTGATATACTCTTTCTTTATTTTTTCTTTCATCTCCACTTATATGATGGTGCTACTTCCCAATATTCCCAAGTATTTGTTGGCTTCCTTTTCTTCGAGCGTTCAAATATTTTCTTGGTAAGTTAGTTCCATTCCGTCCGTCAGATGTCATTTTCCGCTTTTCATTACTAGTATTGCGCATTTTTCTATGCCAAAATTCCATCCCTACGTCCTGACTGTATATTCTCACTGCGTGTATTAGAGTTTCCAAATGTTTTTCCTTTTTTGAAAACAGTTTGATGTCCATGTACATTAAGTGATTGATCTTTTCCTGCTACTTACTAAGTTTGTATTCGGCTGTGCATTTTCTGAGTATGTGGTTGAATGGCATCAACGCTATTATTAATAGTAATGCTGATAGCGCATCTCCTTGGAATATACCTCTTTGGATCTTCGCTTCAGCTAAGCTTTTCCCTCCTGCTGTCAATTCCTCTCTACAGGTTTTCATGGTTTTCTCGATAAAGTTTATGACTTCATCTGATATTTTGTACATTTTGTGGCAGTTTATTATCCAACTTTGCGGGACCATACCATATGCCTTTTTGTAGTCAATCCAGGCCATAGCTAAATTTTTCAGTCATGTCTTGCTCTCGTTGAGGAAGTACTGATTAATGTAGAGTAGCTCTCCCGTACCTCTGGATCATTTGCGGCATCCTTTCTGTTCCTCTGGGAAAAATCTGAAGCTTGTTAGCGAGTCATAAATCTCTTTTCGTATTTGTGCCGTTGGTATTTTCCACATCATAGGTAGACACGTTATGGGTCTATAGTTGTTCGGGGCGCTTCCTTTGTGGGGGTCTTTCTGGAGCAATGTGGCCTTTTCTTTGGAAATATATTCGAGTACGTCTACTTCTTGTAGGCATCTGTTCATTTCAAGTGCAAGTCTGTCATGGATGGAAGTGAATTTCTTGAATCAGAATCCATTTAGGCCATCATGGCTTATTATTATTATTATTATTATTATTTACTTGAAACCATAGAAATGTTTTTAGGTCAGTCTCTGGGACGAAGTGACTGTGACATCGAAGTGAGTTCGAACTCTACTTGCGCTATTACGTTTTATTTTCGGACTTATACTTTTAGGAAATGTGAACCCCTTTTCCCCGATTTTGAGGTTAAATAGTACCACAACTGTTTTTTACAGGGACTGTTTTGGCATTAAATAACCCAAAAATCTTGATATGACTTTGAAAAAAGAAACAAAGCTAAACCGATAACTGTTAGTAAACAAATAATTGTTTTTATTAAATAAAAGTTGTTACTTAAAACCGTATTATTGGGTATAAATGATTAGTTTGATTTGGTTTGGTTTTATGGCATATCAACCATTGTAGGTTATTTCATGCCAAATACTGTTTACACATATACATTAAATATATGATTTGTAAACATATTTTGTTGATAACATTTTAAAACGAACCTGAGCTCATTTTTTGCATACAGTTAAACGGTTTCAAGTATTGCTATGCTATAGTAACAATTTAACATCAGGCATTTGTTTTCACACACTTAAATAGATATACAGGATATGTAAGAGATTAGTTTGACGGTAATTTCATTTTTAGATGAGTTAGAACTAATTTGTTGGAACACTAGTATTGCAATTGTTTCGACACATTTAAATGGTTTCAATTATTGCAATCTAATACTTTTTATTCTGTTCAATTTTAATCACTTGTTTGTGAAATGGTCACAAGTATTGCTATTTAACACTATTTATTCTATTCAACATTACTCATTCGTTTGCGCTCAGTTAAATGGTTCCAAGTATTGCTATATATTACTAACAATTCAATTGAACATCAGTTATTTGTTTACTCACTGTTAAATGAGCAAACAGTTCTATTTCAAACCATTCAATTTACTATAAGTCTTTTGTTTACACTCAGTCTAAATGTCAAACTACACTGTTTAAATTTCAAACAGTTCTCTTTGACCCATAGATAGGACCCTATAGGGGTTACCACTACGGACCAGAGTAGACCTGGTAGCGATTGTAATGAAGAGGTACTCCATATTTCCCAACGCTCCAACATTACTGGAACTTCACCATCAGATATTCATTGGTGGGGTCTTACCCCTCTGCAGAGAAACAGCCTGTGTATTCTATAGCCCCAGCCCACTGGCTATAACTCAGATTTAAATGTAAACATAGTTCTATTTCAAACAATTCAGTTTAACATTAGTATGCAGTTTAAATGTCAAAACAGTCCCATCTTAAACATTTCAGTTTAGTGCAAGCACACTGTTTAGTTCTATTATAGACAAGACCCTATAAGGGATCACTTCGGACCAGAGAGAACCTGGGAGTGATGGCAATAAAGGGATACTCTGCATTCCCTCAAGCTTCAGCATTACTGTAGCCACACCATCGGATTGTTCAGTGTCATATTCAGGTTACTCGTTGATTGCAGCGGGAAGGGGGGTTTACCCCTCTGCAGATAAGCTGTCAGTGTATTTTACTGCCCCAACCAACTGGGCTATATAAATGATTAGTATTAGGTAGGAATACTTGATATCTTAAAACCGTGTAGAACAACTAAAGAAACTACTCAAGAATGTAAATAAAAACGTACAATAATCACAATTCCTTAACCTCTAGGCATAAAATAACCCTATGCAGGTTGAAATGCCACTAAAATCAATCAAATCATGTAAATTGTAGGAGACGGGCTTGGAGTAACGGCTATTGTCCAAGTAAATGGAATCTCTGACCCGAGTACTAATCCTGTTTGTGTTTCACTTCGTGCTAATGCCCGTGGGAAAATCCTGAATCGAATTATTCTCCTCGCAGTCATAGCCTTGGAGGAAGAAGGCTGAATTCAAATCAACTTAACGTCACTAAAAAAAAAAAATTGACCTTGTGTCACGTCTAGCTTGAGGAGGGGTTGGGCAAATATGTAAATATTTCAATTCAACATTTGCTAATGCCGTTCCAATAATTTTACCCTTAAATTTTCACTTCGAAATAAACCTGTCTTGTTCTTTTTTTAAAGTCTTTTTGGTTTCACTTCTTTAAAAACATTTTATAGAAATGCAAATATATCCATGGGTTTTAAAAATAACATATCTCCATCTAATGAGTTAAATTTCGTTGTCATGGTAACACGTTCAATGCTCTTCAAAGACAATAAGCGTCAGTTGTGTTAATACAAGAATGGAATTAAAAAAAAAAAATAATTAAATAAAAACCTCTCCGCAACGCAAAGTTTTTATCGTGACAAAATACAATTTTATTTATTCTTTTTTTTTTTTTTTTTTTATTAAAAACAGAAAACTAATAATATCTTTTAATGATATTTTCTCAGAATAATTCAAATATATTAATGGATTTTTTTCACCTGGAATATTTAGTATTCTATGATAAATATCAAATAGAGATAGCAGTTTTGTTCTGACACTAAAATACCACAACTGATGCTTCAAATATTTAATATAAAAAATAAACGCAACAATAAGATCACGAAAGGTAGCAGTCAAGTAAAGCTAGCATTTATTTTCGTATTCTAAATTAAATTGTTCCGAGTCAATAATCAAGTTAAACCTAAACAACCGCAAGCTGTTCCGCAGATTTATATTTATAAAAAAGAAAGAAGAAAGAAAAACAAACATATCTACTTAAAACATTGAAAGAAGATTAGTAAACAGAAAAAGTTCATAGTTCACCTTTTGGGAAATCTTTGGAGTGATTTGAAATTACTTCAGCATTTTATTGTTTATGCAATCGGTTAATTGCCGTACTTACTTAAAAAGGTCGAAAATTAGTTTTGAAGTTAGAAAAAAAGGATTCCACACAAACACACACGACTCCTGCCTCGTAATATTTGTTACATTTTGAGTATAAAGTTTACATGCATCTGCAACAACTATTATGTAACAGAGGAAGGATATCTTAAGCATTATATGGATCATTACATGTATCAGAGTCTTTTTAGAAGATATATATATATATATATATATATATATATATATATATATATATATATATATATATAAATCAGGTGTGAAGGGTCCCTGTTGGCAACGCATGCATTTCACCCCTTATATTTTTTCACGATGAATAATTTTGTTTAATATAAAATCAATTATTGATAATTTTTTCAATCCTGTTTCTACTTGTATTTTCCCCCCATTTCTTAGGATAAATATTACAAGCGTATTATTTTGGGAGTGTAAGTTCAGAAAACACCAGTTGGTTTAGCGAAAAAAGACGCAAGTAAAAGCAATGAATTTAGTAGTTTCGCTATTGCCTTTGAGTTTAGAGGGTGAAAGACAGAACATAAGACTGGGTGGATGAAAGAGAGACAGTTACAGAAAAGCCAAAATGTTTTTACTTGAGTTCTTGCAATGGTCAAAAAAGGCCGCGGCTTTAGTCTTCCCTGTTTTATTATTCCCTTCTAGCTGAGTACATAAAAAAGAGTGATAGGACATATTAGTGAGTAGGTGAAAGAGAGACAGCCATTCGGGTGGTGTAATGGTTAGCAAGGTAGACTAGCAAACCTACACGAGTGAGTTCGATTCTCATTGGGTGCCCAATTCATGCAGCCTTGTGCTACATCTAAGCAAAAGCTTGGTAAATTACCGTAGTCATGGTTAAAAAAGGCTGTAGCTATGGTATTCCCTGTTTTATCATTCCCGTCAAGTTGGCTGCATGAAAAAAGAGACAGAGTAATTAAGTGGGGAGGTGGTCACAGAGAGAAAGCCTCCAAAAAGTAGAAATTCATTTGCTTAGTTTCCAGCCTTATTAAGCTAGCAGCCACTCTACTGAAGTAACAATGTTTTTAATGCCTCATGCGACTTGTCGATATTTCTCCGGTTACCCACCAAACCAGTGTATGGCACAAGACCGTTTTATAGAGGGGACCGCGTACTAATCTAGACTCATGCGCAGCAGGCGCAAAAATAAATTGACCCCGTTGGAATTCTCTTAATGGGGCGCCTCGCACACCAAGCAATAGACTTAATCCTACAAGCTGGCAAAAACCTGAGATGACGACCCACCTGAGCCAAGTTTTCAAGGACAAATATAACCACCCGGCACGAATACCAGGTGCCCCGCCCAAAGGCAGAATCCGACAGATTAAGACAAAAAAATTCATATCATTCGGTTCTGGACAACATTTTGGAAGAAGTTATTGTTCACGTTTAGAAAATATTTTAAACAATTAGAGAATTCAGATTTGTTGTGTTCTTAAATCCGAAGCTTTTTCGCAAGAAAAAAAAAATTCCGATTAAAGCATTTTTAACTTTTGATATATGTAAAAATATATCGCATTTTAATGGAAATTTTAATGAAATCAGTTAATGGCGCTGATTTGCAAAGCAAGCATCAATCACCCAAGAAGTCACAGAGATGATACGGGAAGTTGAATTAAACCAAGTTCTAGCAGAAGTAACCAAATTACTACGTCTGATTCAGACCATACCTGCCACATTTGCTTCCTGTGAGAGATCGTTTTCTTTACCGAAGCGTGTAAATAATTATATGAGGTGATTCCAAAGTTAAGAGCGATTAACTAATAAATACCTTTTGAAGAAGATAAAGGTAGAGTGTGGTGATGATACTTTTTACAACAAAGCGATCGATTGAATTTGCAACCCCGCAAAAAAACAACAAACAAACAAAAAACAAACAATTGAATTGATTTACAAATAAGTTTTAATAACTCATTATTGGTAGATTTTATTATTTTCTTTCACAACTAATATCATTATAGTCACCTACTAATGAGAAGGGGGACACCAAGTTCAGTGGAGAGTAGCATCAAATCTGAAGCAGTGCCCATTGGTAGAAATTCATTTTCTCATATCAAAATTTGTTCGTATCACATTTATAGATGGAGGAGAGTCAAACAATTTTTTGGGAGCGCAGAGTAAGGCTCTTCTTTTTTCTCCTCGGCTTGGCGATTAGCCCGCATAAGGGACTGCATACTCTGATTTTCAAGTCACTCTTGAAGATGTCACAATGACACCCGTAAACCGAAATAAATTTATAATGAATTCTTTTTCGTCTGATTTATAAAAAATATTTTTGATCTGAACGTGAGTTTCTATATACTCAAACTAAAATCATTTATATATCTAATAGCCGTTGGCATTAAGCACTCCGTTAGATATTATCCTTTTTCCTTGGATAATTACCTTTTAGTCTAATTTTGTGATTGTTTTCCTTGGATTATATATATTTATCCACAGACAGATCTGTTTCTTTCTATCAGAACTCATCAGTGTGGCTAGGATCGAAACCCGGTTGATTCAAACGCTAGTCCAAGCTTCTAATCCTTCATCCACGTGGAGTCATTAGCAGGGAAGTAAATTTTAAATGGTTATGAATCACAATTACTATTGTTTATATACATCCGTTTAACGGCTACCGAAACCTCAATTCATGTATATGAAGAAGCTTGCAATAATACAAAGATTGTCAGTAATATTTAATACAAAGATAGTCAGAAATATTTAAACAGATATGCCTCAACGAGGAAACACTGCCTAAACACACACAAACACACACACACACACACACACACACATATATATATATATATATATATATATATATATATATATATATATATATGTGTGTGTGTGTGCGTTTAGGCAATATTTCCTCGTTGAGGCATATCTGATTAAATATTAATGACTATATATTTGTCTACAAATTTTTGTTTCGATCCTTTCAAATCGCCGGATAGTTGTTTCGATATCCGGCTGGAATTTCCGTATTGAACTGGTTCAAAAGTACTTTCGTGCCCCTTTTTGAGTTATCATCAAGAGAGTATATTACAAAAGTATATATACTGATGTATTTTTAAAAAATTCTGTACATGGCAACAATAGCAAAAGACATTTAAATACATTTACACTGGTTTCAAAATTGATTTTGTTGAAGTTAGGGCGTTTTTTTATATACATATATATAAGTTTTCTCGTTCGTTGTTTTTAGTGTTGGATACAAAGACAAAAAATATTACTAACATTGAAAGGAATCTCTAACATTTCTCATTCAGTTGTAAAACGATATATATATATATATATATATATATATATATATATATATATATTGGGTTTTGTCTCTTTGTTTGATAGCATATCAACGTTTGAGGGTTAATTAAAGCCAAAGTCATCCTTGTAGAAGAACAAGAGTAGTACTACTATTTAATACAAGAGGGTTCAAAATTTTCAAGGGTATTAATCCGAAAATAAAACGTAATAGCGCGACTGGAGTTCGAACACATATTCTACAATTTATCAGTCCTGCACGTAAACCGCAGGAAACCCCCTCTCTCTCTCTATATATATATATATATATATATATATAGAGAGAGAGAGAGAGGTAGAGAAGATGATAGACAATTTAAGCCTGATTTAGTCACGCTGAAACCATTAATTCCCAACAGATCATTGAAGCTAAAGAGCAATGAATCTGCTTAATACTTAGGTTAGTAACAATAAAAACTGTACGTCGCCAGATACTTATGTGCCAGACTAAACAGATCTTAGTAAATAACGACAAATAACTTAAGTGTATTATACTTAAAAAAGTTTCTTAGTTTTCTCGTTCGTTGTTTTTAGTGTAGGATACAAAGACAAAAAATATTACAAACATTGAAAGGAATCTCTTACATTTTTCATTCAGTTGTAAAACGATTTATTTGCAGAGTCTGTGGATAAATGGGGGAATCTTGCTTTTACGACTAACTTCCGGTTTCCGAGCGTTTTAGTGCTGTTGTGTCAGAAAATACGTTTCTTATAGAGAGAGAGAGAGAGAGAGAGAGAGAGAGAGAGAGAGTTAAAAGGGGAGTCTTTCTCTGATTGGATGAATCAAACACTTGTCACGCCCAGTAGTTTTTACGCTCATTTCAGACTGACAGTAAGGGACCAACTCTAGGAGAGGAAGTGCAGATTTCATCTCCAAGAGGAAAACTCGAAGATATAAAATACCGAGTAAACAGAAGGTATCATAAATCGCCTCATCTCTTTAGTAAACTGTCTAAGTCACTTAAACTGACTGTATATATTGGAAGGACATTTGTATTGTTTATAATTTTCTGTGCCGTTATTCAGTTAAACATTTAGAGGTGACTGGAGTTTTTGTCTATTTGTTTGTTGTTAACTTTAAAGGAACTGCTACACTATCAGAATAGTGCCATAAAAGGTTTTCAGGGTCACGGTAAGAGAGTGTGTTTACATGTGCAGATCACGATGGAGATCCTTTCTTCCCAAGTATATCGAGCCAATTGTTTTTGTAGTAGTTTAGTTGGAGCTTAAAATCAGCTTTGCCACGCCGACACACGACGCATATGCATGAAAACCCAGAAGTCTGATTTTAGCTGGCCTACGGTCCTGAATGTATTGACAGTACTGTTCGTTAACCACTAGATTACGGTGAATAGCTTGTCGTTATCCAATTTTCTCGAAAGTCCAGAAGCGGTTAATGGTTTCAACGAACCAATTCTGTTTTCTAATTTTCTTTTAATTTCGGTTATGATTTGACAAAATTGACGTTGATTTTTTTCTGAGTGTAATAGTTTTCTTCGTCGCTGAGTTCGCTTTTTGAAATCTTTACCTGGTTGGTGTTGATTATTGTCATTGCAAATATGTCGTTGCTTCAGTATAGCTTCAGTTAGACATTCTTATCAATGGCTGGGGTTTAGAAGACGTTGTATCTCCTGCAGAGGGATAAGATATCTCTCCCAAAGTAGGGGTATCCAGGGTATGACCCTGAACTATACCTGGTGGCGAGGTTCCTGTTTTGAAAATCAGGAGAATGAGTCGTAACTCTTCGTTGGTATTACTCCCAGGTTCACTCTGATCTGTTACGGGCAATCTATGCGCCGATTTGATTTATTTGCTAATTATTTGTATTAGATAGGAATACTTGATATCGTTTAACCGTGTGCTGTAAACTTGAGAAGACACACACACACACACACACACACACACACATACAAACAAAACCGCATAAATCTAAGTGGGAGTGAACCTTCAGATGATTTCATTCAGAAGCACTTTCCAACCAAACGCCTTATCCACTGCGCCATGTGTCTTTGCTAGACAGGAAGGAATAATTATTATAACTTCACACTTGTATCCGGTCATGGTTAACAGGATGGGAAAAGTCTACCCCAATCGATTATATAAAGGGTCCAGTTCGAGATTCTGTGTGGGCTCCCTGGTTCGACATGAAACACCTGAAGAAGGATGAAGGACATATCGGCCGAAACATTGTGAGTCTAACGATGAAGATGAGGTTAATAGTCTGAATATTCTAAGTAATAACAAAACAAAAGAAGGCGAACATCCTCTAAGTATGCTAATTTCATGAGTTTTGCTTGTGGTAGTAGAGTTTCACATATAATTAAACACAGCAAAACCATATTTTTATGGTCTAGTCGGCTAGGGCAGCAGAACACACGGACTGCAGCACTGCAGTGGGGTAATACTCCTCCAACGAGTGTCCTAGATATGACATTAAACAATCTGATGGTGAGGCTTCAGTAATGCTAGAGCTTTGGGGAATGCAGAGCACCCCTTTATTGGCATAGATTGGGTCCTATCTATGGGTCAAATAGAACTAAACTGTGTACTTATGTTAAACTGAATTGTTTGAAATAGAACTGTTTATATATATATATATAAATGGATTTGGCATTAAATAACTTACAACTTGGTTGATATGCCATAAAACTAAACCAAAGCAAATCCAAACCAAATTTTTAATAAAAATTTTATCTTCATCTAAATCAAAGATACGTGGTGTTGTGGTTACTGTCATAGGAAATGAGCCCGAGTTCAAATTCTAGAAGGGTCTATTTTCTCTTAGTGCTAACACACTTGGGTATGAATCTAACTATTCACCCTCCAGATATGGACAAATTGTAGGGTAGACTGGGCTCTTTAGCCTTGATATGGTAACCGGTCTAGGAGAAGGAACTCTGAATTCAAACCAATTGTGTTCCGCTAGTAAATTTACTTCGAGTTGCATTTTGATCGTGATGGAGAAGTTGAGTAAATACAAAACTTAGGCAGTCAAAACAGATATTATTAGGCATTATTCGTGACCAAACTCTAAAATATTGAAACTTTCACAAAAATAAAACTGCAACACTTCTGTAACAAAAAATAAGATTGCGTAAATTTATGTAAGGCGTATATATATTTTTGGACTATGTTATATTTTCTGTTTCAGTGAAGTAGATTTTGGTAATAACAGCGTTTTGATTGTCTGATGATTCACCAGAAATGATAAAATCTTGGAACTTTTGGTTTAAAAAAAATGATACCCTAATTTTGTTATTTTCAGTAGAGTATTATGCACTCAAAACTGATAACCATTAGGCGTTAATCTTTACCAAACTCTACAACATTAAAATTCTGTCACAGAAGCAAAATTGCAACACCTCTGTAACCAAATTAAATAAAAAAAACTCGGTATTTTTAGTTAGGAGAAAATGATACCCTAATTTTATTATTTTGAGTAGAGTATTATGCACTCAAAACTGATATCATGAGGCAAACTCTACAACATTAAAACTCTGTCTCAGAAGCAAAATTGCAACACCTCTGTAACCAAATTAAATAAAAAAAAACTTAGTATTTTTAGTTTAGAAGAAAATGATACCCTAATTTTATCATTTTTAGTAGAGTATTATGCACTCAAAACTGATATCATTAGGCAAACTCTACAACATTAAAACTCTGTCACAGAAGCAAAATTGTAACACCTCTGTAACCAAATTAAATTTTAAAAACATTTTGGTACTTTTAGTTTAGAAGAAAATAAACATTTTATCAAAAAATCTTAGGGGTTAACTTATTAATGGGCGTTACTGTAAAAGTACACGTACATATACTCACACAAGAATCCGTAAACTGATATACATACATAGGAGATGCCCGTGGTGTAATGGTTATCGTTGTAGGAAATGGACACGGCGACACGAGTTCAAATCCTGGACGAGATTGATTGCATTTCACATAGCACTAATACCCTTGGGAAAGGTATGAATCCAATTATTCTCCCTCCAGCTATGGGTAAATAGTAGGGCAGACTGGGTTCTTTAGCCTTGGTTAGGCAACTAGTCTAGGAGAAGGAAAACTCTAAATTCAAACCTGTTAAACTCCGCTTAAAAATTGACCTTGTGTCATATCCTGCCCGAGCGGAGGGGTTGGTAAATATGATGAGCTGATATACATATCAAAAAGCGTTTTGGTATACTTACTTATGTATATTTGACCCTGAGAATCTAATGATTCATGTCTACTTGCCCACTAATAAATGCAAAATATGTCTAATATATATTCTACGAGTGAGAAAGGTGTGAATGCCTATCCTTATCTACTTTTGTTGTTTTTCGGTTTTTGCTATGTTATCCACCCTGTTATTCTGATGTGGAAAATTACAAAAGACACAAATTGAAGGCTAGGCAAAAGTAACAGGGCAATCAATATCACCATTTATTATTAAAAAACAAGAGTGACTTCTATTGATTTCCCTATTTTTTCTGTCCTACCCTGTATCTACAAGAATTGGCCAGAAATTATTACATCGATGTAATATCAGGGACAGGAAAAAAAAAAAAAGAAAAGAAAAGAAAAGAAAAAAGAACTAAACAAAATGTACAACACTTTAATTCAGAGGTGTATCAATAAGTCTGTAGCCTCAAGAGGCAAGCCTCAAAAAACAACAAACATACAAGGAAAGAAATATTGATTTTATGCAGCTATTTCTGTTTTAGTGTAATCGGATTTATTCTCAATACACACATCGATCGAAAATTATACAGTGAAAATTTCAATTCAAAATTTTGAGTTGTAACTACTTTTCACTTTATAGGATTTTGATCCATCCTTGAAAATCATATTGTGAGAGAGAGAGAGAGAGACAGACAGACAGACATATATACAAGTCATACAAGTAAATATATAGACATACTCACAGACGTATAAGAGTTGTTCAAAAAGTTCTAAGCCTCACCCAGAAAGAAAGAGTCATAGCTGAATATTTTTGGTGTGGCAAGACACAAGTACTTCTGATAAAACTAGAAAAACTAATTCGGATTCCTGTCTTAATTTCTAAGCTGGTGAGGCTCATACAAAATTAAGAGGTGGCCGACAAATTTAAAATCTTGGTGAGACTTACAACTTTACGGCCGAGCCTACTACACATACACCAACTTTCTCTCTCTCTCTCTCTCTCTCTCTCTCTCTCTCTCTCTCTCTCTCTCTCTCTCTCACACACGCACACAGAGTTTAGTATCCTATCCAGAATACTCATTAGGTCTTACTTTTCTGCTGACAGTCCAGTCGGCTCGGGCTGTAGAATACGCTGACTGCATCTCTGCAGTGTCATATCTAGGACACTCAACGAGTGTCCTTGATATGACACTAAACTACTTGATAGTGAGGTTATAACCCTAGAACTTTAAGGAATGTGGAGTAACCTTTCATTGCCATTACTCCAAGGTCCACTCTGATCTGGGGTGGTAGTACCTGTTAGGGTCAAACAGTTTGGCCACTTAACTGTGTGCAAACAAATGACTGATGTTAAATTGAATTGCTTGTATTAAATAGCAATACTTGAAAACATTGAACTGTGTGCACATTGAACTATAAGTGTTACATAGTGATACTTGAAGCCATTTAAGTGTGTATTAACAAATGATTAATACTAAATTGAATTATTCGTGTTTGTAAGAACTACTTGTAACCATTTAACCGTGGGCAAAAATTGAATTATTGGTATTACATACCAATAATTGTAACCATTTAACTGTGAGAAAATAACATCATTGTATTGAATAAAATTATTAGAGTTAAATAGCAATAATTGAACCCATTTAACTGAGCACAAATAATAGCAATACTTGTGTGCAAAAAAAAAAAACAAACTCTCACTTATTTAAAAATCAAAATTACCTTGAAACTATTCGCTTACAAGCCATGTATTTATATGTATAACCATTTAACTGTGTGCAAACAAATAGCTGATGTTAAATTGTTAGTGTTACTTGAAACTATTCAACTGTGTGCAAACAAATGAGTTATACTAAACAGAGCAATTTCAGTTTGATAGAAATACTTGAAACAATATAACTGCGAGGAAACAAATGAGATTTGACCTGTTTAAAATCTTACAATCTTTTTACAAATCATATACATTTAATATAGACGTATAAACAGAGTGTGGCATCGAATAACCTACAATAGTTGATATGCCATAAAAACCAACCAACCAACCAACCAACCAACCAACTGGCTTTCTGCAGGAGTGAGTGCAATCGGCATATTCAGCAGCCCCAGCCGCGGCTACAGCCGTGGCCCCAACCGACAGGACGGATCAAGTTTCTGTGTCCCAATATATATATATATATATATAAGTAAAGTTGGCGACCATTGTCGAGGGTGACCAGAAGATTCCCTTTTCAATAGCTACTACACCGAGGTGTAGGGGAGGGCGCTATTCCTTTCCCTGATATGTATATATATATATATATATATTGTCAACCACAGACAGACTGTTTCGTCTTATCAAAACTCTTCAGTGTGGCTAGACACGCAGGACGCTCGAAGCCGGGATCCAAACCCGTCCAACTTTACGTTAGACTAAGTTTCAGACCTCTCGGCCACCAAGCAGACCACGTCAGCTTAGGGAATTTCAAGGTATTTATTTTAGCAACAGCAGCAGCAGCCTTTGTTTACATTTTTTATACCCTATCGGCTACCAGAGTGCTCAATTCTTTCGAAGAGCTTTGCATTACGCTAGCGGCGGCCGACAATTCCTTCGCCAGAGTGCTCAATATATGAAATAAATGCTTTTTCATCATTTGGCGGTGTACTTAGGTATGATATATATAACTATATAACGATATATATATACACCAAATTAAGTCCTCTGCCGAATTATGAAAAAACATTTATAGCACATAAATATTCAATTTTGATCATAATCTTTGTATTTAATTTAGTGGTCTGCATAGTTGGATCATTAAACAGTGAATATTTTCGATCATAATTCATTGAAGTAAATTTCAAGGTAAAATTAGTTTAATCTACGCCTGTGTTAATGATTACATTGATTGATTCTAACGGCATGTAAAACCGTCTCGAGTTAATTTAGGCCAAGAGGTTAGGTTGTTTCGTTGTTTTATGGTATATCAATCCTTGTAGGTAGTTTTATACCAGTTCCTGTTTATACATATCTATTAAATATAAATGATTTTTAGACGAATAGTTTTTACATAACAATTTTTATACGAGCCAGGGCTCAATCGTTTGCACACTGTTAAATGGTTTCAAGTATTGTTCACAATAGCAGTTTTATTTGCGCATAGTTAAAAGATTTTAAATATTGTTATCTAACACTAATAATTTTTTTTCACAGTTTACAGTATAGTAAATAACTAAACAGTTTTATTTTACCCATAGTTGGGACTCTAATAGGTACTATGACACCGGGTCAGAGTGGACCTGGTAGTAATTGCAACGAAGAGATATACTCCACATTCCTTGAAGTCCCATGACTGTGGGCTCACTCTCAGAAGCAGTTTAGTGTCATATCCGGGATACTTGTTGTTGGGGTCCTACTCCTCTACAGAAATGCAGTTAGCGTATTCTACAGTCCCAGCCAAATGGGTTGTAGAGGTTAAGGAATTATGTTTATTATACATTCATATTTGCTTTTTAATTTAGTTCTTTCTTAAGAGATTTTTTTCACGCGGTCCTATTGAAATGAAAATGATTTTTAATCAATTCTTTTTTATACATAAAGAAAGAGTCCGTGTTAGAGTGGTTTTAAACACTTTTAAACTCTTTTTTTATTCATAAAAAAAGCGTTCGTGTCAGAGGGATTTCAAATACTTTTAAAACACTTCTTTTAGATCCATAAAGAAAGCGTTCGTGTCAAAATGGTTTCAAACACTTTTAAACACTTTTTTTTGAATCATAAAGAAAGCGTTCGTGTCAGTGTGGTTTCAAACACTTTCTAAACACTTCTTTTTGGTCCATAAAGAAGGAGTCCGTGTCAGAGTGGTTTCAAACACTTTTTAAACACTTATTTTTGGCCCCAAAAGAAAGAGTCAGAGTCAGAGTGGTTTTAAAGTAATGGTAATGAAGTGGGTTTTCACTCTTCCCAGATCTCCAAATACAGTTTAGTGTCATACACTCGACACCACCTTCTTTTTGGAGGGGAGGTCTTACCCTTTAGCATGGGATTCAGTCAGCATATTTTCTGCTCTACCGACAGAGTTGACATAATGATTAGAGTGAACGAAAGCTTCGACGTATTTATCTTATGAAGGATAAATAACTACTTTTTTAAATGATAGTTTCTCAGTTGTTCTTTATTTTAATAACCTCTTTTTATTAATGCACTGAGTTCTGAAGTGAATATTAATCACATAGATCGAACATAGAAAGGAAGAAATAAACAAATAAAATACAGTGGAAATTTTATACCAAAATTAAGTAACTAGCTGTGTGTCTGATTACTAACATTAATACATGCTCGTATATATGTGTGTGCGTTTTCTCTCTCTTGTTTCTCACTTTTCACGCATGTGAGTGAGTGAGTGAGTGAGTTAGAGTGTGTGTGTGTGTGTGTGTGTGTGTGTGTGTGAAAATGTTAGTTTGAGAAATGTGTCCGAGAAACTTTCCTTCGAGCTAAGCAGTGATTTGTTGCTAGAGTTACAATGACGTCATCACCAATCATTCTGGACAAAACCAAAGAAAAAAAAAGAGAAAAAGAAGAAGAAGAGACAGCAATCGGCCGAAGATACAGGCGGCCAAGAAGGAAAAAATAAAATAAAAAGCGAGAAATCGAAAAGAAGTTGTGGGAGAGGGGGTGGTAGGAAAATCTTGAAAATGTGCAGATTGATTGGTTGGTTGTTTGGGTTTTATGGCATATCAACCTTTGTAGGTTATTCAATGTCAAATCCATGTTTATACCAATTATCAGTTCTATTTCAAACAATTCAGTTTAGCATGAGTACACAGTTTAATGGTCAAAATAGTTCTATATCGAGCAGTTCAGTTTACCATAAGTATCAAAATAGTTCTATTGCAAGTAATTCAGTTTATCGTAAGTAGACAGTTTAGTTCTATTCGACTCATAGATAGGACCCTATCAGGTGCTACCCCTGCGGGCAAGAGTGGACCTGGGAGCGATGAAAATGAAGAACTACTCCGCATTCTCCAAATCTCCAGCATTACTTGAACCTCACTATCAGATTGTTTAGTGTCATGCCCAGGACACTCGTTGGTGTGGGTGGTCTAACCTCTCTACGGAGGTGCAGTCGGTGTATTCTATAGCCCCAGACGACAGGGAAAAATGTGCAGAGGTCATTAGATCTGGAAACGGAGAGATGGAAGGGAAAAAAAAAAACAATTGAATTAATTGAAAAAAGATAATCGTGAACAGACATATCGCCTTGGCGTAACGGTTATTTTAATGACGTGAAGAAAATAAGAAAGAGAAGAAATACAGAAAGTAATAAAATAGAGAAAAAGAAATATGCAGAAAGGAAGCCATTTTTAAAAGAAAGCGAAAAAAAAAAAAGAGGAGAGACATAGTCATAGAGAGAAAGAAAAAGGAAAGGAATAAAAGAAAACAGAGAAAAAAAGACGAATAGCGAAAGAGATTGGAGGAAAAAGAGAAAAAGAAGAAAGGAAAAGGAAATAAGAAAGAAGGTCGGAAATAAAGAGATAACGAAATAGAATAAAGTTTAAAAAAAGAAGAAAAAGTAATAAGATAGAAAGAAAAGAAAAAAAGAAGAAGACAGTAGAAATAAAGAAAGGAAGGAGAAAAAAAACTTTAAAAGGAAAGAAATAAAAAAGTAAAAATATATTAGCAGGATGAAAAAAGGAAAGGAAGAAAAAAACTTAATCAAAAAGAAAGAAGAAAGAAAGAAACGAAGTATGCGACAACAGTAAAGGAAAAAAGAAAAAAGATACAAGAAGAAAGAAAAAAGAAAAGGAAAAGAAAACAAGAAAGAAGGAAGAGAAAAATAAGGCTTAAGTAAATAAAATAGAATGAATAAAAATAAGAATAAAATAGAAAGAAAAAAAGAATGGAATAAAGTGAGAAAAGAAGAAAGAAAGATCTTTAAAAAGAAAGATGTATAAAAGTAAAAGGATATAAGCAAAAACGAAGAAAAGGAAGAAGAAAAAAATTAAAAAGAAAACAAATAAGAGAAGATGTAAATAAATAAAATAAAACAAAACTGAAAAATGATCCATAAAATAGAGAGAAAAACATAAAGTATAAAGAAAGAAAGAAAGAAAGAAAGAAAGAAAGAGATGTGTCAAATATAGAAAGAAAGAAAAAAATCTTAAGAAAAATAATCGACGGAAAGAAAGAAAGAAGAAAGAACTACAAAAAATAAAGAAGGAAAACTCTTATGACATAAAAAAGAGGAAAAAATGCTGTGTAATATTTAGAAAGAAAGACAAAGGGAAAAGAAAACATAAAGAGAAGGTAGAAAAGGAAAGAAAGAAAGAAGGAAAGAGAAAATAGAAAAATGTGTCAAATATAGAAAATAAGAAAGAAAGAAAGAAAGAAAGAAGGAACGAATGAAAAAAAAAGAGATATGTGTCAAATGTAGAAAGAAAGAAAGAAACCTTAAGAAAAATAATCGATGGAAAGGAAGAAAGGAAGAAAGAAAGATCTTTAAAAAGAAAGGAAACAGAAAAGTAAAAGATATAAGTAGAAAGAAAAACTGAAAGAAAGACAAAAGATAAAACAGAAGAAAAAATATCAAAAAGAAAGAAAGAAAGAAAATATTCAAAAAGAGAAAAAAAAATCAATATATTTTTTTTCTCGTTTTGAAAGAAATTAATAAAGAAAGAAATATTTAAATAAATAAATAAAGAAGAGAGATAAAAAGGAAATGAATAATTAAAGACGTAAAAAGTAAAGAAAGAAAGAAAATATTAAAAAAAGAAAGAAAAAATATTGAAAGAAAGAAATTAATAAAGAAAGAAATATTGAAATAAAGAAAGGAATAAAGAAAGGAAGAAGAGAGATAAAAAGGAAAGAAAAAGAGAAAATATTCCAAAAGAAAGAAAAAATATTGAAATAAAGAAAAAAAGAAAGAACCTATACAAAAACTCAAAAGAATGGAAAGAAAAATATATATATAAAAAGAAGGAAAAAGGAAAACCAAAAAGAATGATGCATCGAATAGAAAGAACAGATGACGAAGAAAAACAAATAAATAAACGAACAAACAAAGAAAAACAAAGACAAAAATGAAACGATCGGAAACTCTTTACACACGTCACCATTATCATCAACGATTCATGTATTGATCTTTGAACTCCCAAAGATGTACCATTTTGTGTGGGCACACATATGTTACTGAGTAGGTGGGTCTGCACGTATATGGCATAAGATAAACGTCCGTGGAAGTGTCTGCATCTCTCCTCTTGTGCGTTCACATCAAATGGATTTGCGCATTCGAAAATCTTGGATTAAAAACATGCACGCAATGAAATCACGTCAGCGCATGCATCCCACCTACATCCAAAGCTACGAATGCCTAAACAGGGGAAATAACTGCTTTATTTCGCTTGCACGAAGGATACAAAGGAATGAAAAATATTTTGCTATCAGCGGTCTATGATATATTAGATGTTCCATAACAACTGTATTGCTTTTGGTAACAAAGAAAAAACGAAATTCATATATCTTTCTCTGTAGAAAATTCGTTTAGCTCTCTACTCTAGATGACATAAGTCAAATACTCAAATAGGATTAATTTCCAGCTATGTGGTACGTATATGCAAAATTATAGAAATTTTTCGTCTCAGTCTGCACAATTTCACCTGCTAAACAATCCATCCCCATGTTGGGCAAATTGTTTTAAGACAAGAGTTGTCGGTCGGAGGTTTTTATTTTTATAAGAGGTGTGTCTGTAAATATATATGAGGAATGAATGATGAACACCTGATTATGAATAAATTGTTTGTGACACCAGTCTCACCGACCAACGAATAAACCTAAAATTTTTGGTCTGATCTGAGAAAACTCCGTCACAAGCACTTGAAATACAGTGTAACCCGGATATAAGAGAGTTGTCGGACCGGAGAAAGGTCGCTTATATCCGGGTCTCTTATATCAGGGTTACACTGTACTTCAGCAATTGTATGGAGATAACACAATGTCACGCACACGTACTTTTCTATGGCACCAAAGGTTCAAAGAGGGTCACGAGGAGGTGAAAGATGACTCTAGGAGCGAGCGGCCTTCAACAAGCAAGACTGAGGTTAACATTGAACGGGCGAAGCTAGTGGTGGGGGGTGGTGATCGAAAGTTGACTCTTCGAATGATTGCAAGTAAGCTGAAAATGAAAAAGGTTAGTGTTTGGAGAATTTTCACCCAAAATTTGAGCATGCAGAAAATCTGCCAAAAAATGGTGCTAAGAATACTAAAAGATGATCAGAAGAAGCACTGCATGATAGTGTGTTCGGTTATTATCGAGCATCTTCAAACTGAACCAGATTTGCTTCGTAGAATCACCACTGGTAATGACACATGCATTTTTGAATACGACCTGGAAAACAAACTCCAGAGACCGTTGGTTGGTTTTATGGTATATCAACCTTTGTAGGTTATTTAATGCCAAATCCATTTTTATGATAATAGTTCTATTTCAAACAATTCAGTTTAGCATAAATACGCAGTTTAAATGTAAGTACAGTTTAATTGTGAAAAACATTTCTATTTCAAGCTATTCAGTTCAGTCAAGCAGTTCTAATTCTGCTAATTCAGTTTAGTATAAGTAGAGATTTTGTTTACACACAGTTAAATGTCAAAACAGTTATATATTAAACAAATCAGTTTAGTGTAAGTACA
Organism: Sepioteuthis lessoniana; assembly: GCA_963585895.1. Lineage (NCBI taxonomy): Eukaryota > Metazoa > Mollusca > Cephalopoda > Myopsida > Loliginidae > Sepioteuthis > Sepioteuthis lessoniana. The sequence continues at coordinate 66,784,001 of OY757917.1, forward strand.
TTTTCAATGTAAAAAACAGTTACATTTCAAACAATTCAGTGTAGCATAAGAACGGTTTAATAGTAAAAAAACATTTCTATTTCAAGCTATTCAGTTTAATCAAACAATTCAGTTTAGCATAAGTATACCGTTAGTTCTATTTAACCCATAGATAGGGCCCTATCAGGTGCTACCACTCCGGGACAGAGTGGACTTGGGAGCAATGGCATTCCCCAAAGCCCCAGCATCACTGGGACCTCACCATCAGATTGTTTAGTGTCATATCTAGGACACTCATGGAGGTGGGGTCTGGGCAATCCAGAGACCGTGGCCGAAGAATAGCAAAATGAAGTCAAAAGTCAAAAGTCATGTTGATAACTTTTTTCGATGAAAAGGATATTATCCGGAGCGAATTCTTGTTAAAGAGTCAGACAATTAATTCTCTAATTCATCAGGAGATCCAGCGGCATATACACCACTCAGTCCGAGTGAAGAGACGAGAGTTGTGGCAGTACAAATCGTGGCTGCTTCACCACGACAATGCATCTGCTTACAAACGCCCTGAGCATCCGGCCGTTCTTGGCTGAAAAGTGTATTGCAGCATTCGAAAAACCTCCCTATTCACCTGATCTCGCTTCGTGTTACTTTTTCCGTTCCCCCAAACTCAAGAGAATAATCAAAGAAACCAATTTTGAAGGCATAATATCGCTGTTCTGGAACAACCTCCCTATTCACCAGATCTGGCTTTGTGTGACTTTTTTCTTTTCCCCAAACTCAAGAGGATCATCAAGGAAACCCGTTCTGAAGGAGCGGAGGCCATCAAGAGGGCAGTAATGGTGGAGCCGATAAGCTATCGATCATATGGAAATCAGACCTGATCGATAAAATGAAACGCAGTTTCTTCCAGGCAGCAGTCGTATCGATAGTGCTGTATAGATGCACTACTTGGACGCTAACTAAACGGCTGGAGAAGAAGCTAGACGGCAATTACACAAGAATGTTGCGAGCAATATTGAACAAGTCCTGGCGGCAACACCCAACAAGACACCAACTATACGGCCACCTGCCTCCCATCACGAAAACTATCCAAGTTAGACGAACCAGACATGAGGACACTGCTGGAGAAGCAGGGACGAGCTCATAAGTGATGTACTCCAATGGACCCCCACATATGGCCGAGCAAAAGCGGGACGACCAGCTCGAACATACATACAGCAGCTCTGTGAGGATACGGGATGTAGCCCTGAAGACCTGCCTGAGGCGATGAACGATAGGGAGAAGTGGCGAGAGAGGGTCCGGGATATCCGTGCTTGTGGCACGACATGATGATAATGATATATACGTGTGTGTGTGTGTGTGTACATGGGGAGAGAAAGAGAGAGACAGATAGACAGACAGAGATGTATGTTTGTACAAATATATTGCCCCCCCCCACATATATATACTGGGTTGAATTAATGGTTGAAATTATATTTCTATCAGCTAATCAGTTCTACATGAGCCCAGTCAGCTGGTGAGGTAGAATATACTGATTGCATCTCTGCAGAGAGGTACTATTTACCCAACCCCTCAGCTCGGGCAGGATATGACACAAGGTCAATTTTTAAGCGGAGTTTAACAGGTTTGAATTCAGAGTTTTCCTTCTCCTAGACTAGTTGCCTCACCAAGGCTGAAGAACCTAGTCCGTCCTACTATTTACCCATAGCTGGAGGGAGAATAAGGGGGTACATACCTTTCCCAAGGGTATTTGCCCGAAAGTGAACATAATAGCGCGACTGGAGTACGAACACGCGTACTACGATTCCGCAGTTCTTCGCTTTAACCATTACACCACGAGGACAGAGAGGTAAACCCCCATCAAAAAGTGTCCTGCTTATGACATTAAAACATCTGATGGTGCGGCTCCAGCCTTTGAGATTTGGGGAATGTAGAGTACCCCATCATTACCATTGCTCACATGTCCACTCTGACCTGGTGTGGTAGCACTTGATTAGATCCTATCTATGGGTTAAATAGAACAAACTGTGTGCAAACAAATGACTCATGTTAAATTGTGACTGTTATATAGCAAAACTTAAAAACATTTAACCGTGTGCAAAAAGGGCTCAGGCTAGCTTAAGAATGTTATCTACAAAATCATGTATTTAATATATACGTATAAAGGAGATTTAGCATCAAATACCCTACAAAGGTTGATATGCCATAAAACCCAACCAAACCAAATCATATAAATCTAATATTGATGTATAAAGAGGATTTGGTATTAAATAACCTACAATGGTTGATATGCCATAAAACCCAATCAAACCAAACCTTGAATATGGCAATAAATTATTTAATGGTTTGGTTTCTTTGTTTAATGGCATATCAAACTTCGTAGGTTATTTAATACCAAAGCCACCTGTGTAGAAGGACAGCAGTCATACTATTTAACCCATCGATCGGGGGTCCATACTTTTTCCTTGGATGTTTGTCCGGAAGTGAACTTAATAGTTTGAACTCATTTCGAGGCCGCAGTCCAGCACGTTACTCATTACGCCTTGGAGACTCCCTCCCCGTATGTCCAGGAACTTTGGGGAATGTGGAGTATCCCTTCTTTACCATTATTCCCCCTCAGTGGTAGTATCTGTTAGCGTCGCATTTATGGGTCAAATAGAAATATATAATCATTTACTATATTTGTAAGAATTTAACAGCGTGCAAGAAAATGACTGTTGAATTAAATTATTAGTATTAAATAGCAATACTTGAAACCAATCAATAGTGTGCAAATTACTGTTAGATAAAAATACTTGAAATCATTTTAATTAGCGTTTGATAGCAATACTTGAAATCATTTAACGATGACCAAATCAGTTGGGAATTGAATTACCATGACTGGAGATCGAACCAGCAACCGCAGAGCCGAAACTCTACAACTGAGCCAACAGTTTATATTGCACATATGTGTTCGCCGGATTTTCTGGTCTTGTTAATTCAATTCACAATATAATTCCTCTACTTAAAAAAGAAAAATATACCAAACTATTAGTGTTAGATAGCAATACATGAAACAATTTAAATATGTGCAAACAAATGTACAATGGGACGTTTAAAAATTGTTACTTACAATTAGTCTACAAAACATATTATCCTCAAGTTGGGCTAACAGCACGGATTTCCTTGACTGACTATCTCTCTGTCTCTCTCCATCTGTCCCTATCATCCATCGCTTCCGGCATGTCTTCCAAACTACATCCTGTATTGACAAAGAGATAATGTAAATAGATCAACAATGGTACGTCTATCTATAGGGGTCCATAGAAGGACGTTACTATCGAGTTCGTCCTTGCTTTTCCAGCATTGTCTTGCATTGTCTTGCATTTCTTGTTCGTCTTACGTGGATAGTTTTTGAGGTAGGAGGTAAGAGGCCGTACTGTTGTTGTTTAGAAGATTTGGCATTAAATAGCCTAAAAGGGTTAATATGCTGTAAAATAGAAGTTATCAGAAGTATTAGTGATAAATAAAGATGAAGATGAAGACGGGTGCCCATGGTGTAATTGTTATCGTCGTAGGAAATGAACACGGCGACACGAGTTCAAATCCTGGACGAGACTGGTTGCATTTCACATAGCACTAATACCCTTGGGAAAGGTATGAATCCAATTATTCTCCCTCCAGCTATGGGTAAATAGTAGGACAGACTAGGTTCTTCAGCCTTGGTTAGGCAACAAGTCTAGGAGAAGGAAAACTCTGAATTCAAACCTGTTAAACTCCGCTTAAAAATTGACCTTGCGTCATATCCTGCCCGAGCGGAGGGGTTGGTAAATAGGATGAAGACAGAGAACCTGTTCGTAAAATTCGTAATGATAATAATAATTTATAATACAAAGATGTTTATAATACAAAGACGAATTTTACGAATAGGTTCTCTAATCCAAGATGAACAGACAGCCGTTCATGTTTTTCAACTACTAAAGCTATTTTAGTTCGTTTCTTGTGTTCGCTTTCAAAGGTCCAAGGACAGAGGTCGTCGTTCACTAATTAACTGAAATTTATTACTTTATTGATTACTAGAGAACTTGGTTAGACCGAAAGTTGATATCATTTAGCCAACAAATACGACGCCGAAAAGTGACGCTTCAATCGCCGGGCCCTTTTTAAAGCCAATTGTTCGACTCATGTTCACTGACCTTTTTGAAAGAGAAGGGTCACCTAATAATTGGGGTAGGCTATAGAAAATTATTTCTTCAAATTCAAGTGAGAATGATTATTTTAGGATGTCCAAAAAACAAACAAATCAACGAACCAAAAGCCAAAATAAAATAAAAATAAACAAAGAAAGAAAAAAAAAAGAGAAAAGACTCCACCACCAAAAAAAAAAAACAAAATAAAAAAATAACAACATTTTACGGTCATATTTGAGACAGTGCCCGCTATTCATGTGCGGGACCGTTGATTTTCCCCCAAATCGTCAAAAAGTTAATTAATTTGTCATATTCAATTAAAAAAATTCTTGTTTATTTATTTATTTACTTATTTTTTTTAAAACTATTTGCCGGTAATTAGTGTATAACTAGAAAACTTGTTTCTGTAATTCATTAAAATTACAGGAATCTCTGTGCTGGACTATGATATCGTAGTAAGCGAGTTCGAACTCTCGTCGCACGATAGCATTCACTTTCGTTATAATACCCTTGGTAAAGGTATGAACCCTCTTATCTTCCCGAAGCAAGCGAGTTCGAACTCCACCCTTATTATTATATTCACTTTCGAACTTATACTCTTGAGCAAAGGTTTGAACCTCCTGATTCCTCGATTGATGGGTTAAACAATATCACTGCTGCTTTTTACAATGATGGCTTTGGAATTAAATGACCCAAAGGTTGACAGCCTATTAAATAAAGAAACGAAAGTAAATAAAACTAAAATTATTTAAAAGACTGGGTTCACTTGTTAAAAATAAGAAAATCTATCTTTTTTAAAAATCTATTAAACCCTTGTCTCGTAATTTCTAGTCATGGATTGATAGTCAATTTATTGTACGTTAAAGAGGATATATATGAAATGATTTGTAAGAAATTCAAATATTCTAAAAGTTTCGGTGATTTTTCTGTAAAATCAGGAGTCCTGCATATAAATGACGGATGCTGTTTCAATTTTGAGCAACAAATCTTTTTGTATTTTCTTGTCTTAAAAGACCAAACTTCCTAAATATTGTCCTTCAATAAAAATGGCCTCAATAAATTAGGACGTAACTCATTCAGTATAACGATGATGGTTGGTTTTTGTTCAAATTTATGATCATTTTCATGAATTCAGGTAACTACAATTATAATAATAAGTAAGTAAAGTTGTCTCCCTTTAGTCGAGGGTGACCCGAGGACTCCCTTTTCGATAGCTACTACACCAAGATGTAGGGGAGGGCGCAACTCCTTTCCCTGGATTGCCCCACTTTACCCTTGATCCTTACAATGCTGAGTGTTAAGCAAGGTAGCATCAAGTACTCTTTTTGAGTCTTTTGTATGACTCGACCAAGGATTGAACCCAGGTCTCCCGGGCCATTGGCGAACACACTAACCATTATACCAATGTCTGGTATAATAAAGATTAAACTCGGATGATATCAAATTTTTAATCAAAAATGTAAAAGAGATAATAATAATTTGCTAAAGTTATAAATCTTCATTTCACTATTCAAATCTGATAATTCTTTGAATGATAGAATCCAAAAGATGCAATCATACAGTAGTACTGACATGGCTATACATAGGAAGAATTCTCATTTTATTTTATCAGCGTGATCGGATTTTCAAATGGTGGTTAATCTGTCAATAGCAGTTTGTTGTTGACATCGCTTTTAGACTCTAACAAAACTCTTGGATAAAAAGCTAGGTAGGAACTAAAAAAGGATGCTGCGTACTATTTTTTTAAAAAACAAATTCTGAAATCAGCACCCTACAACATAGCAGCTGCATGGCAACTTACATCTTATCTAAAAAAATCCATCAAACACGAGCATGACTTGCTGGGCACTTTTGATGAAGTAAGAACGCACTCATAAGCGACGTTTCTTGTACGTAGACACACTCGTGTGGACTGACCAGCAAAAATTGTGTGGAATAATTTGTAAGAAATTCAAATATTCTTAAAGTTTCGGTGATTTTTCTGTAAAATCAGGAGTCCTGCATATAAATGACGACATTTAGACGACTTACTAAAAGTAATGGCCGATAGGGACGGATGGCAAGGGAATCTGTGCTGTCAGCATGCCTTTATGTTGATGGCAATAAGAATAATTATTAATATCTAATACAAATAATTTGTATACAATTATATGATTTCAAGTAATTGCAGAATCGATGTTTTCAAAATAAATGCAACAAGGTAGCTCAAAACCATTTGAAACCCCTCATTTAAACTCAGGGGAGTTCCCCTGGCATAATGGCTAAAGTTCCTTAAAGTAAGCGAGTTTGAACTCCACTTACGCTATTACCGTCTCTTTCGAACTAATACCCTCGAGCAAAGGTATAACTCCTTATCCCCTAAGCTACGGGTTAAACAGTATCACTGCTGTTCTTCTACAATGATATTAAATAACCACGAAAGTTGATATGCCATCTAAGAAAGAAACGGGAAGAAACTAAATCAATTTGACCCAAAGATGGGACTTTAACAGATTCTAACGCTCTGAGTTAGCGAGGATGTGGAAGCAATGATAACAAAGGATTGACCCATGCTTCTCAGAAATCTAGAAGTGGAACCTCACCACCTGATGTTGTTCAATATTATACTTCGGACACGGGAAATGAATGTTAAGCAGAACATTAACAATAGATCGATCTTATTTAAACGGGGCGTTCCGGAAACCAGACAAGTAAAATGATCCAATCTAATTTAATTTTGAGGGAAAATGAAACCAGACAAAGATTATCAAGTAATTTAATTGAATGTTTTTAAATGATTTTCTATAAATCTTCGCATTTTGCACATTTCAGCGACAGATTAGCTGCATTGTCGGAGACAATTTTTCAGCAAATAAATATTAATCATTTTTGTCTGGTTTCTTTCTTTTTAACGGCATATCAACCATCGTGGGTTATTTAATGTCTAATCCATCTTTGTAAAAGAACAAACAGAGGTACAACGTAACTCATAGATGGGGGGATAAGAGCTTTTATGCCTTTCCCAAGAGTATATTTCTGTAAGTGAACATGTGCATTTACCCCCAAACCTCCGCACGAGTAGGATGTAACACAAGGTCAATTTTAAAGCAGAATTTAACTAGTTTGAATTCAGAGTTTTCTTTCTACTAGTTTGGTTGCCATACCAAGGTTAAATAGCCCAGACTACCATACTATTTGCCCATAACTGGAGGAATATAAATCCAACAATTCAGTTGGATTTATATCTTTCCCAATGGTATTAGTGCAATGAGAAATGCCCACAACCTGGTCCAGGATTTGAACTTGGGTTGCCGTGTCCATTTCCAACGACGGTAATCATTTTCCCACGGGTACCTTGAAAGTGAACGCAATAGTATGACTGGAATTCAAAATTGCACACTACGATTTCGTAGTTCAGCTCGCTAGCCATTACACCAGAGGGACTCCTCACATTAATTCTTTTAAGAGAATTTAAAATAAATTCAAATATAGTGGATATTTACTGATATATAATCATGGAGGTATTTGTATGCTTGGAACTAAGGAAAGATATTTAATCGAATCCCCACTCACCAAGGAACACTATTACTATAACTGAACACAATGGATTTCTACATACAAGAACAGTATATAGGTGTACAAAAATTGCAAAAATCTCACTTCATTTGGCTTCACCGATTCCGGGTAGAGTCCGAGACAAAGTCTTTCCTGTTAGTAAAACAGAGGTAAGTGAGGTCGAGAATGAGTTTCTGGGACTATCATGTAACACCCTACGAGGCCCCCAAAGGACATGCCTGTTTTTTTAATAGAGTTAATTATCTTTTGCAACTATATCAACTTATTTAAAGTTCTGAATACGATATCATTCGAGGATCCTAGCTTTTCTGAACGTTTTTAAGGGTTTGTAGTTGAGTTTTCAGCTACCTAAATTTTTATAGTTTCATAATTAACAACGGATAGTCATTTACTTTTGGATTTTATTTCCAGGGATAAGACACTTATGACCCAGTTGCCGTGATGGTTAATTATTTTATTGTCTGGTTTGGCTAGGCCGCGAATTTTTCAGTTAGCTGTTAAGTTAGCTAAAATCTTTGACCGGAAATGTAAGTAAAATCGGAAAGTTCAAACAACTACACCCACGACCAACGCAGGAAGACCAAATGTAAATAAAATAGATTCATGTCTTGTCACAGGTTTGATTGGGGAAATGAAAACACAGTAAACATTTCGGGACACGTGTGACTGACGCAATAACATCGCAAGATGACATCACCCAAACAATATCCAGAATTTAGATATATGAAAATTAGCGAATTTTGTAAAAAGTTGTCAGTTGGGTCAGTTAGAAGTTTGCGTTCTGAGAATTCGGTCGGGGTGGGGGGAGAATGTCTCTTTGTGTCTGTTCCTTAGACTCTTACAGATTTTCTCTCTCTTTTCTCGTGCTACTGTATGCAGTTTGAACATCGAACAATAAATAAATGTTAATTTTTGACGGAGAGTTTTTCTTGTGTTTGAGTTGTCAACACTCAAGCAACTTGTTCCAACGAATCACCAGAAGTAGTTCAGGATAGATTGTGTCATTCCCTATCTGCAGGCACAGAGAAGATTGATGAACAAACCATCTGGAAAAGCATTTAGCGCTGTTACCAGGATAAGAGCTATGTAAAAGTACTGTGACAACTATAGTACCGCATTTGGCGCCGTTACCAGGATAAGAGCAATGTAAAAGTACTGTGACAACTATAGTACCGCATTTGGCGCCGTTACCAGGATAAGAGCAATGTAAAAGTACTGTGACAACTATAGTACCGCTATAGTAACGGTATGACATTTGGCACTGGTTTCGAAATCAGTAGTTGTGGCAGCGATATTTTTATATTATTGCCGTGCCAAGATATTGTTACATTTAGTGCTGTAGCCAAACCATAGCGTTAAAAATGTTAACCGACCCCAGAACATATCACTTTTGGTACCGGACCAAGTGATAGTTTTATAATTGGCACCGGACCAAACCATTGAACTATATTTGGTTTCCGTCCCCAGACGGTGCAAACCATAGTGTAACATTTGGAGCCGGGCTAAACGATAGTATTGCGTTTAGTGTCAGAAAATCCAGGGTACAGCCAGACGCAGGATTCGACCTTAAAAAAACCACGGCACAGCCATAAACAGGATTCGACCTTGAAAACCCACGGCCAAACGATAGTACTACATTTGATGCCGTGCAAACATATTAAGCAAATTGTTTGGTACCGGTAACCGGACCAAACTGTAGTGTTATACACTACATTTAAAACGTTTAAAGTAGGTTTGTATAGTACGGTTAGAAAATGTTTCATTTTCTTCGAATTCTCGAATTCTCCGATTGAGGTATTTTTTTAAAAAACTTGGTCTTAAAGCATTGTGGCTTTGAGGCATGGAGGTGCCCGTGGTTTAATGGTTATCGTCGTAGAAAATGGGCACGGCGACACGAGTTCAAATCCTGGACGAGGCTGACAGCATTTCACATAGCACTAATACCCTTGGGAAAGGTATGAATACAATTATTCTCCCTCCAGCTATGGGTAAATAGTAGGGCAGACTGAGTTCTTCAGCCTTGGTAAGGCAACTAGTCTAGGAGAAGGAAAACTCTAAATTCAAACCTGTTAAACTCCGCTTAAAAATTGACCTTCTGTCATATCCTGCTCGAGCGGAGAGATTGTTAAATATGATTGTGGCTTTGAGGCCTAGTTTAAGATTATATTTCAAAATGCTTGTGATTCAGTAATCGCATATGATTTTATATGTGAAACAAAATGTATAACTAAATAGTATTAGTAATATAGTAATGATAATATAGTAATGATTAGGGTAGAGTAATGATATAATGATAATGATATAGTAATTATAATAATATAGTAATGATGTAACCATATAATGATGGTGATATTGAAATGATTGTAATATAGTAGTGATAATGATATACTAATGATATAATGATTTAGCGATAAATGATATAGTAATAGTATAGTGGTGATAATGATGTAGTAATGATATAATGTAAATGATGATATAGTAAGGATGACATAATATCATTACTCTAGTATCCTTATCATAATTTAATCTTATAATATTAATTTTAAATATATTAATTTACCTACAAGGGTTGATACTCATAAATACCAACTATTTTTACTGTGAGTAGATAAAGATATTGGTGTTGGTAAAATACTTGAAACCAAGTAACTATGTGCAAGAAAATGAGCTTCAGAGTGTTTAAATGTTATTTACAAACTATTCGCTTCAAAATCATATTTACTCAATATATATGTATAAAGAGGACTGTGGCATTAAATAACCAACAAGGGTTGATTTGCCATAAAACCAAACCAAACCGATTGTATCTTTGCAGAAGAGTAAGAACCCACCCTGCAAAGAGTGTCTTGGATATGACACAAAACTATATGATAACGAGGCTCCTGCCTAGGCCCTTTAGGGAACGTGGATTATCCCTTTATAGCCATTGATCTCAGGTCCACTCTGGCCCGAATTGGTACCACCTAATAAGATTCTATACATGGGTCAAATAGAACTGTTTGACATTTAAACTGTGTGCAAATAAATGACTTATGTTAAATTTAATTGTCTAACAATTAAATTTAACATAAGTCATTTGACTGTGAGTAACATAAGTCTTTGACTGTGACTGTGAGTAACATAAGTCTTTGACTGTGAGTAAACAAATAACTGATGTTTAATTGAATTGTTAGTGATACATAGCAATTTTTAGAACCATAAAACTACGCGTAAACTCTTGAGTAATGTTGAATAGAATTATTAGCGTTAAATAGCAATTCTTGAAACTTTTTAACTGTGTGCCTCAATTGAATTATTGTCACAACATAGCAATACTTGAAACCATTTGACTGTTTGTAAATCAATGAATAGTGTTCAAAAGAATAGTTAGTGTTAAATAGCAATACTATTAACCATATTCATGCGTGAAAACAAATGATTAATATTGATTAGAATTAGACGTGTTAGATAGCAATAATTGAAACCATTTAACTATATATATATATATATATATATATATATATATATATATCCGTTGAACGGATGTATGTAAACAATATTAATTGTGATTCATAACCGTTTAAAATTTACTTCGCAGCTAATAGCTGCTCGTGGCTGAATGGTTAGAGGCTTCGACTTGGCGTTTGAGTCAAACCGGATTTCGATCCCAGCTATGGGTAGCTACTGTCTAGCCACACTGATGAGTTCTGATAGAACGAAACAGATCTGACTGTGGATGACTATATATATATATATATATATATATATATATATATATATATATATATATATTTATATTTATATATATGTATGTATAAACAGAATTTAGCATTGAATAACCTTAACCTCTGAAGGTTGATATGTCATAAAAACCAACCAACCATTTAACTGCGTAGAAACAATAGCAATACTAATGAGAAAAAAAAGTTCTAAATCTTTAAAACTGAAATTAACAACAAACTACGAGTGCAAATAAATGATTGATGTTAAATTGTAGCTGTTATATAACAATACTTTAAACCATTTAACTGTGTGCAAAAATATTAGCCAGTTTAAAAATGTTATCAACAAAATGTTTACAAATCATATGTATTTGGTATATATGTATAAACAGGATTTGGTATTAAATAACCTACAATGTTTGATATGCCATAAAATCAAACCAGACCAGCCTTACCAAACTTTACATCGACCTTAAATATCAGGTTCGACACGTGTCGGTAGATACCGCAAGGTATTCCTCTTTGTAGAGTGCCACTACACTCAAATATCTTTCAGTCCAATGGATCAATTAAAGCTTGATAGAGTTTGAGCCCCTGAAACTGAGACAGATATTTTTCCCGGTGGATTATTAGAGATCTTACTCGTAGAACAGCAAATACAACAAAGATCAAATTTGAGGTACGCAGACGCAGGGTTACAAACAAACATTACATTAGTTCCTGAGCAGTTAACTTTGAGACTCTTCAGCAATTGATACTAGCTTTATTCGTTTCAATGCAAGGAAGGACGAGGCCGCTAGAATTTGACATATACTTCTTACTTTTTCGTCGTTAAAATAAAATATAAAAGAAAGAACTAGGTGTAAAGAAGTTAAGATTGTTTCTGTTGAAATTTCGATAAGGTGCTTTGCAGCCCTTGCTAGAACAACGAAACTACACGACAACAACAACATATATGGTGAGGGAAATGAAATAATTGATTGTTATTTAGTCACAATCGTCTATGGAAATATTAAGATTTCGTCGATAACTTATCCAAATGAATTGGAAAAATTGACATCTAACTAAATCAAAGAGATTACGTTAGGGAATATTCCACCAAAGAAAGGGTTGGTCATTGCAAAATGAACCAAGTTCTTGTCATTAAAAAAAGAAGGCGAAGAATCCGTTAAGAAATTTCTTCCTAGGCAACAAGACGTCAGTAGAGATTGTGAATTTCAATTTTTAAGACAAGAAGAAATATCTATTGTAAAGGAATTAGTTCCGTTAAGATTGATTGAAGGTATGTACAATACTTTGCATCGATTTCAAATGTTAGAACGGTTAAAATAAAAATAAATGTTGTTTGAGGAATTTATTGAATTTATTCAACAGGAAGAGTTGACTGAAAAATTCAGTAAGAAAAATAAAACAGACTGAAATTATGGAAGATATATAATAAAGAAAACAAAACTCAAATGGTAGTGGGGGTGTCCTCGTGGTGTAATGGTTAAAGCAATGGACTGTGGAATCGTACTAAGCGAGTTTATAATCCAGTTGCGATGTTACTTTCATTTTCTGGCAAATACCCTGGGGAAAGGTATGAACCCCCTTATCCTCCTAGTTATGGGTTAAATAGTACCACTATTGTTCTTTTGGGGAGAATGGCTTTGGCGTTAAATAACCTACAAAGGTTGATATGCCATTAAACAAACCAATCAAATGGTAGTTTACAAAGTATTTTTTTGCTTACATGTGGCGCAAGACCAGATGAATGGGGCATCCAATGAGACGCGAACCCAATCGGGTAGGTTTGTTACTCGAGGTTGCTAACCATAACACCACCAGAGGCGCCACAAAACTCAAATGCAAATATTGTCACTATGAGCATTAACCAAATTGAGAAAAAAGATGACTGGCGTTGGATTGATATGCAAAAAGTGTGAAAAGAAAAAATCATTTTCAAATTGAAAGAGAAAAAAATAAGGAGTCGAAAAAATGGAACACACTCTAAAAAGTGAAACAGATGTTTTCGCAATACAGAAAAAAAAGAAAGAAAATATATTTATGGAAATTAAATCGAATGAGGTCTACTTAAAAATGCAAGTTGATACGGGAAGCGAAGTAAGACCAATTCCGAAGATCTTTTTGAGAAAAATGCGTAAACAGAAATGAGATAACTGTTATTTAAAATTAAGACAGTTTGATAAGTAATGCATAAAGGTATCTGGATATTTTGAACATTTGAAACAAACATCAGGTTCGAAATTGCTACTTTTGTAGTTGTGAACTATAATAAAAGTCTAGACTTATTAGGAACAAATGTGATTAAAGTTGATAGCACGCGTCTAATTCTTACTTTGAATTCAGATAATCCAAAAATGGTTGGTTAAAAGATTATAAAACAAATATTGATTTGCATGAAAATTGCAAGCCCTCATTTTGAATTTAACCGACTTCCATTTCACATATTACACCTTGTAGTTGCTAAAGGGAAGAACAAAGGAAGAAATACAATATATATATATATATATATATATGTATGTATGTACATATATCTAATATTCAAGATATATATGCTCCCCCCTCGTGGGTTGAGCACTCGAATGGGGAATTTACCACATACGCTGAAATGCAATAGCTATTCATCTGACTTGAGCTCTCCGGTAGCCGATAACGTATATGTAAAAAGGTATATGAGTAAAAAAAAATCCTTCACTTACGATGAGAATTACCATGGTTCTGGAGTAAAGTCAGCTGGGTTTCGATCCCGGTTTGAAGTACGTCGCGGTTTGAGCCACACTGAAGCGTTGTGATACAACGGAATTGTCTGTCTCTAAATGACTATATATAAGACGAATTGGAAGAGGAAAACAATCCCTGCCGGACTTGCGTGGAGGCAAACAGGAAAACTAGTTCGGCTTGACTTTGTTAGAGGCAAAGAGAATAACTAGTTCGGCCTGACTTAGTAGAAATCAGCAGAAGATCGAAACAGTTAAGAAGACTGAAGCATGGATAGTGAAGAAAAGAACTTTATTGATAAACGAGAAATATCTTGATATCTCAGAGTAACATACGCAGATCTCTTGAGAAGGAAACCAAAGAAATTCAGAAAATGGAAATATAAATAGATAAATATACTTGAGATCAATTCAGAATCTTATTTGCTTCAGATAGATTTTAGTAATCAGTAGCTATCAGTAATTAGCACAAATTTACGAAGAGAAGTTATGTATTGGCTTGCTACGTTAGGTAGCAAAAAATAATATTTGACAATAGAACCAAGACTAACAGTAAACAACTGAAATATCTACTCGGAATATCACAACAATTTAATTTTTTCATCGTTGGTTTATTACTTATTGACTGATATCCCTTATCTAGGGTGAGCGTGTAATATTTAGTATCTCTGACTCGGATCAAATTTTCCCTCACCATTATCTCTGTTTAGGATCAGAGCATAGTATATGCACCTGTAGAATTCCCACTGATTTTAAAAACATTTTATATACATATAGTCATTCACAGACAGATCTGTTTCGTTCTATCAGAACTCATCAGTGTTGCGAGACAGGATAGATTCCCGAAGGCTGGGATCGAAACGCTGTTGACTCAAACGCCAATCCAAGACGCTACCACTCAGCCACAAGGAAGCCAGTGCCCGCGAAGTAAATTTAAACGGTTATGAATCGCAATTGTTATTGTTTACATATATCCGCTTAACGGCTACCGAGAGCTCGATTCATATGAAGAGCCTTGCATATACGCTAATGGCAACACAATTACTTCATTCGCTAGAGAGGGTATGGGAGCATATATATATATATATATATAAGTGAAATAATAAATCGATTATTATTTAAGGTACCTTATATTATAAAAGTTAAAATATTTTAAGCTAAAAAAAAAAAAAGACACAAGTTAAATAAATATATTTTGTAAGATTAAAAAAGTACAATAAAGAAAATACTCTAAATTTTTCTAAACTGTGCAGGCCGCCTCTCCCGACAAAATGAAAGAAAAGAAAAAGTGACACCAGAATCTAACAAAAGCTATATATGAAATATTCTAAATCACCCGAGTGCAAAAAAAAAAAAAAAAAAAGAAGAAAAATGGGAGTGTCACGGGATATTGTATGGGAGTTGAAATATATATATATATATATATAGTGCAATTAAATGGAGACTCAAACTCGGTTAAGCCGTCATAATAAATTTATTTCGGCGGAGAACATTGTTGGTATATTCTCCGTCTCGTCGGATGACTTTTTACATGCTCTGTATTGTCCCAGAGATATGATGCGAATGAGGAGTTACAGTTCGTATTCAGAAGATAAATAGGAAAATTAAAGAAATTAAAAAATAAATTAAAAATCAAAAAACAAGGATAGAGATAAGAATAAAACAAAAATAAAAAACATAAAAATAAAAAACAAAAAACCATTCGTTCCTAGGCGCGAGCAGAGGGTGTGAACATATTATATGTTAGAACGATTAAGAAACAGGAGTGGAATTAATCTACTGGTCAGTCTCTTTGATTCTATGTTCTGCCTGTGTGTTCTACTACTTGGCAGGTGTGCTATTCTAAACAGACTCAGATCGTTTAACTAATGGCTATCTCATATATGATATATATTTATTTCTGATATGTCTGTTAATCAGCCCAGCTGTTGTCATCTTAGGTGTTTCTCTAGTTTCAATTAGGATCGAGATACATGAACCAGATAAGGTGGGGACATTCATTATAGTCGTCAAGTGTATTTCTTTAAAAAAATTACCCTAAAATTGGTCAAGGGGAATAAACCACTCTAGAATCCCAGGCCTTATTTTGGATTAATCTTCCTTGTTCATCTGGCCCTTATCTACCTTTGTCTTTCCTTGTCTCGGTGATATCTGCTGTTGTGTTGATCTCTACTATTTACTAATGTTTCTTTATTATTTAAGATAATTTAAATTTTCCTCTATGTCTACATTTAAACACAAGTTCATTTCTCTTGTTCAATAAAAGTTTTCTATTCTTGAAATTGATTATGCTAATTTTTTCGTCTAAGCATAGGTTACATCTACCGTTGAAGCTGTTGGCGGCAGATGAGTGCCTTAATATTTTCCACTTAATTTGTGGAGATAGCCCCTGATCCTTCAGGCCCCAGAAGTATTTCGATAAAGCAGTCTGGTACCTAAGTTTCGGGTTGGAAAATGAGTGTCTATGGCTGTACCATCTTTGCTTCCAGTTTCCCGCGGAGATCCCTATATAGATTCTTTCCCCGTCCCTTTGCTGT
Source organism: Sepioteuthis lessoniana (assembly GCA_963585895.1). Lineage (NCBI taxonomy): Eukaryota > Metazoa > Mollusca > Cephalopoda > Myopsida > Loliginidae > Sepioteuthis > Sepioteuthis lessoniana. The sequence goes on from OY757917.1 coordinate 66,800,659, forward strand.
TCCATAGGAGAAATGCATGCTTGGTATACGACATTCCTCGTGGTGCAGCGTCCGCCCAAGGGGCATTCTTCCTTATTCCTACAGTTACAAGACTCCCCGTTTGGGTTCCTATCTCTCGTGGTAAGCTCATTGAGTAGCCTCCTATTATGGTTGCTTAGTATATTGTACATGTTTTTTGTGCAGGAGTAGCTAATTTTCACTGTATTTCTGTTAAAAATCCTACTCAATGGGTTGCCTCTATTAAAATGTTTATCTAATTGGTGTAGAAAGTGTCTACCTATGTTAATGTTTGTGAGCTTACAAAATGGCGGATTGAACCAGACTACTTTTCTATTTCTATTCTTTCCTCGTTTATTTCCGTGACTACTATTATTAACAGTCTCACCTACCTTGAGGGGTGTGTGGCCCCCACTATTATTCTTCCTAGCTCTCGAATTGAGGTCCACCGGGGTTAAGTATTCCAGTCTACCTTGGAATCCACTGTCCTTCAGGGCGTCATCATATCTACTTTTGTTTTCTTCGAACATTTTCTTACCTGAGGACAGCCTGTTAATTCTTTGGTTCACCGCATTGGGTATCTGTCTCAGTACCGATCTTGGGTGGTTTGAGGAGATATTTACGTATCTAGGGGCGGAATCGTTCTTACTAAAGGGTTTGAACGTACCATTATTTAAATTCAATGTGACGTCCAGAAAGTCTACTATTTTTAAATTTGAGGCTATTTGAATTCTAAACCCTAGTAGTTTGAAGGCCCTAATAATTTTCTTTTGTATACTAGCGGTCTTCGGACCGTTACTGTCTGGGATATAAATAATCCCGTCATCTCGGTAAAGTCCAACTTGTTGCGAGTTGACAATACGACCTAGCGTATCTAGGATATAGATCCCCACTAAGTCTGCAACCTGAGCCGAATCGTAGGCCCCCATGGGGACGTCGAAATTGTCTACGTGACTTTTTACCCAGGATCTGCGGTTATCGGATAGGATGGTTTTTCTACTTGCTAGGATAATTTCTATTTCTTCTTCTGTGATCTTGTATATTCTCTAGCGTGGTTAAGGCTCCTCACTAATAATTCTTTAGTGATGGAAGGGTAGAACTCTATGATGTCGAATTGTACGAAAGTGGATCTCTTTTTATCCTTAATTTTCTTAAACCAATCGATAGTATCCATAGAGTTTTTCCACAAGTTATATTTGTGGCTACTCATCAATCTAGACGTAATCTTCTGTATTACATCTTTAGATACAAGGCCTAGTTCGGTTTTTGTGGGGTTAATTAATCTAGTCTGCTTTTTATCTGGGAAGTTTTTTTTTGTGATCCTTAAATAAAATATAGGCACTTCTTTCTTCCAATTTCCCAACTCTATCTATCATATTTACTTTCTGAGCAAACTTAGCTGTGTCCCTGTTGATTTGAGTAGTTGTGTCGCTATGGTCTAGTTTATATGATTCCGTGATCCTATCATTAAGGATTCTCTCATATTCATGTGGACTGACCTGGTATATGTTGTTAGACTTATCAGATCTGACCCAGATCTTCCTTGATTTCCTAATTCGCTCTATGTCCTCTCTCAATTTCGCCTGGAATGAATTTTTAGAGTTCAAGAATTCAATCTTCCGAATTATGCCGAATAGGTCACTCTCGAACTGGTCCAGTCCGCTGTTGCTTGGTGGTGTCCTCTGCGACTTCAATCTTCTTGCGCCGGGTTTTTGTTCCTCTTTTGTGGCTGCAGGGTTGAGATGAAAGTGGGCCTTCCATCGCATCCTCTTGATAAAGTCCACTATTTTATCCGTTAAGGATAGGACAAATTCGTGTTTCCCAGGGAATGGTGTCGAAGAATAGGCTTCAGACGAATCAAAGAAATGGTTGGTAATTTTCATTAATATAAAGGAGAAGAGAAAAATTTATCAAAGAAACAGTGGAAATATCGACTTTACTGAAGTCTTGTAAAATCATCTAAATACTTAACTATATTGAAAGTCTTCGAAATTATCGACAACGTGGAAAGTCTCCTACACTCTTCACTACATGTAATGTCTTTTACAATCACCGTTACATTGAAAGCCTTCTAAAATGTATTATGTAAAAGTATATTTTGACATTGAAATACTTATTCAAATCTTCATCAACTTTCAG